>VYXB01006181.1:590280-688115 GCA_013397135.1 Pachyramphus minor
ATGTGACAGAATTTCTGCCATGATGCAGCTTTTTTGTTCAGTGTGAGGCACACAGGGGTGAAACAACTGTTGAGGCTGTCCAGGCTTTCTGCCAAACCAACCCCCCAGTCATGCTTGGTTATGATCCTGTGGGCTGTTCTGTGTGCAGCTCCCTGTGGGACTGGGATTCCCTGGTCCAGCAGCCCTGCTGAGGGATGCTGGCTCTGCCACTCCTGCTTCTGAGAGCTGCTGCAGAAAGCTCATTTGCTGGGCTAAAGCCTTTGCATGGTGATAAATTCTATTTTTCTCCCTCTACATCTTTACTTTCCAACCTCACTTCTTTCTTTTTAATATAACTAGGCCGAGTGGGATAAAGGCAAAGAGCAGGTTTCTGCACCCCAGGTAAAATTTACAGCTTTTGAAAAGCTCCTGTGGCTCAGAATGTTAATTGTAACCTGGGACTGGAGCTAGAAGAGGTAAATCTTTAATAACCTCGTGTGCTGTTCCTTGGAAGGGAAAAAAGGCTGAACAGTCTCTTCCCCTGAACACACCACTGTGATGTCTCTTTGCAGCAGTTTTGGTCATGACACAGAACTTGGAATTTTTTAAAAAATCCTAGAAGTAATCCAAGAAGTAGTTCTAGAAGCAGTCCAAGGCATGCATATATGGACCAGGGCTGTTTCCAGATTTTTCCAGTGTTCAAGTAAAATTTGATGTTGTAATGATGATGTAGATGGATAGGGCAGGAGTGATGTATCCTTGGAGGAACAGTTGGGAGACTTCAGCATGGCCTGGCAGGGAAGCTGGGGAAAGGAACCTGTTCAAGGACTGGTTTCATGGCTGAATTTTTTCCTCTCCTGTTTTGTTCTGCTTTCTGTTTTACCTGGGACTTATCTTGTTTCTATGTACATAAGAATACTTATGTACATACATACTTATTTACATAAGTCCATTTGAAACTTTTCCCAAGTAAGGCCTGAATTCCTCTCCCTTGTGTAATTTTACTGTGTATTAAGATGTCATCTGCAAACCCAACCACAGACCAGAGCACCAAGCACAAGCATGTTGTCTGCCCCCAAAAGGTGTGCAAGGTTACATTTTAGAAAAGGAAATCCATTTTCTTCAACTTTGCCTCTAATTTGGAGGTGGTAAGTTAATCTATTCTGCTGTTTAGCTGTGAGTTAGACTCTAAAGTCATCTGAAGAGCATGGAAGGGGGTTAAAAAATTGTTACAATCCTCTAAAAACTTAAAATGAGCAGGTTTCATGACCCAGCAGATTAATTCAGAGAGAATCAAGTGATACGTGGCAGAGGTAAGACATCTGATGAACAGCTCCAGTACAGGAGGGCGAGTGATGTCAGACTCATTGGAAAGTAATTGTTGTGGTACCTGTCTGGCATACAAACTGCAGCAACCTGGCACTGCACGTGCTCCTCTGCACAAATGGGCAGCAAAAGCAGGTATTTTAATATTCAACAGGCAGCACTTCAACTGCACCTAATTAATTTATGTATAGATCTATCTATTGGAGAGAGGAAACTGCTGGAAAGCTGGCATGTTGCTACAAATACTGGTCTGTGACTTATTCTGACTTGCAAAGTGTGAGTTTATTGCTGGGCTGGACACACCAGGGAAGGGCTGGTAGCCCAAAACTGGTTCAGGTAAGGTAGGGCATGGACTCCAAATATTTTTAGTTCTCCCAGGCAGTTTCTAATTCATAGACAGAAAATAATCACCACCTGATGGCTGCTCATTCCAGCCTGCAAAATAAGCTGCTGGTCTCATTTTGTTTCTTTATAGACAGGTATACTCATCATCCAAAAATTGCTCACCAGATTTAGCACTAATTAGCTGCCTTGCTGGCAGTCTCTGCCCAGAGATGTAAATGAGAGAGAAACACAGATGTTAAAATATCCATTTATCCTCAGAGTTTGCTCTTTTTCTGTCTTTCCTGTACTTTGTACTTTCCCATTGTACTTTGTTGTCATTTACATCTGTGCACTGTGAAGGTTAAGGGCTGTGACCCTTTGTCTTTTGGTAAAGTGACTTTTGCAGACATTCAGTGTTTTTATGAAGCCTTGGGAACATTCAGTGTCTTGTGGGCCAAAATGTTCTCAGGTCAGTCACTTGCAGATGAGGCACTTTGGGGTGAAGCCACAGGTGGGGATGATTCCATCTCTGTTGAAGAGACTGCTTTGCATAAGAACTTTGTGAAAAGCGGAGAATTTACTGTATCCTCCCACAACCCTATTTATCATCCTCCTGCCGTGTAGGACTGCCTTCCACTGAAGGAACCTGCCATTGGCAAATACCTGGAGCACTGCAATCTGTTCTTGGGATTGATCTGTGCGAGACAGACCCGCACATGGGTACATTTCTAGTTCTCCTTGATTCATATAAATCCACAAGCATCACAGGCTGTTTTTTTTCATCTCACTTTCTCCAGGTTGTTCCAAGTGCTGTAGAAACACAAGGGTGTTAGAGAAATGTGGAGCTTTGGGGGTCATCTCAAACCCTGTGATGCAGAACAGTATTTAGGTGTTGGTGTGTTGGGAATGTGACTTCATTGTATATAGATGATGTGCTGTTGGCTTAGTGAATTTTGGAAAGCAAGCTATTTATGTAAAGGTTAAAACTCTGCTGACTATTTGACGGCATGAATGAAGAGCTTAAGAGTTCAAACCTCTGTCTCTCTTTACATTTTCTCTGACTGCTAAATGATTTTTATTGTATTTCATTTCATTCAATAACCTTATCACAGACTTGAAATGAATTTATCCCTTGCTTTCCCTCCTCAGACAGAAGCTGATGAGGTCTCAATTTTCCAAATAGGCTTCATTTACAGTTGCAGAAGCCTCTGTAAATTGAAGCTTTCCTTCCCCTATTTGCAGTTCTAGAGTGTAAATAGTATGCTGTGCTGTGAGGATCACAGCCCAGAGCTTTTTAATTGAAAGTTCCTGTTTCCAGAGCTTGGAGAAATCCTCTGTCAGTGGAACAAGTGCAGTGCAAAGCAATGGCTTTTCATTTTCTTTGATCCAATAATCTGAGGTTCAGTCCTGAGCAACACCCTGACTCTGCTTGTTTTGTGGTTCAGCATTGCACCAGCTCCTTCCAACCTGTGTGGAACTGGAGCTAATAACACAATGGGAGAAAGCACATTTCTGATTACTGTAGGGCACATATCCTACTTGATATAGCTCTTGTGAAAGGATTAAAAATTAAGAACTCAATGAGTTATAATTCGGTGGTACTTGACAAAATATGGACTGACTCTGTTTTCTTTAGTGGGCTCTGTGGCTGTGATTGTGTATCCATGTGTTTCTCTACTGCTATTTGGAAAGAGTCATATTTTTACAGGAACATAACCCATTTTCCCTTTATTGTAATTGTTTTGGAATAAGAAGTAATCATCCAGGACTGAACAAGTTGCTCTACCAAACGTTCTGTTCTCAATTCTAGTAAATTGCTTTGAGAATTGAACAAAGCTCTGCTCAATCATGCAAGATATCTATTCTGAAGAACACCAGGAAAGTAAACCTGTCTTAGCCCTTTGCAATCATCTTTTTTTACTTCTTAAAGATAAAACTGTAAGAGTGTGATTCCAAATGCACAGGACTTAGGAATCTTCATTCGTTAAATGAAGAAATTAGTTTGATAAACCCACTTTGTGTTCCTCACCTAAATCCCCAGACCTGGCAAGTGTTTAACTTGTAATGTATTGCTAATAGAGCAATTCTGGTTTGATAGAGCCTTCCAACTGTGGATATCAGTGTTTTTGCAGTTAGGAATGAAGGTATTGGGCTCTTCTGGAGGGAGCATGGTGGGGATGGTTTATATCACAGGAGTAACTCTCCTGTGCCTTTTATTGGCAGCCTGTCCACAGATTTTATCTTCATCCCCTGTGCTCCAGACTAAGCCTCACAGGAACATACTGTCCAGATAGCATAGTTCCCTGGCTTTTACTGTAAGTGCTAAGTAGATATTTGTATGGATGGGAAAAACTCCTCTTACGTGCAGCCACTTTACCTCTAAGCTTGGGAGCTCAATCTTCCAACTTTTTTTTCCCCTTTCCATGTTGGTTTTATTTGTTGGTTAAGTCAGAAATTGAGTGTCCAGGCTCCAGTGCCATACCATGTTCTTGTACTGATGCACAGTGCAGCCACTGGCACATGTGCTCTCCCATCTTCTTAGGGGAAAGAAAAAAGGTAATAGAAGTTTTTATGGGAATGAGAAAAGAGATATTGGAGGTAGTTATTGTTCACAGAAATGCTGCATTTTTCAGAAGAATTGTGTGGAGGTTTCTTGTACTTCATCATTCCTATTTGTAGCTCTGGAAGGTAGGTAGTGACTGCTGGAAAGAAACCATCCACCTATTGAGTGAATAATATTTTATAGGCTACTATGGACTTCCTTTCCCTTTTCTTTTAAAGATTATAAAATAGCAAATATGACAGGAACAAAAAGTTAGGGTTTTGAAATCACTGGGGTGTAACAAGCTAATAATGATAGAGCCTGGGAAAAGGGCAGAGCACCTGGGAAAACACTGGCATTTTCAGAGCCAGTGTAAATACAGGTTAGAAAACCAGCTGAATAATGTCATTCATTTTATCACTACAAGGGTCTTCAAACACTGGGCAAAGGACTGATATGTCTTCATGGATTGCCTCTCCATGGGGCTGGTGTGGTGACATAGCAGCACCTTTCATTAGCAGAGGCTGCTGGTTTGTGCTTTGTTCTTTCTAAAAGCTTGCACTGAAAACCTTCACAGCAGGGTCTTAGTTTTGCAAGACACAGAGAGTCAAGTCTGGTTTTTATATACTAGATAAAAGGCAGGTAAAAGTGCATTTAGTAAATCTAATTAAGAGTTTGCACTTCTAAATAAGACTTAAATAAAAGCTAGTTAATGCCTGAGACACCATATCAAATACAATCTGACTTAAAGTTCTAGAAATGTTTTCACACACACAGAAATTGGGATGATTTTTCTTTATGCACTGTTTGTACATATGCAGTACACTTGACTATTGCAAGCAACTAAAATCATAAATAGTACTTTGAAAAGGGGAGGATGATTTTCTTCAGAAAGAGAAATATGCATCTGATGGAACTCATTGCTGAGGTCAGTCTTATTTTGTGAGACAGGATTCAGAGCTGATGTGGCAATCTGGAAATCCACATGGTCCAACAAGTAAAACCTGAAGATTTTCAGTAATCTGTATATATTAATAAGATTAACATGTGTAAATTGGAAGCTCTAAATGAAGTGTATCCACTTTCTTCTAGATAATAGCAAAATAAACTGGTGCACAATATTATAGTGCTTTCAATTAACACTCTATCTTGTTTTTTACAACTAAAATGAATTGCCCTAAATATCATCTCTCCAGAAAATTGGTTGATCAATCACTGTGTTTGTTACTGTTGAAGACTTTTGCTTCATAATCTATACCCATTTAATGCTCTCTTGTGTACATACAATGCCTTGCTTTCAAGTTCTGACTGAGGTCAAGGAAAAGTGGTTTCCCAGCAATATCTGTGTTAATATTGGGAATTGGGGCAAGGAAATGGAACCTGAGTGAGTAATGAACATGGAAAGGTTGCAGGGAAACTCTGGTATCATGGGTTTGAGAAGCTGGTGATGTCCTGTGGTAAAATTCTCTCAGAAGAGTAAATAAATGTGGAATCCCAATGGAAGGACAACAATGGTGTGAAGAAATGTTTATCCATGTCACTGTTTATAGACAAATTTATGATGAAAGAAGAAAGATGTTTGTAACAGTTGATGTAATGAGGTTTGGAAACAACCTTCCTGTTGAGCTGTGGAAGGCAGAAAACCTTACCTGGTTTTAAGATAAACTTGTGGTTTGATAAAAGGGATAACTATGCTGCGGTTTCCTGTCACAGAAGGGGGTACAGTAGGAATACAAAGCCTCCTCTGGAGCAGTGGAAGAAAAAAAAACCCAAAGAAAATAAATTTGAAGTGTCATTTTTATTAGACTTGATTTTAATTCAATGCTATATTTCTGCATTTGAAGTCTCTGCAAAGTTAGAATTGCTCACAGTTATGCACATCATTGACTTGGGCTTTCTGGTGTCTAGAGAAGCACCTATTCCACACTGTTTCTGGATTGTTGTCTCTTTGGATAAAAATCTTCAGGAAAAAAAATAGCACTTGATGAAATATTCTGAAGCTGATAATAGAGAGGGACTACAATCCATTTCTGTGACACTCTGAATTAACTGTGGGCTGATACTCCTGAAACTTGATTGTGACATTGTAAGTTCAAAGGAGTTCTGGGACACATTTACAGAAATTTTTAATTGTAAGATTTTCCTACGACGTGTATGAGTTTAATACTATATATTTAGAGAAAATAAAGATGAATTTTACACACTTCAGTGCCACATGATGGCACTTGTGTTTTCCTGTTCATCTTACTGAACTTTTCAATGTAAAATCAATTTTTTCTAAATATTTGGTTTGGAACCAGGATGTTACGTAATGTAAAAACAGGAAAAAAATAATCCAAACCCAACCATTTCCCTTTCCCCATTTTGGTGGTTTGGTGGTTTGTGGGTTTGGTTTCTGTGTTGTTTTGGGTTTTTTTATCTCCTCAGACCAAAGGAAAATGTTATGCCCTTTTAGAGAAATTTTGGTGAAGTCCTTTTTGTTTGGTTTGTTTTGGGTTTTTTGTGTGCAATTGTGTGTGGGTGGTTGTGGGTATTCTTTGGAAATAATGACCATTTTTTGGCTGTTTGGAGTATTTGAGACAATATTGTGTTACCAGAAGTAATTTCATAATGAGAAATCTGTTTGAGGCAGTGCCAGGGGTGGTGTGAGTGAAGTGCTGCCCCTGAACACGGGTCTGTCAGTGTGAACAGGAGGTTCAGGCTGTAAACTGAGCCTGGTCATGGAGGCAGTTAATTGTTTTCCTTCTATTGCTTTCTCATTTCTGATTGCACTGTTTGTCCTTTCTCTTTTTGTTTGCTGTATCACACTATGGTTTTGTATTCTGAATTTTTTAACCCTTGTAGAAAATACACTTAATGTCTTCTTTTCACCACATTAGACATCACTGGATTAGCCATGTCTGAGAGAACACAGCTTTAGGTGTATTCATCTGTATTATAAGAATGGCATTTAATCTTTATAAAGAAACTTTTATCAGAGAGGAGAAATGTTTTAATTCCTGCTGGCCTGGGTAAGTGAAACAGGTACCAGCCCAGTCCTTTGGAATATAAGACAGCCATGATAAGGTAGTTCTAATATAAACTAGGTAGCCAGATTGAGCACAGACTTTGATCCTACACCAATACTGAGTTATAACTAATATGAACTTGTGGCAGTCAAAAAGCTGATCAAAGAAAATGTTGTCAGCTGGTATTATGGATGCTGCAATCAGGAGCAAAACCAAGTCACTTAAATAATTTCAAGAAGACTCTGTTATATTTGGTGCTTTACAGTAACCTGGCTTTCAAGCACTGCAGTTCTTGCCTTATGTTGATGTGTAAAAGATCTGCAGAAACAAACTGAACACACACACAAAAAGCCAATTAAAAGAAATGCTTTGCTTGAAAGGATGTGTTACTAGTAGCAACAGTAAACATCACTGACAGAATACTGGAATTTTATTTGGCAAGATGTTTACCTTCTGTTTTCCTCTTCAAACTAAATTAATAGTAAATAATGTGGTGGTGGTTTTTTTGCCCTACCCCTAGAAGTGGGTGGGAAAATCTTCCGAGGAAATGATACACAAAATGGAACTAACCCTCTTTCTGATATTCCTGAGGTCACACTTGGGAAAATCTGGAGCAAACAACTAATTTCTTCAGTCTCTGGACCTCTTGAAATTAAAGGGAAAACATTGGTGTATTTCCAATTTATTTTACTGTTCTTGCTATTCACATTAATTTTGGATCACATCACATGTCAAAGTGCTGGACATGGCTAATCCCATTTTAGTGTTTATCTTTTTTTGATAGAAGTTTCATTGTTGCATTTTGAATGTCCTTGAGAAAGGCAGCTTATGATTTGTGTGGTCCCCCAGGGGGAGACCTTGGTGATATCTTGTTTAAACAATGCTCATTGCTGGAATTGTTAATGTCCCCATCACTTCTGTGGGGTAAATTGTCCAGATGCTGCACTGTCACTGTTGTTATTGGGGCAGAGGATTGACCAAGGTTGTCTCTGTGCCATTGCCCCCTTGATGTTTGGTTACCCAGGGACTGAGATATAATTCCAAGGTCTCCATTCCTTGGGGATAAAGTGATTGTGAGGTCAGAGGGTGTTTGCTTCAATTCCAGCTACCCACAGCCTCCAAAGCTTGATTTTAATTATGACTTTCAACTCAGAGCCCTTGGTTTTCCTGAACTTGAGGGAACCTTTCTGAATAGAAGTTTGATGGAATACATCAGCTCTGTTTGCTGTGAGGTTTGTTCCTGAAGCGGGGACAGTGGCTGCTGGCTCCTGTGCAGCACCAGGGCTGTGTGGGTGCAGGGATGGCCCCTTGCTGCTTTGTCCCTGGATTTCTGAGGCACAACTGCAGACAGATCTGGTATGGAATTCAGTGGCTTTTTTTGATTACATCTGTTACTAGTTGCCTCTTAAAATGCAGCTTTTCCTCACTTTTCTCATACATACTGCAAGGCTTTTTTTTTTTTTACACGATAGAAGTCCCTTTTTTTACAAAGAGGGAAATCCACACTTAATGTTCTCCTACCTTTTGTCTGCAAACAAATTGAGTCTGATCTGAGCATTATGGAGTATCTGTTCTGTAGGAGAGAGTCCCACTAATTGGGTAGGTTTGGTTGGGTGTCGAAGCTACAAATGTCATAAGGAAGATGAATAAGGAGCAGCTTGGATTGCAACCCAAGCTTGATGTTCTCACTGCTTACACAGGAGCTTTGGAAAGAGATGGGGGGAAAAACTGCCAGCCTGAAGCTTTGTGCTCCTTCTTTGTGAACTTCATGTGGGTTGTTGTTCTCTAGAGGGGTGCTGAGGAAAGGAGGAGGGAACTTTAAGGTCTCCATGTCCTGCTCAGTGAGAGCAGGAAAGGGAGGCTGAGAGTTCCTGAAGGGAGGAGGAAAGTGGTGTTTGTGTGTGTATGTTTGTGGTCCTTTCTCCTTTCAGACTTAACTGTAGATTTTGCTCCCTCCTGGCTCTGGAGTAGATAAAGCCTGAAGCACTAAATGCCCTCCTGGTCTGTGCTTGCTGGGTTAGTGCTGATCTCAAGACAAAGCTCTACCTAATGTATTTGGCCTTGTTTTTTTCTTGTTCAAATAAATAAATGGTCTCCCCCAAAAATAATTAAACCCAGTCTGTTCTTTGTGTGTGAGCCTTGGGTGGAATAATTAAGTTGTTTTCATTCTGGAAGCACTTACATATTGATCTGTGCTGTGAGATTGCAAATGCCATTCCCTGGCTGAAAGGGTTTGGTACCATTAACAGATGTTTCTGTTTCTCCAGACACTTCTTGGAAAAGTAGAGGCTAAAAGAGGCTGGAAGATCCCAGAATGGGGATGAAATAGGGGAAAAAGTGTCTTGTGGTATTTTGCTGTAGCCACGGTGGTGTATGGACATAGAAGGGGTAAGATGTGTATGTGCTGTAATTTGTTGCTAGAACTGGCATAATTGGGTGGAATCAGAGAAGCTCTAGAGGACACAAAAACTGGGCAAGAACAGGTGTTGGGAGAGCCAAGGAAGAGCCATTATCTGCATTTGTCTCCCTTCACATGAGTCCTTGGGATATAGAGGTGGTGGGGTTTTTTTAAACTACTTTTTCTGTATAGCACCTGCAAGCACATATTAAAATAAGAATTCTTAAAAATCTCCTGTGGGGTGGGTAAGGTGGATGCCTTCAGAAAAGACCAGAACACAATAAGGGGTGCAGCAAACTTTGGGATCTAGAAGGGTGTCTGATCTAGAGGGCACCTTCTAAAGGAGAAGTTGTTGTTGGCCTTGTGTGGGTTTGTTTATTTGTTTGTTTAACCTTTAAATTCTGCTTTAGGAAGCCTTAAGGCTCCCTTTTGCTTGAAACCTGTTAGTGAAATTCAAGACTGAATTACACTTGTCCCTTTAATGAGCATTAAAGAGTTTGGGTGATTTTTCTGCCTCGCACTTCTTGCTGGGAATCCTTCCAAGCTCCAGCCTCTGGGTTTTGTGGTTGTTGGAATTACAATGTATTCATATTTCATACTGGAGATGTGCTAAACTACACAATGAGTCTGAGAGCAAGGATCAAAATACTCAGTTGGTGGCATGGATAAAATGATGTTTTGCATGATAAATTTTATTACCACAGCAGAAAAGTCTCATTTGGCTTCAGATTTGTGGTGTCTCTCTATGTGAAATGCCCTAAACTCATGGCAAGGCACACTGTGGGTGGTAATTTTATTAAAATTATTTATTTTTTCCTCTGCTTATGCTGTGTAGCAGCATGTGAATCCAAGCCAATGTATTCTGAAATGTATATATTTGAAAAGATGAATTTTTTTAAGCACAACCAGATGCTCATCAAATGGTATTTAATGTGGTTACAATCAACAGATCCTAAATGTCCCTTAAAGCAATACGTGTGTGCTTTCCTGGGGGGATGATACAAGATAAAGGGTCTTATGGTGGGAATTGCTGAACTCTTTTCTTGTAGTGAGTTGCAGTGTGACCTCAGCTGTGTTTAATTTGTCATCCAAGGATGACTTTAACATATCATTAGTGGTACCAGCCACAGGCAGTTCCCCTGCTCTTGGGAAAGCAGAGTCAGCTCCTTCTCCTGGAGCAGGTGTCCTGAAGCCATGGGGCAGCTGCATCTGAGAGCAGCTCACCTTCATCCTTCCTCACCAATATTTACGTGCACAGGGCTGGGGGGTTTGAGCTGAGCTGTTCACTAAGACACCACAACCTGTCTTTCTGACAGCCAAAGCTCTAAATCATCCCTTACAGCTCAAGGAGTAGCCAAAAGGGTACCTTTTCCAAGATGGATTTGTTTTGGAGCAGTAAACATGGAGCAGGACAGGTTTCTGTGGCCACAAGATGGCAATCACAGAGCAAAAACATCCAAATGACAACCTTCTCTGCAGGATGCAGCTTTTAAATTAACACTGGGCTCCTAGAGCTGCAAAGATTCCTGTAACATATAAATGGTACAGCAGGCAGAGAAAGGTGCTGTGCAATGTATGTGTAAAATGTACATGTGCTTGTTTAAATGGTATTCCCTCACTAAACCCCACAAATGCCCTGTGCTGTATGTAAATATACTGTTCACTGCTTCAGGCAATTGCTGGGATAAACTGGAAAAAGTTATCTTTATCACTTTAGGGCTGAGGCAAGTGGAAGGCAGCAGTATTATATTAATATACGTATGATGATTCCAGCACACTGTAGTCACTATAAAGCTGTTTAATAGCGGCCTTTTTTATTTCATCTCTTTTACCAGAAGCTGCACAAATTGCCTGGTTACTTTTATACTTCAGTCTTGAGGGCAAAAAAATAACTGTAAAAATCAGTTTGGAATGTTCCCTGTTAAACTATTTTCACGGGTCAGAGGCATGACATGAAATATTTCTACAGAGAAAATAACAAGTTCTGCAGTACGTCACTGCTATAGGCTCCATTTTCACATCCTGCAAAATAGCTCCTCTCCTTTCTCCCCATTTTTCTTGCTGTGTGAATGGATATGGAATTGTTATCAGAGTTGACTTGTGGTGCCGTGCGCTGATTTTGATGAAACTATTACAGAAACAACAGTTAGTGTTGGCCTCTTCTGTAGGGATTTGAGAGCCCACACAGCGTGATCACAGCATTAAAACACCTCACTCTGCTTCTCTTAATCTGCAAAGGTCAGGCATCACTTCATGTGGCTGCAGGAAGGGATGGAAGTTAAGGATATGTTGCAGAGGCTGATATCCTCTGAAGCAGGGGTGTGCTGCTCTGGAGTGGGCAGCCTTTCAGCTGAGCTTGGCTGGAAATCCTGCTTACAGCCTCCACTCCACATGTGTGCAGAGTCTCTTGGATGCCTGTGCTTGTACCCATCTCTCTGGAAGGCTCTGATCCAGCCCACAGGCTTGTTGCCCTGCTGGAGATGGGATTTAGTGTTTAAGTGCCTCCTCCTGGTTCCATTTCCATGTGCAGTAGTCCCCCAAAGTCTCTCACAAGTGCACTTGTGTCCCCCAAAATAGGGATGAATGGTGTATCTGGTACTTAGTGGCCACTCTGTGTCACCTTCTAGAAGAAATAGTTGCAAAGAAACTTGGGAAAGCACAGAAGAGCACAGGAAGAACAGGCTACACTTTCTCCTATCACATCTTGAGGGAAGATAATAGTATGAGGAACAGATTGGATCCAGATTGCCTTCCAGGTATAGGAATCTTGACATAACTGAGTGTAGAGCAGCACAGCTTGTTGCTACCTTCTAATATACTGACAAGGTAGGGGTTATTGGGTAACTTTTTAAACTTAGAGAATAGCCAGAGTTACCTATGACACTGTTAAAATACAGAGCAGCCAGTAGGAGGTCCAGTCTGTTGTCTGATGGGAGCTGTCATGGTGGGATAGTGAGTACATGACCAGGGATGTACAGATTAGCTGGACTGGGTGTGCTTTGGGCAGCTGCACTTTACTCCAGAATCACAGCAGGGAGTGAGGGGACTCTGCTTTTAAGCAGCGTGTTTGGAAATATACTCATCATCTTGTGAGCCTGGGGAATCAGTCAACTATACAAATAACAGCAGCAGGAGGAAGACCAGCTTGTTTTCGAGTATTTCCATTAGCTTTGAGCCTGTGCTGTGGTGTAACACCATACAGAGGCTTTCTAGCTCCTTTCCTCTAACTGTTGTCATGGCATTGTTATTTCTGGGGTGATCAATTTGCGCAAGTTTAAACTTGTGCCAGACTGAAATCAGAAAGAACGCCATTTTCTGGTTGTATGAGGAGCCTGTGTGATATTGGTAGGCTAAATATATGCATGTTTTAATGAATAACTGGAAAAAAGAATCAATTGATGTGCTTGCTGACTTTTTATTCCCCATGTGGGTCTTTTCCTCTTCTTGGCAGCCAGAAACTTGCAGTGCTGTTTCCTTTCCTGGACCCATCAGCTGAATTTTCTGGTCCAGGTGTGTGTGGAGAGTGGACATTGCCCTGTGGCATTGCAGGAGTGTAAAATATAGAGAATCAGAGGGAGAAATCAGAACTCAAGAGGTCAGATGAGGGTGCGGGATGGCAAAGAAGCACCCATGGACCTAATGGAAAAAATTGAATCTAACAATAAATTAGTAATGTATAATAGCCCAAATAAGTGTCAGCTCTAAATACTGATTTTGTTTTCCCCAGTAAAAAACCCTCTGAAGCCTAAACATGAACTGTAACAGTGCCAGAATCTCCATCTTGTTTTACAGATGTCTCAAATTCAGACCTGTAGAATAGGAGTCATGACATAGTAGACATAAAAGTCTTGAAAGAAATAGCTTTCTCTTAGTTGGAATATGGCAGGTATGAAAAGATTTAAGAATCACTATTTTGTTTCATTTCTTTAATTAAAAGGAATTACAGGAACAAGATATTGAATTAAATCCTCTCAGTTTTTTGGGATCCAAACTGTGACCAAGGTCAGGAAAGTGAAAAGCTCAGATTCAGAGCTGAATGCAGAACACTGCTTATCTGTGTCTTTGCCATAGCTGGTACCCAGAGCACATCTCTATTTTGTTTCTTTTTTGACATTGAATGGAATGTGGTTTGTGCTCCCTAATAGAGCTGGCACAATTTCAGGCTGATATGGCTGTCCTGGCAGTGTCAAGTGTATCTCGAGCTATCAAGGCACAGCAGCTCGTTACATCCTCATTTTTATCATCTCCTGTTCTCCTCTGTTGGAAACGCACAGCAGAGGTTAAAAACATCCCCTGCCCTGGGACTCCTCTCCAGCTGCTGAGGGCCCATTTTATCTCTGACCCTTCAAGATACCAAAGCCAGGTTGTTTCAGCTGTCACTGGCTTGAAAGGAAGCCTGTCCCTAGGCATGCTGCATCATTTATTCCTGTTTGTTCTGACCCTGTGGACTTGAAATCCATCTGATGTCCCATTAATAAGGGTTCCCCCAGATGCACAGGAAGGGTAGGGACCTGTTGGCACCAGCAAAACATCCGACCTCTGGACTATTGGCATTCTTTTCACACATTATGACATTGATTTGAAAATAAACTGCAGCTTTGTAAAGAAAATACACACTGTTGAGTGTTTTCAGTAGCTGGGATGGTTGCTTATTAGCTTTGTTAGGTTGGCTTTTAATGGGCTATGCTGTGAGCATTCTGTATTTAGGGCTGCTCGCAGTTAGCACTATCCTGAGTGTACTTTTTTGGGTGAAAGCCACACTTATTTCTGTAATAAATTCCCTGTTTGAAGTTGATGGGAAGAGAGGCCTGAGGCTCATGCAGCAGAGCAAGCCTAGACATTACAATAAGAACAGCAATAAATGTAGCCATAAAAGGGATTTTAAATCAGCAGTCATAATTTTTTTTTCTTCCCCTGCCCTGAAAACATTGTAAGTGTTTTCTCAGTCTTGTGCCAGTACTGCTGTTTAGGTGCAGTTAAGGACTTTACCTGTTCTGTAGCTTGTCCATTTAAAATATAAATGTTACATTTTGTTGGAGAAGTCTTTCGGAATCTGTTGCTTCACCATATTTGCAATTGCAATTAGAGTTCTCCTGAGGATTCTTAAAAAGCCTTTTTAAATAGGAAAGAGTGGCTCAAATTGGGTGCTGCACCTGTTAGCTTATCTTTCTTCTTTCATCCATCATAAAACCTTGTTGATTTCTGGGAGAAAACCTAATGTTTCAATATATTTCAACAACTGTGACAAAAACCTGAATATTACTAAGTCACAATATTTTCTCCAGAGATTTAAGTTTCAGTTATGCCAGGATGATGAAACTAAATACTCTGCAGTATTGTAGTGATGTTAAACAGCACATGTGGACTGTAGGTGATACTTTTGGAGATTAATGACCTAATGTGTATAGAAAGATATGGAAGAGGGATGGAAGGTCAGACTTGATGACACGAACAGAATTCATTTACAGCAAATGGAGCCTTCAGTGCAGCTCCCATGAAACATGAAAAATTGTGAAGTTTCAGCAGATTCTGGTTGAAAAATCTGAGTAATGTTACGGGACAATTACATTGTTGTAGGCAATTTAGTGCTGGTCACCTCTATCCTGGTGCAGGGCCACCCCTTTCCATTATTTGTGTGTATCCATCAGGATTACACATCTGCAGAGTATTTCCTTCTGTCACCAGTGACCTTACTTGAAGAAGGGCTTGATTTAGGATTTGAATCTTTTGCAGTAATTCCTTCTGGTACCAGCATATACTACAATTTCGATAAAATTAATGTGACTTTAGCCTGCAGTTATAAAATAAATCCATGTGGTTTCTGTTTCTTTTTTTACTGGCTAAGGGATCAGCTTTGTTTTGTTTTTTCTTTATTTTTTTTTCCTTTTAACAAATATGATTAAATCAGCTCGTGCATTTAGATAGCTTTACTTATTCCTGTACTACCTGGAGGAACCATCTCAGTGGTATTAAGAGAATTATTGCTTTATTTAAAGAGTCAAGGTTGAAGCAGCAAATGTCAAATAATCTCCAACAGCTGTACATCAATTGCTGAACTGGTGGGCTCTGCCAGCCACAGGGATTTAAGTGGCAGCAATATTATGTGAGATCTAGTGGGATCCCCACTGCAAAAAAAAAGAAGTAGATATTGATGCTTCTGGTCAAAAGTAATAAATTTTAATGTTGCTTTTTTCTTAGCTTGGATCTTTTTATATCTGCTTATCTGTATTTAAAAATAATGGTAGTTAGAGAAACATTACAATTGCAGTGATACAGGATCAGAGCAGAGAGATCACCATGGGCTGGGTAACAGAAGTGGACTCAAACTTTGACTTGCTAATTTTTGTTCTGTGACCTTGAGCAAGTCGTTGAAACTAGTGGTGCTTCCCCTGGTCTCCTGCAAGATGGGGATAACACTCTCTTTTCCTGAAGAAATGAGTGTTAGATTGTATCTGTGGGTACCTAGGAAACACCACGGCTTTTTATGCTGATAGCAGGCGGCCACCTCAGGGCTTGGTGCAATAACTCAACTTTTAAAAAAGGCAGCAGGCAGCCACAGAAATGAAGTTAACTGAGCAGAGGGGACGGAGTCTGGGACTGCTTTGCTGTATGTTCCTTGGCAGTTAAGCTGATTGCAGTGATGGCAGTCTAGCAGTGCTTGCTGTTCTTACTAAAACCATGGGAATCTCAGTTTTAAATAAAAGGGGGGGGGGAAGTAATCTAATCTTTATGATTTTACTTGTGGTTTATAAATGCAGAGCTGGCTGTATTGAATTTGGTGTAGCAATGTGTTCTCTTGTGAAAATGTATTAAAATTTGCTTATCTCTTGCTAACTCTCCTGTGTTGTCATAGCATTGGGGTATTTTTTTAATGTGTATGGGATGAAAATTATTTTGGGACCCTAAACTGTGAATTTCTTCTTAAAAACTGTCAGAAAAACATGGGCAGCCTTTCTTTCTTTGCTGCCAGCTAAGAACTGGGGTTTATGATAGTTTTGATAATTTAATGGAAAGCCCCTTCCTCTCTTGATGGTACTTGCTGGTTTCTCTCAGGGGTGAGGCAATAGCAGAGCAAGGGCCATCAGTTTTGTGTGCTGGGAGCACTCCAGCAAACCCATAGATGGTTTGCCTTTGCATGTCTCCTAAGTTGGAGGGTAGTTAAGCTTTTCTTACTGGCTTAAATTTTCTGAGGACTTTCCCACACAGAGTCAGCTCTCTCTCCCCTACCCTGACCTACCAGCAGCATGGAAAAGAAGGGGGAGTAGCTCAGGAGCTTGGACACCTGCATTGGAGAATGGACCTACTCCAGGAGTGTTCTAGGTCTGTTGTTCCTTAGACCCTTGGTTGGTTCCAATCTGAGGACAGGCTGGTTAATCATGGATAGGGAAGGAGGAAATTGTTTTTCAACCAGACCAGCTTATAGCCTTTACTGTTTCATGGAGTTTAAATAAAAATTTATGGAGTTTGAGTGCTCTTGAATTTTGGAGAAAACTCAGCACTTTTAAATGTTGTGGTTGGGGAAAAACAACCCAAAAAGGAACCAGAAATTTCCTGCCTCATTGCTGAGATCAGGCAAGGCAGCACTGAGAAACCTGTCAGGATGGCTTTAGAGCTCCAAAAGCCAAAACCTGAGGGATCACATCCTAACACACACCAGTAACACAGCCAGTGCTGAGGACTACAATGCTATTAGCCCAGTAATTGTATAGTTTGTATTTCCTCTGAGTGCCTTACTCTGGGAATCTTTGAGTGCCCTAATAATGCCTTACCCCCTTCACAGTGAGGGCTATGAAGTGTTAGCAACCCGATTATACAGGCAAGCGAGGCCCAAAGTGGTTAAGAGATTTGACCAGTGGTGCACAGCAAATCCCCTGAGCCATGAAAATGACTCTCCAGTTCCTGATCCCATTTCTCTCCTTTAATCCAAAGACCACATTTGGGTTTTTGGGTTGCAAAAATAACTCCAGAAACCTGCAAGCACAGAAATCTGCAGCTCCCTTTTGCTCGTTTCAGTTTCTGTTCAGTTCTGAAAAAAAGATAAGAGTGGTTGGAAAAATGTTTCTCTTCCCTGCAATAAAGGGGCATTTTTATCCACGGAATTAAGGCGGCTTCTTATTGTGGCCATCTGTTCAAAAAACTTAAAGGGAGACTGGTATGTGAAATCTGAACCTGGTAAGCTTTTAATTGGGAGTGGGGAGTAATTTTCCCTGAGTAAATACACATGCTGGGGGAAGCAGTGAATCTGTTCTCTCTCACTACATCTCAGTCTTTCTCCTGTTGGGTCTGTTTGGTCTCCCTGGAAAACTGGGGATCAGACTGTTCAGATAACCTTTGTGAGAGCAGGTTCTTCTGCACCAAAGGCTTCTGATAAGCTTTTTAGGAGGATAGATCCCCATCTCCTTGCATCCCGTGGTAACCCTTGCAGTTCTCTCTCTCTCCACCTCTTTAACCAATAAGGAAAGCCCAAATCCACTTTATATATGTATTATATGTGTGTGTATATATATACACACATGAGTAGGAACTAATTTTTTAAAGGATTTAGGGGCTGTTAAGAGGAGTGGTCTCAGCTTTTTCCCATCCATTGCATGCTGTGCTGCCAACGTCCCCAGAGCACAACAAATATCAATATGAAAAATGAAAACTATCCAGCTGGGAATCATCTGCATGACTTCACTCATGAGAGGAATTTCTCCCTCACAGTTTGGAAGAGTTTTGATGTGTCCAATTCTGCCAGTGCTGGGCTAACCACAAAGGCAAGCTCCATAAGAGCTGAACATTCTGTGTTGGTAATTTGTTTACTTAATAGATTTGTTTTGATGAATGCAGCAATAATTATAAACCTTTTTACTAGGCGTAGATTTGAGCCTCTCTTAAGGGGCTGTTTTAGTGGTTACTGTTGTTTTGCTAAGCTTTTGCAAAAGGTATCATCACGGAATAAAAACTGAGCATTTCACGGGCTCTTATAATAGTGGGAAACGAGTTGGCTTGATTTCAGTGAAAGGACTTTGATTAAAAGTCTGGAGTAGAAACACAAAATGATTTTAAGGGTTTCTATACACTGGTAAGCTCCTGGAAAGATGAGTAATGTCACCATTATAAACTGAGATTACCTAATGCCACGGCCATTGGGTAATGTCACCCTTAATTATGTGGGTTTTTGGTGTCTTAGATGATCTTTGCTGGGGCAGGGGTGACTGAGGGACCTGGGCAGCAGGGCTGTGTGATGGGGAGCTGCACAAGTTCCCTGTTTGTTCCACAAACTCAGTGTTTTGACAAAGTGGAGGAACTGGTGTCCCTTGGAGTGAGGGCAGGTAACTGAAAACACAGCTCTCTGTATCCCAAAACCCAGTACTTCTTTTCTGCTTCAAATTTATAGGCACTGATGCAACACTCATCCATTCTATCTTTGCAAATACTTAATTTTTACTGTGGGTATTTTATTTACCCCTCCTTAACCATGACCACTGTTAAAAAGGTCAGGAAGGCATTTCAGTTCCTCTGGTTCTAATGTAACCTCTGGTTTTGTTTTCTACTCTTTTTGAATTAAACTTGTGAAGAATCTCTTCAAGACTGGGTTTAGTACAGCCCACTTTTATGATAATTGCAAAATATTAGTGAAAAGTATTTTGTGCCTGAGGGATCTGCTCCTTGCAATAGGCTGTGCAGATCAAACAAGTTGTTATTAAAAAAAGATTCTTGACTGATAATATCCACCATCTGGGAGCAGTGATTGCAGATACAAAATTGGATTCACCAGGGGAGGTGGTTGTGTTGCTTGATGTTGAAATAGCCTTTGATAGAATAGGAAGAAGAGCTGTTTACAGCAAATAAACTTCCATGAATTTCTTGCATGAATCCATTAAAACTCTCTGTTTGTATCCTGGGGCAGTGAGTGATAATGGAACACTTTTCCAATATCATTCCACATTGCAAATGAGGGAGAGAGTTTTTACAAAGATATATTTCCCTTTTCTTATGACATTTCTTTGTTTATTATCCTGAAATCCTGGCAGAGGAGGTTAAAACAATCACCAGATTAATGACACTTAAATAGATCCTCCTTTGTAGACAAAAATCTGATTTTTTTTTTTTTTTTAAAGTGCTGAGTACTTAGAGCTATCAACAGATGCTGAGCAAATCTTTATGTGACTTACCCTTGTTTACTAAGGCTGCAGAAAGATTTTGTAGAAGAAGAGGGAAACTGAGGATTTTAGCATTCCTCTGCTCACTGCTAGTCCTGAAACCACTGCAGACTGTGTTGAACTGCCCTCATGTATTTGCTTTGCTTTTAAATAGCAAACCTCAGGACTGGAAAAAAACATGAACACTTTGGTTTGTGTTTTTTCAGCTGTATTTTCATAACTTGTACAGTTTCATTGAAGTCAAACTTTTCTACAGACAAAAGGTTAATGAAAGTTTCCCTGTGAGAGGCTGAAGTAGGTGATTTCCACTCCTGGAAAACAAACCTTTCGGACTCTGTGTAGAAATAGGGCACATCCTCGGTCCCTGGTCCACATATGATGGCAGGTCACCTCCTCAAAGGCAACAGGGTAGTGTTTGTCTGACCTACCATGTTACCAAAACACCTCTTGACTTGGGATATGGTGATTGTGAGGGAACAATTCAGAGTTGTTTGGAATTGGAAGACGGGATTGAGGGATGCACAAAAAGATACAGTTTAAAGATGATTCTGTTTCACTAAGCATTCACAGCTCCTATACAGGACTTCTGCAGGAGAGCTATAACTCAGAAATATCACAGTATTCACTACATGTCAATGAGAAGATAGAATTTATAATCACTTCTCCCTCTGCAGATTGGGTGATAGCTGTCACCTTGTATAGGCCTAGTGTGTTTTCTCACAATTCAGGCCTGTTCAAGAATGAAGTTTTCTTTATAAAGAGATTTATAAAGAAATTGGTATTTTCAATGAGGGATTTTTTTTTTGTGATTTTATTCCTTTATTCATAACTATAACTATATATATATGTATATTCTATATTCCTTTCTCTTCATAACTGTCACAGTATTAAAGCAAAGGAAAGAGAACCCTCTGCCTGAGTCACAGGAATGGGGGATTTGAAATACCTGGATTTGCCTTTTGCTGGGCCACAGATCTCTTGGATTTTCTTAAGCAAATCACCAGGATTAGATCAGAGATGTTACTGGGGGTGCTCCACAGTAACACCCAGTGTTCAGGCATCCTTCTCCCTGAGCCTGGGATCTGCTTCCTCAGCTTGGGTTCTCTCTTGTGCAGTGTTTGGGAGTGTCTCCTGCTTTAGAAGAGATGTCCTTCTCTGCTGCTCTGCTTTTCATAATGGCAAATAAAATCTGCAGCTGCAGCTGTGGACAGTGCACAAAAAAGTGGGGTCAATGCCCTTTCTGAGGATATGAGAGAGAATGAGGCTTAACAGAGACTTTTCCAACTAAAGGCACAATGATTTAAGAAGGCTGATTCTGTTAATTACATAATTAGTAGCATATCTTCAATGTACCAGATTTCCTATTCCACATTAGTTTGATGAGAAATCTCTGTAGTTCTTCACCCCATTAAAAGCAGCCTTTGCTGAGCTCATATCATGATGATGATTTGATGCCATGTGGGGAAAACAAATCAATCACAGTTTACTATTCATGAGTTGCAACTTGCAAAGTCCCAAACCATCATATAATGTTCTAAAGCGAAATCTGTTGTGATAATAATTCACGTTTTATTGCTTCCTCACGCTAGCAAGGTGCCCACGTCTCCCTTCAACATATAAACCTTTGATCCTGTGATAATGGAGTTCATTTGTTTTGCCTCCCACTGCAGGGGCAATCTGCCAAATGCTCCCTGCCCAAATTCTGATGAACTGTCAGCTCTGCTGTGCCCGGTGAGCCTGAGAGCAGATTTAAGGGGAAATGCTGGGGTGAGGTTGTGCCCAGTCTGGGTCCAGCAGCTTTGGATGGTCACAGAAATTTGAGATGTCATTCACAGATGACTCCAGAGACCTAATATGCAAAAAGGCAGTGATGTGCAATACGTGCAATTCTCTGGTATATCAGGCTGAGCAGCTTCTTGCTTCCTTGTTTGGTAGCATTTAACAACTATTTCCCTACTCCCAGTTACTCTTTTGAATACGTGCTAGTCCTTGGTAGAATCCCTCTACGCAATTTTAATGACTAGAGCACACAGTGTTGAGTTGCATGAGCTGCCTAAAGTTGGATTTGAAGCTTGTAATGATGATAAATATTTGAAGTAATAATAAGTGATGTAACAAACACGAGAGGACACAAGTGGAGGTGGGCATGTTCCTGACCCTTCCCTGGCTGAAATCTTTATATATCTTCCAAAGATCTCATTAATCTGTGTCCAGGACCAGCCTTTAGCTCAAAACCATTTTAGCATGGGGGGGTTGTGTTCCTTGGATATCTATTATTTCAGAATTATCACACAGCTAAGAAAGTCAAAAGTAGCTTATTTTGTAATTTCTTGCTGTAATGCTATTAAGGAGAATGACTTCCTTGCAAAAACATTTGTTAAAAATTACATATTAGAATTTTTTGCTGGAAATTAAAGACTGATTTAGAAAATGTGAAAATTTTTTAATTAAACCCATATGCACAAACTCCCTCCCAATGGTTATTAAGGCTAACACACAGGAGATACTCACCAGGGAAGGCCACGGCTAAAAGACATTTAAATTCCTTTAGAGTGAAGTGTATCTGTGAAATAGTGTCAAGCCAACAGCTTCACTGACAGTAACTATATTCATATGAGAAAATATAGGCTGATAAATAAGTAAAACTATATCTCACTTTCTCTTAAAATACCTTGAAGGATTTGCAGTGGAAGAACAGGTTGTACCTGAGATGGAGTTACCCATTATTTCATTAAACTTCTGGAAAATTAATATCTTTGAGACTGTTACACCTGTACTGACTTTATCAAGGCCAGACAACAGGTTAAGTTGTTACTACAAGGACTGATAGAAACACAGGTACAGCAATTGCTTAAGCCTCGATTTGATGGTGAATTAGGCCAAAAATAGAGTGGAGAAGCTTCTGACTGGTAAGAGTTGCAGAGCTTGAGTTTTAATTTTCCACAGCCAAACCTATTAGAAACAAACTGCTTGTACCAGTGACTGTTCTTCCTTCCAGACATGCTGGTAAAATGCACGTTTCTAACTCTGTTACCCTTGTACTCCCTAGCTCTAAACACACAGAATTTATGAGGAACAGGGGATGCAATATCCTGAGCCTGAGCTGCTTTGCTGTCCTTCTCATTACAGGCAATAATGTGGCAGGTACAGTGGAACTTTCCACAGGTGTTCAGACCTGCATTATACCTGTTTCTTTCTGAGAAAGTTTCATGCAGTAATATGATAAACCTCCAGAAGGGAAAAATATTTAGCACTAATTTGCAGATCAACATCTGCAGTCTGCTTCTCCTCCCTCATCTCCTGTCATTAAAAATGATAATAGTCAAGGACTGCTTGTCAAAATATTCATCGAAAAATATGAAGTTATGGAAATACAGATGTTGTGTGGTTTTAGAGAATTCCTCATTCCAACTTTACATGTGAATGAAGGTAAAAAATATCTTGTGATTGCTTTGTATCTGTGCGTGATTTTCCGAATGACTTGCCAAAGCCATGAAATTCCACTTAAAATGAAGTTATTTGTTTAAAATTCTCATGTGGGTACCGAAGAAATGACTGAAATTAGCAACATGCTTCTATACAGACTGTTTGTTGTTGCACTGGAAAGGTATTTAATGGCATTCTAACTCACATTATTATGTAAATGCTGGAAATGATAGCTGAAATAGAATATTATTTTGTTTTAAAGGAAGTTAGGCAAGTTTAGAAACCTTCTTATTTAAAGTTTCTACTTTCTGTGACTGGTTTATCAAAACCTGTCTAATTCTGAATGTTCTGAGGGGGTGGAGTGACAAGAAAAGGGTTTCAGTCAGAATTTTGCTTCTGAACCAGCTATGACAAATCAGCTGAAAGACTTGCAGTGCCACTTGGGAATGGTTTGTCCCCTCCTGGCAGAGCCAAACCTGCACTTTGCCACTGCAAAAAAACCACCCCAGCCTGGAGGAGAGGAGGCCTATGAGGATGATGTGGCCTTATTTCACAAAAAAAAAAGGGTTTCTCTGAGGAGGGCTTTCCCTGGGGATCCAGGTTCTTCTCACCTCCCCTGACCCAGCTCCTTGCTCACCTGTGGCTGTGTGGATACCTGTATCTAGTTATATATTCACATAGCTACACTAAATTTTTTTTTTCTTTTATTCCTAGAATATACCAGTGTGGCTGTTGCCTGGCAACTGGTGAAGCTCAGGTGGAGGCTGTGAGGAGCCTGGGAAGGGGCTGTGTGTGGGGTATTACCCAGCAATGGTGGTACCCTCACACTGCTCCTGTTGTGGCCACCGGCGCCTCAGGGAGAACCCCTCCCTGGGGGGCTGTCTAGGGGCTTTTAAAGCTGGGAAATTAAAGACCTTTGTGTATATGCTGGCCTTTAGTGTCCTGTGGAAAGTGCTCATTATTTCCTTCCTCTAAAGAAACAAAACATATCTTTGCAAGCTGCCTTTTATGCAGAAAGATGCCTGGGAGGAGGGCAGCCCTGTCTGTCGGTGCCATTGACATGGGGAGGTTTGGCTTTGCAGATTGTATTGACATTTTGCACCATCTTCTGCAGCTGGGCTGGCTAAAAATAGCTCTAGAGAGAACTCAGTGAGGAAAAAGTCAAACTGTATGGAAGGATTTTATTTGTTTTTAAGGGCTGAGGTGCTGTGAAATTTCAACTCCTGCTCTCTGTGTCTCGATAATGTGCATTGTTGAGTGTTCTGTGTAAGGCTGTCGAGCATCTGGGTACCATCAACTGATGATTCCTTACCCAATTACGTGTCAGTCTCTTCAGACTAGGTGGGATGGGGTATTTACTGAAGTGCAGGAAAAAAGTCCAAGACAATAGAGAAAATTGCCATGGAAGGGTCATCACTGCACTCTTAAGAGTTGTAGAGTTAGACCTTTCCCTACTTGAGATTTCTCTTGGTGTCCCAAGCAGTCTCCTTATCCCTCTCCACTTTATTGCTTTGAGTTCTGCTCCTCTGTCCATCCCTACAGAGTGTAATCAGTAGTAACATCACTTTCACTGCCCTGCTGGCTGTGTGCTGGAGTGATAACTTCAGTGATTTCTGTTTTTCTTAAACCAGAACCACCTGGTAGATGAGTAGGTAGAATCTAAGTGTGACAATCCTATTGCTTCCTGATGTGGGAGATCCACATTCCAGTCCTGATGCTGTATAGAACAAGCTGTGGACACAGCTCATGCTCTTTAATTCTGAGGAAATGTCTCAGAACCAGACTACAAACAACACAATTGAATCTTTCACATTAAATCATCTCTGAATCTATTGCATTGATTTCTTGAGACCATAAGTCTGCCTGTTCAATACAATAACTGTTTGATTATGTGTTTTGATATTGCAGTATACTGTTGTATTGGATATTCAGACATTTCATCAAAGATAATGTCTATCCTCATCTTCTGTCTGATACAGATGACTGAAGTATGTGAATCATAATTGGATGAAATATTCAGCAGGATTGCTTTACCTGAAGATGCCTCATAAGTCATGAGTAGCCAGTAACTTATTTCCTTCTGTCCTTTGATGAAATAGCAATTTATTTGTTTGGGTATCTGAGGGATTGATTTTGAAGCAGCAAGCAGACAAGAAAGAGCATTTATTTCCCTCCTGACTTTTAAGGGGAATTGGTGGTAAATGAGTAAGCTGGGGAGGTCTCTCAGGGTATGTTGTGCTGGTGGAATGCAAAGGCAGAGGGTTGTGCACTGAGCAGAAGGAAGGTTTTATGCTTGTTATGTGAGAAATACATTGCAGTACAAAGCACAGACTTGGCCAATAACGAGGTTCTTACTCTTGATTACATCAGACAAATATTGAGGCCAACAGGATTCTTGATTTCAGTGGCAGCATAACTTGACATATGAATTACTTTTTCAGCTTTAAGGACCTAATTCTTCAAGGAGTTTAAAACCTGAGGTGAGAGCAGGCATATTCATTACAAAGATCCGTTTTTGTGGAGTCCATTAACACAGTTGGAAGACAATGATAATGCTATTAAATAAGTAGACTTGAAAAATACTTGGGAAAATTGTCTTGTTAACAGGAACCAATGAGCTGGTAACCTGAAATTAGACCAGTGGGACTTACTACACTTTAGAGATACTTGGAGTTAGAAGCAGAATGATCGAGAATTTAAGCACAAAAATTCATATTTTTAAATTCTAGGTCAGATTGAGAAAGTATCATTACATGTGTCCTTAATATGTCTTAACTTGCAAAAATTATCCCTAGTTCTGGAAGAACTTTCACTGTTCTACAATGAAAATAACAATCTTGACATCAAATATTTTGCAGCCAAGCATAAAGGAACTTTGGGACTGTGTGATGTTTATGAGAGAATATTGCAGGAGCCTGCTGATTTTTTTATTTTTTTTTTCTGTCCTTTTAACTGTTGAAGGCTTTGCAAAAATGGTTCCTCCACAGATGCTATTTCTAGAACAGATCTGCCCTTTGTTAGTGGAATATTATGGAAATTTGTTGGTTTAAAAGAAATAATTCACAATTATTTGGGATCTAGAAGTTGTCAGTTAATATACTGTATGTCAGGGTGATTTAGTGCTTTACAATTGCACAGAAATACTGAGATGTACTGATTTTATACATATGTTTCACGATGAGAGAATCTAATAAATTTGATTTAGCTAGAACTTATTTTTTAATGAACTGCATTACTTAAAATGAGTATGTGGCTTAGGACAATAAAACAGCAAGCCATTAAAAATAAATTATAATTGCTCTGGTTTTAGGGTTAGTGATGTCTTAGTACTGGCTTTGTGAGCAAAATAACCAATTCTCTTAATTACAGAAAATGTTTCCATTTAAATGAGAACTTCAAAGACCAGAAACACAGGTAATAGATATGGTTATATTGATAGGTTATGTTGATATAACATGCTTGCATAGTGAAATGGTGATGTGTATGCTCACAGCTAATTAATATTTTTATGTGCTTAATGAGACTTGATCAACAAAAAAATATAGTTTTTATTTAGATTTAAATTATCATTAGGGAAGAGAAGCTGTAAACTGTGGTATTTTAGGAGCAATAAAAAACAGACAAGAACTAAGGCTGGGTGGTGAGTGTTTTACATTAAACTCTAACTTGGCTACTCACCTGAACCACAAAAGCCATTCTGGCTTCCCAATGCCTCTTATAACATCCTGGCACAAAGTTACACTTATGGGGCCTTTGGCAAAATGAACATTATTTTTGGACCTGTGGGAAGGAATTGCCCCTCGAAAGAAGGTAGGAATGTAATTTCTTCTTGTGTAGTTGCCTCATACTCTGTTGTTTTAGGAATTATTCCATATTTTTTCCCTAAATCTTGTCAGAGAAATCTGTGGCTCAGTTTCCAGCACAACTCCAGACTTTGATTTAATAACACATGCAGAAAATCTGTAATTTAATTTATATACCTGTGGAGGTTGTTAGGCAAAATAAACCCCCCACACATTAAAATTATAATAGATTTCATGCAAATCCTATTTCCCACCTGAAATAGTGGGTGCTATTTGTCAAAACACTGGAGTTTTCTTTTCCTTAACACAAGCTTTGTGCCGCTGCTGTTTTTCATTTTGTTGTTTTAAACTGAAGAGGGAATCCAAAATAATTTCAAGCTGATTAGATGCTTGATTTTTTTCATTTAAAAAGAATCCAGCAGCAACAACCAACCCCGATGGTATGAATACAGCAATTTTCAAAGCAGTAGCTTGAGCCCTACTTGAATTTTCAAAATTTAAATCTTACCTGAGCATCTGGTCAAGTTCTGGTTTGAATGTTAATGTCTTTATTATATTAACAGAAGAGTGATGATGTTTAGGCTGGGGAAATGCTGTATGGCTTTACCTCACACTTTGCATCCTTCCCCTTCTCCTTGCTTATGCACATTTTAAAACCTGGGGGTTTTTCACCTTTTTTGGGAGGGGGGAAAAACTCTTTCTCTGAAGTTGTTTCCCTGGATATTTTAATAAGAATGACGTCTCAATTATCTTTTTTTCCCCTAAAGTGGAAATTCAGGTAGTGAGCTCAGTGGTATAAGCACTGCCAAGATATCATAATGTGCCTTCTCCTGAGGTCCCAGACCCCGATAGTTTTACACACGTGGGAAGAAATAGTTGGTGGGAAGGACCTTTTATTGACCCTTTATGTGACAGGGAATGCATGGAGGTAATTTATTTTCTCTGTATTAACTGCTTCAGCTGCTCTCCTGCAGTTCTGCTCTGTGATGAGCAGTCGTGGTCATGTGAAAGCATTTTCTCACATTTGACTTGAGAGCTCCTTAGCTGATGTCTTTGTGTCTTCTGTTGTGGCATGATCTCTAAAATAATAGCAATGATTTAGAGATTATCTAATTAGTTCTTTGTGGTCAATATGTTGTGGGAGGCTGCTTTGGGGAGTATTGCTTTACAGTTCTGCACTAAGTTGGCTGAGGTGTTTATCTTCTATTTCTGCATTTATTTACCTTTTGGTTTTTGCCAAGTATCAGTTAGATTTATCAAACTTTGAAGGGCTCAGTTTTGTGTGAAGGTAGAGAGAAGAGTTAAACCAGTCTTTGCTGTACACAAAGCAGTTTATAAGTGAGAAAAGCCCTCTGGAGTGCTGCTCTGCCTGCTTTGTTCTTGAAAAACTCTCACTACTTTAGGGATTCTGTAAGCTTCTGATGTAATTCCTGGATTTTCGTTGTAAGTGGGAGATGACCAAAACAAAAAACAGGTCAAGCTTTGGGGAAATTCAAACCTACATTTGCAGAAGAAAATTCTGCTTTATTCACTACATAATTCCTACTGATCTGGCCCCTGTGAAGAGTGGGGTGGAATTGAAGCTCTGAAGCTTTTGAGGTTTCCCTGTATTTCCACAAGCGTTTCTGGTGCTCAGCCCACCTTAGAGTCAGGCCTTGAAATGTCAGGGGCTTTTTTCTGATCACATTTAAAAAGGTGACTCATCGTCAATGTTTCATTGTGTGTTGGGCTGGGAAGGACAGATAATGGAGTTTTGATAACAAAATATCAGAAAGTAGAAGAGATCTCATTATTGCAGGAGTTGGAAAGTTAACATATTTATTAAAGTTCTGACAATTGTGACAGTCATCCTTGCCTGTAAATGTCAGTGCATTATAAACCTCCATAGTTTCCTGCTTGTTCCTCATACTCTTGTCAATCACTGCAATTATCACATATATCAAAAGTCACAACATAAACTTTCCTTACTTCCCTGCTGCCTCCTTTTTAAGCTTAACAGATGATGGAAGCCATGAGTTGTTTTCTGAAATATTTGTCAGCCACCTGCTATTAATGGGAGGTTTGTGAAGGCACTGACTTTGAACCCTGCATGCTGATCTGGGTGCCCTGGCGTGGCTTTATTGCTGTTATTGCACCTGGATTTTAATTAAATACTGCAAACAGGATTACACACAATCTTATGCAACTGACCCAAAAATGAAGATGTGAAAAGGAAAAAATATTCATGGAGGGGAGAAGTTACGTGATGGAAGTTTAAAAAAGAGGGGGGAAAAGTTTAATGTAAAGACAGGCAAGTTGCCTTTTGGTAAAAGGTTGGAGGAAATGGAATTACAGAGAGATGCAGAGACATGTATCTATTCCTGTTTATAGAGGTACCTCAGTGTGTCTTACAGAGAAATCTACTCTGCATCATGTTCTGATTATATTTTTCTAATCCATACACATGTTTTCCTCAGCAAATTCTGCAGCAGCACATTGCAAAATAAATCCTTTTGTGGCTGAGTTGAGGTGCTAAAGAAAAACCTTACTGGGCTTTCCCAGGAGTTTACAGCTGAGTTTACAGTTCTTCACTGAAATCAGTTCTCATGGACCAGACTACTGGTTCAATTTTTTTCTTTATTTGTCCCACACTTTTAAACTGCCTTTAATGCCTGTGGTGAATAGTGCATCTAGAAATATAAAATAAATGGGTTACAGTAGTTGAGTTCCTAAATCCCTGATGCTGCACAACTGAAGTCAGTGGGGACTTAGCTACTCACATCAACAAGTACAAGATCAAATCCTAAAGGAGGCTATTGCTGCTGAAACAATTCCATATGTCACCTTTGTCTTTCAAAAGTACATATATATATATAAAATAGAAGACACTTAGCTGTGTTCATGGCTGGTCTATTGTTCAGTAAAATCTCTGATGGGTTTTCACCAATAGCCCTCAGATTAATTCTTTTCAGTTCTTGGTTTATGATTCCAAAGCTTCAAAACAGGAACAAACATTCAGGACAATAATTAACAGGTCATTAAGTTACTCTTTCATTTTGATATTTGTTTAGAATAGGAAAGGTTTTGTGCTTTTCATACATTGGTTTCCCAGGAAATGAGTCCTTCAGTGCTATGCTGGCAAAATCTAACTGGCAAGGGTATCTAGAATTGGCACTGCATCCTTCTCTTCAGAGCTTTATTTATATCCAGGAAGGCAATGGGAATCAGCCTTGTTAAAAATTACTTGAAAAAAGCCTCAATTGCCGAATCCTGTCCACTGCTTAGGTCTCTCATAAACTTAATTGTGTGGAGTTCCTAAGAGCAGTTTCCTCCCTTGTCTTCATGTAAAGTTGGTTTCAGTCTGGCTGCAAGTAAATAGAGAAGCAGTGAGGATTTAGGTTTTTTGTTTTAGTTTTTTTTTTTAATTTCAAGTTTATGTAGCTTATAGTCTCCCAAATTTAAATGTGTGTAATAAGGACTAATTTTCATGTAACAGTCAAAGTGATTAATCATTTGATTAGCTGTACAACTTGATTAAGAAAAGATTACTTTTTTTTTCCCCTCAGGAACATGAATTATAAAAAGCTCTCTCCAAAAAAGTGAAATGCATTTTCCTAAAAATAGGCAGCCTGAACAACTGATCTGTTGCTGTTTTACTGGCTTTCCCCTCTTATAAGAATGGAATAATTGTTTGGGCAATGTTCTGGAAGATAGCCTTTTCCTATTAGCAGGAAAATCTGTGACAGTTTCTTCATTATTCAGACATTCAACATCTTGTTCTGGATGGCATGGATGCTTTCCTTGCTTCTTACAGTGTGGCAGCCTTTCAATTTCTGATTTCATTGTTTTGAATTCTCCCTTTAATGAATCTCAAAATATGTGATATAGAAACGTGGTTTCCTTGATACAGCTAAACACAGAGCAATCCAAATGGTGGGCAGTGAAGTCAGCAAATCACTAGGAAGGCATAAGCAATGGGCTAAACAATCAGAAATTGGGTTAAGGAAGTTTTAGAGGACGTGCTACTTAATTAACTTAAATCTTTCACTGATGACATCTTGGTCAAAACCACTCTTATAATACAAGTGTAGTTTATACAAATCAACAAAATGATGGGTGAAGACTTTGATTTACTAATGACAAAATTAGGCAATTCATGTATCCAGTGAAAAAGACTGAATAGTGCTGGTGTTACAGGTGGTATGTGACAGACACCACAGCAGCATTGATAAGTCATGGTCAGGATGTCACCATGGTTTGATTACAGCATAGTGTGGCTGATAAGGCTGCAACTGGTGCCACCTGAATACTGATGGCATGGCAGAATAAAGCTGGCAAGGAGTAGGTTCCTCCAAAAGCATGTCTGCCTAACTCCTCATGCCAAGCCTCACTAATCATCTTTACTGGTTCCCCAGTGCACCATTTTCTTGGACACTGTAATTCCCTCCGTTTAAGCAGCACATCTGAGGGCTGCTCTAGCAGAGGCTGTGCTGGCACTTTCATTACAGAGCCCCTTCCTCAGAGACCTGTAACTCCTGTGTGAAAAGGAACGTGCCATAGGCAGATGTCTGGCCACTGATGTCTCCAGTCTGCCTGTTCTCAGCCCAAGCAAACAAACAGTTACAGCCTTTGGCCACCTGGGTACCAGTGAGTTTGCTCCTGCCTTTAAAGGATTGGTCTGTCTCTGTGTTTGATGGGTTGCTTCTTTGATTTTTTGGAAAAAATTAGAATCAACCCTGACTTCAGACAGGATGCCTCTCCCTCAGTACATATCTGGTTATATTTTCTGACTGTGGGGAGAAATTAGTTTAAGTGAATCAAATCCACCTGCCAGTTACAGGAAAGTGGTATTTTCACACTGGAACCACCCATGTTCTCACAGGTTCTTCTGTTCCTACATGGACAAGTGTGTAGTTGATGGAAATAAATAGTTAAGTGTCACCTTACTAGTATTATTATTAGTTATCTTTGCTTAGTGAGCAACTACTGACACCAGTGACAGCAGTGTGCAAAACTGACTTCATCAACTTTGTGTTGGGTGATTGGAGATTGCTGGATTTTTGCTCGAAATTCTAAAACATTGGAGCAGTGATCTCGGCGACTATTGAAAGAAAGGTTTGATTTGTCAGACTCTGCTTGCACTGGCCTGCTTTGCTTGCTCTTCTTTTAGTCAGTCTACAAACCTGAGCAGGTCTGTGGTCTCTGTGTGTTCTTGATGAGCCATCTGGAAACTGTGAAACTTTGAGAATCTGTTGGAAGAATTAATTGTCTGTAATGGATCATTCTGCTGAGCTTTATGCCACTGTGCCACTGATGAATAATCCTTTGAATCAGGTTGTTACTGTGTAACCCTGGATTATTCATACCTAAAATAACAAACTGATGTTTTATGAGGCTCAGGTGATTCTCAGGAAGTGGCATCCCCTAACTCACAGTGGCTGATGCACCAGAAATGTAGATCTTCTTGATGACCATATGGGCTAAGGGGATACAGATACTCTCCAATGCTACCAAAATAAAGACTTAAATGTCTCTTCATATTTTCTCTTATCCACTCTTCCAGATAGAATTTTTAAATTTTTTCACTCTGTGTTCAGCTGAATGAATTGAAGTCAGGTTTCCTGTTTAGAGAGTATCAAGCAGTCCTGTTCACAGTCAGGCTCTTCTAAGCCAATAAACTTTTTTTTTGCTGCCCAGATTATTTTTTTCCCCTCTGTAAGTTAAACAAAATGTTAAGTGCTTTGAGAGGATGATTAAACAGCCCATTTTGGTAAATGATTCTGACCTTGTCATTTACTTTAAAATCAGGCTGTACATCCAGACCATATTCTTGTTCCATCTCACTGAAGATGTTCTCAATTTGCAGGCTGTGCATATGTTTGTTTTAAGATTTTCTAGCAAATTGAAAGCTGTATGTAAATAGCTGCCTGTGGAGGGAAAGGATTAAGAAAAAAAGCAAAGGGGCAATGAATACTTTTGGGAAGGTGGATCATTGCAATAGAATGCAGAGAGGATCAGCAGTGGCTTTTCCCCATCTTCCTGGTACTTTGCAAATAGTACATTAAAAGGTTCTGTAGTAAAACTACACTTACATATATGAATATATCTACATACACCTCCCCTTATCATATTTATGTGCATATACACAGGTGCATGCAGCAGTTTTCAGCCTCAGTGCTGAATTTAGAACAAGACCCATTTTCCTGAAAATTGATTTCTCCATCTTGAATGCAACTATCAAAGACAAAACAAACAAACAACACATGACCAAAGTCCCCACAAAGTGCCACCGTCTGATATTAACTCTCCACTGAAAGAGCATTTGTGTGTGTATCTCTTTTCTACAACTTTTTAAAAATTAATTTTATTATTTTATTCCCAAATCAGAATTGGTTCTGCAGAGATAAGAAGGAGGAAACATGCTCACAATATACTTTCTGCAAACTATCCATACTCTGAATGTTGAGCTGTTTTTCTTTATGAAGAGCTTCAATTTAGCTTTAAATTTGCTAATTGTATTTTGGCTCGGAATAGAATGACACACTTCCAAAATACACCATTTCCATAAGTGCACAAAGAAGTTGTTTTTATAGTCCCATTTCCAATGTGATTTACCATCCAATACATCATCAACATGGCAGTGACAGCATATAATGGAGAATATCCTAAATTTCTTAGGGTTACTTCTTTCTGTGTTTTGTTTTCATTTTTATTTTCTTGAACTTACTATAAAATACCAGATAATTTTGTGCTGAAGGCTTTGCTTGTTTCTCTGAGCCCAAATCTTCCCTGTTATTGTGGCATTGACCTCAGCATGTTTTATTTTGTTCAGACTTGGAGAAGTATTATCTGTGCTATTCAATAGTTGTCAAATTCAATAGGATCTGATTGATGAAGCAAGAGCTGCCTGTGAGATCCTTGTCCTAAAGACAGTTTTGGGTGATTGAAAGGGCATTTAAAACTAGGAACAAGTCTTAAATATGTGTCCTGGCCTTATGCAATTGATAAGAACAAGCAGTGGTGTTTGGCAAAGATGTAACTTTATTAAACTTTATAATTTATGGGGTTTTTCCAGTCCACATCTGCCCTTCTGTCTGCATCCCAAAATTCAGATTTCACAGTAAAACAGATTATTGGCCTAGCCATTCTTTTTTTTTTTTCTTTTTTTTCTATAATTGCTGCTACTGCTGGATGAAAAGAGATGGTTCTGTCTGCAAATCAACTGGAGCTGGAATACAAATAATTCCCTTTCTCTGCAGTCACTGTAATATTCAAATAATAAAATAAATATACATAAAAACTAATGAAATACTTTGAAAAATGCTGTAATGCATTGGATACCTAAAACATTTGAAATCCTGTGGTGGGTTCTGTGTAGACAAGACTATGAGGAAGATTTTAAAATAATGCCCAACGTAGCATTGTATCTTCATAAAAACTCCTTTTTCTGAAATATATCTGTTTAAAATGTGCTTTTTGAGATATTTTTATTGTTTTTGTTGCTATTTAATGTAGTCTTTATTAGACTGGTAGTTTATTTCACCTTAAAATCTACCTGTCTGTGGATTAATGTTGCACATACAGCAAATGCAAAGATAATGACCTGTTTGTATATGCACACAGGCTGAGCAGGAGTCTGGGTGAATTACCGTGTGCAGAATAGTTGCCAGGGCCTGCAAACAGCCAGGGGGGTTATTTGACAAATATTTTTAACTTGTACCTGTTTTCAGTTAATCAGGGCAGAGCCAGGAGGGTTTGAGAGGCTCTGCTGAGGAGTTGTTCTCCCCAAGACATGAACAATGCTGCCCTTATCTCTCCGTGTTGGGAGGAATGTCAGTGTAGAGGAAAATTTACACTTCTTAAGAAGCTTTTTTGGTTAAGGAGCTTAAAGGAGATGCTTTCTGACTCTTCAGCAGTGTACAAGAATGCAGGAGTTGCTACCACTTTCAAGATATTTGTCATTTCACTTGCAAGTTAGTTTTCATTTGGGTGCTGCAGTGCTTGTCCTCTGCCCTGTCTGCATTTTTATTCATTTGCAAAACTGACTGGAATATTAAAGAGAGGAGAAATCTTCATTTGAATGAAGAAGTGTCCATTTTTAATTCACCCCTGATTTTTTGGAAAGCATTAGTTGCAATTAAGGATGCTCCAAACAACTATAAATTTAATCATCTGGCTGGAATTTTAGAGGCAATTACCACCGTGTTTATTACTTTTCAAGCTTCCTTTATCAGTTTCTGAAGAAATTATTTATTTATTTATTTTTGTGAGGGGCTCAGATTTCTTTGATGAGTAAACATATTGTGTAAGCCTTTTGAATAAAGAAAAGTTAATATTTTAAACTCCTGCTGCTTTTCATGTTGCTTGCTGACCACTTCAGCTAAAATGAGTGAGAACTTCTTCCTGAGCATAGGAGTCCAAAATGTCTCTCTGTATCCAGTTTTTGGTAACATTTTGTTCTACAGCTAAATTATAATTTAAGTCCCTATTATAATTAGCATCTTTGGATTTTAAGAATGTTGAGCCATTAGAAATGCTCCAACAGCTCAGAAGATTATGTAGTGTATAAGCCAGCTGGCAAAAACTAAAAATGGACTATCTGTTGTGGTGGTCTTGGAAACAGCTGAGTCCCTCTCTTGTATTTGGGTGCTTCCTTAGGATTTTGAATCCTTTACAATGAAGTGCACAAACCGTTTTACTTGAAACATTTTTAGATTTGGAAATATTTTTATTTTCCATCCTGATATTTTGAATGTTTGAGATGTGAAAAACTTCCAATAAGTTGGCTGTGTTCTCCTTGTTTGGTTGGTTTTTTTTCTGAAGATACCTTTGCATGTTCTACTCTGAGTTGCCTGATGTGCTGTTATATACTCATTTTCATTCTGTTGGACAAACCTGGCAGAGCCAGCATGAATGAGACTGACTTGAATTTGTGAATGAAAGGATATTTCATAGCAAAAAACCGAAGCCAAGCTGAGGAGACACATTCAGCTCCGTGTAGGCACTTGGCAAGTAGATTTTGCTCAGTGGTTCACATTGTTCAGGTTTTGTGCTTGGCCCCAGTTTCTTATTCATAGAATCAATTCCTTTGAAGTCAGAAATATTGCTGGTTGTGAGTGTTCCCTTATTGTGTGAAGAGGTAAATTCTCAGTTCAAACCACTGCAAGAATAAAACCTCTGCTTATTTATTTGAGTCTGTGGGAGGGCTGGCATTGTTGCTACTGTGTATTTATTTTATCCACTTGAATTCCTCTGTAACTTACACTTGTGAGTCTGATCATTAGTCAGTTGTAATCCAGGCAGGTCACGAGCTGCTTTTTGTCTTACAGTCATGCACAATCAATAATAAGAGCGAGCAACTCCTGACAAATGCTAAATGAATTTTGGCATCTTTCTGTTGGCAAATTACTTGTGAACAGATGGCAAAACTTTAAGATTTAGTCAAACATCAAAGTTTTTCCTATTCTGCCACCTGAAACAATCAGATCTGAAGCCAGTTGAGTAAGTGCAAGTTTACTGCCAATGTGTGGTGCAATAATTTATGCTCTTCAGTCTTCTAGATGACTTGAATGCATAAATACCAACTTTTCAACAAAGGAAGACTTCATGAGAGTTGGAGTTCTGTAGCTGTGTGTTGGTTACTTCAATCTGTGGTTTTGTGAACTTTGATTCCTAGTTATAGCCTGATCTAACTCCCACTGAATTAAAAAGTCATTATCTTTAATGAAAAATGCATTTATTCATGTTCTCCTGTGTGTCTCCTGTTCCTGTGATGACACACGCTGGGTCTCTGAGCTGCACTTCACGGGCTGAGTGTGATGGACAGCAGGAGAAGGGTAAAGCTCCCTGTGCCTGGAAGTCCTGTCATGAGCTGAGATGTATTTTTTTTAAGTGGCAGAACTTACATTTAATTGATGCGTGTTTCATTTCAACGCTTTATGAATAGTTTAAAATACCAAAGATATTTCTGTAAAGTTAGATAAACATTTTACCCTAGTTCTTCTGTAAATAATTTCATATTAACTCTATTCATCAGCATATTTCTAGGGCACTATTTCGGGTGTTCATTTTTTCATACACAGCCCAAATGTGGATACAAAGGGTGCAGATAGAGACCCTCTGCTATGTTGTATTTTGATGAGAATTTTGAATGAGAAGAGAAACACTTCAGGCTGAGAAGCAAACAAAACATTGGCAGAGGTGGTGTGTTGCATGACAGCATTACAAGGTGTTATGGATAAATTGGCAGCAGGACCTGAGTTCTGCCTGAGCTCTTTCAGTCACAGCTTTGCCCATGACAACATTTAGAAAAACTCTGCAGTGAGAAAATTTTAATTGCTAAGTATCTTTGTGGGGTTGGGTTTTTTTTGTTGTTGTTTGGTTTGGTTTGGTTTTGTGTGTGTGTGTGTGATTTTTGTTTGATTGCTTATTTTTTTAAATTAGTGAATAGGCAAGGAAACTTCCAAGAAAGGTATTAGTGTATAATCAAGAGAGTAACAGAATTTAAAACTAAACAGCTTTTTGTACATTGTGTACATTTTTGTGTTTATGTGAAATTTGATCCAAGATCGTTGTTTCCATCGCTGATTTATCACTGAGTATGAAGTAATTGCAAACCTCATGTAGTCACTGAGGCAAAAGTAACACTTATAACAGATGGATTTTGATGAGACCAGACCTGGAACTAGAGGCTGTTTTGGTAAACTAAGACACTGTTTCAGTGCTGATGGGAAAACCAACTTGAAGACGTCAAGGGAGAACTGCACAAAGCAACTAATGATGTGCATTTCCATTCTCTCTTGTTCTTCTGTGGACTTTGAAGAATCTCAGTTGTTAAAAATTCTGAGATACATCTCTGACTGTGCATGATAAATTTGTGATTATCTAATCCAATTTATATGGTAAGAGGGTAATTTCTTTATCCTCTGCATTACAATTCATGTCCGTGATTTGGTAATTCCCTGTGGAGGACGGGTTCTTTTATAGGGTGCTTAAATCTGATTCTAATCTAACATAAAATCTAACTAGGAAGCTTACAAAATAATGTTTGAACATCAGTAATAAGCACAGGGATTATTTTAAAGCAAAATATAAAAAAAAATTGTTTTGTGCAACACCATAATGTAATGAGGTAATAAAGTGATAAGACTGCTCTATGTTTATGTGAACTCTAGAGATGATAAGCATGGTCATAACAAGGTGTGACCTGGTATATCCTGTGTGCAGGGAGTTGAACAAAATTCTGATTGTGTATGTTTTTAAAATAATTACATAAAATAAATGAGACCACAGCAAAAATGAATAAAATAACTCTATTCAGCTCTTAACAGAAATTCAGAGTCCACACTGAAAACTGCAATCATTTCCTAAAACTCCCCATCTAGCTCTTAAAAGCTACAAGGGCTTTCAAAGCAGACACTAATCTGACTGCTGTGATTCTAAATTATGGAGAAATAAAGAGCCATTCTAGCATTTAATGTTCTGGACAAGATCATGCTTTCAAGTGCTTAGAAACTCTTCTGAAAGAGTGATCGGGTAGGAAGGCAACTGGAGTCTAATAATGTAGATCTCTCTGCTCCTATAACCATAACACTTTTCCTGGCCTGCAGTAGCTCCTCATGCTGTTTGACTCTTCAGTTGTGTGCATCCAGTTATATGCTTAGTTATGTCTCTTAAAACACTGTCAATGTGCTGGCAGAGTAAGTTTTTTAGTTTGTAACCTAAACATGTTCAGCACATATTTCTCCATTGCTTTCTACTACTTGATGTGTGCCAAAGGTGAATGAAATAATAGAAGGGGCTTAAATACAAAGCTATTTACCTTGCAAAACCAAATTATGTTGTTGCAGGGAAAGACTGTTAACTGCCCAGCAGGGACTGAACCTCTGCTGGAAAAGATGGGGTCTGTCTGGGGCACTGCTTTGAAATGCAACAGAAGGACATGACTTCTTGAAATGAAGTCAAGAAAAGACAGGTGACTTATGGACAGAAAGGGACTTGGCTCTTACAAGAAATCTTTGAATTGAGATGCTCAGAGCACCTGAGATATTAAAATCTCGTTGCCCTGCTGTGATACATCCCTGTGGCATTCTCCCCACCTGAAAGATGGATGTGCTGCAGTGTAACAAACCCAGGCACCCAATGCAATGGGCTTCTGAGAGTGGCATTAGCAAAAACCTGGCAAAATGGGAAATTCTTTCGCAGTTTTGGCATTTTCCAAGAAGTCTCTTTAATTTTAATCTTTGTTTTTGCCTTAAACCCCCTCCACCCTCCCCAGTTTTCTGGTGGCCTTTGGCGTTAGGGAAGACTCATGTAATAATTAAAATATGCCATTACTTCTATTTGTTTCAGCACTATTACCAAGGTGCCAAGAAGCACGAAAATGCCCCTGAAATGGCACTTGAAGCACCTTTAGTATTTACTGAAGGAAATGTAATGACACTCTGATGGACACAGATTAGGGCTTAATAGAATTTTTTTTCTTTTTCCGAGCATTTAATCAAAGAGTTTGTATCATTGGGGATTCCTTGCAGATGTTAAGCAACTCATATTATATTTAGGTCACATTGCTCAGCCTTCCTTGTTTTGTCTGTTTATGTCAATGCAGACTCTGCTGTTGTTTGTCTGAATACCTGGGGAAGATGTAAGTGCTTAGTGGGAGTCCAAAACAAGTACCCTGCTCCATTTAATCCCATCACAATTGGACAAACCAATGTATGTGCTGTTCCTGCCAAGTTAGTAAAGCTGTGATTTTTCACTAATGCTGTGAGTGCTGAAGGTGGCACTGCTGGGCTTGTCTTGCCCCATCCTTTGTGCCAGCAGAGGCACTTCCTTAGGGAGTCAGGTTAAAACTAAATACATGTTTTTGATGGACACTTTTCAGTTTGGTTTCCTGATCTAACCCACGTGTCTCCCAAATGCTTCTTCAGATACAGTTTGGGGAGGAGGTAGCTGGAAAAAGGCTGTGATTAAAGTTAAAGGCTGCTTCCAAATTCAGGCTTATGCAGTTTAAGGTGTTTCCAAAATCATTGCCTGGAAACCTAAGGAGCTGAAATGGGCCAGGTCTGTCTTGTTGCTACAGTGATGCTTCCATACAGGAGTGTAGAATGAAAAACATTAAAGTGAGAAAAGGGGAGAAGAAAGAAGTCAAAGGTGCTTCATGCACAGGGCTACAAAGAGCTCTAAATTGATACCTTGGTGACTGACAGAGGACACAAGTTCCTCCTTCCTCAAAGCTGTTTTGCTGTGGTAAGAAAACCTAGTTTTAAGTTTCTTGTACTACCAAATCAATGCTTGCATATATTGACTTGAAATCCAATCTGTGTGTCCTTTGTAAAACAACACTGAAAATTCTTACTGCATGCAGTAGAAAACTAGACTTTGAGTTATACCTAAACATTTAAATTTCCCTTTGCATCAATATATTTTTACTTCCCTTGTTGTAGAATCTACTTTATAAATTAATTGCCTTATTAAAGTATGCAGATTTATATAAGTTTATTGTCGTGCTGTACCTGGTTTTGCTCATAAACAACAGTAAACCCACTGATTTAGGAATGCTGTGGATAACTTATCAAGTAGGAATGCAGATGTGTTTTTGTGGGACCTGTTGGGATGGTAACAGGGCAATAGTTCATTTGAATACATTGCTACAGTACTATCAAATTCATGCCTTGTTTGTGGGTTTTTCTTGCAGCTCATGTCTCTTTCTTTTTTTCTTTATCTGTACTACATGAAACCTTTGGCTGTTTAGGATGAGCTAGAAATGTATAAGGATTACGCTCCTTAAATAATGATTGCAGACCACACTTTGGCAACCAGTTGTTTTGAAGCCAGGTGGCTACCAAAATTCCTAGCAAACCATAACACTTGCTGGCTCGTGAGGTTTATTTGCTAGAAAATGATCAAGCTGCCTGTTTAAAAAACAGAAAAGGGGTGCAGATCTATGTTTGTTCAGTTTGAGAGTGGTGTGTTTCCATATGGACAGCCCAGTGTGTCACTGCTGTGGCAGATAAAGTTCTATAAATCCAGTGCCACGTAAAGTGACATTTAAACTTCTGAGAACACTTGCTCGGTGTATATTCTATATATATGTATAAATATGGTCACATACCATGATGCTTGTAACAGAGTGATGCATTGTGCATGTTAATTCAAGGATATACCTTGATGTTTTTCATAAGAAGGGTTTTTTAATCCCTTGCCATACTGAACATAGTTATGGTTACTCTTGGCTCTTACAGAATTCAGAATTGTTAAAGCTGTCGCCAAATAAAAATCAGGTTTTGACTGCTTTAGGAAAAATATTTATACTTGTTGTTTACACAGTAGACACTGTTTTAACAAATACCAAAACAACAGACACCTTTTGCCTCTTTTAGGTCACTACTCAACCAAACATCACTTGAAAGAAGTGTTGTTTTTCCTAGATTGTTCAATGCTGAGTACTTTCTCCCTTACATTCTCCTCAACTGACACTTACTTATGTTTTACTTGCAGAAAAGTGAAGATTTTTATCTTCAATAGAAACTTTGAGGGGATGACCTCCCCTATTTTAACTCCAAAAAATTATGGAAAGGTTTTGGTATCATAAAGGCTCCAGGCCCTTGAAGAGAAAAACAAAAGGGATGTTTCTGTGCTCATGAAAGAAATCTGATGTGTAGAGCTGAGCACCTTTACCCTCTCCAGCATAAATGTGAGGGAGAGGGAGCACTAAGGAAGGTCTGGGTGGGGACCACAGTGTTTGCAGCAGGAGGTTTGATGTTTTAATGTCACCCAGGTGTGTGCCTGAGATGTAAAGAAGCTGCTGAGAAGGGGGGTTGGTACCTCCAGCTTTATTGTGGGTTTTTTGGCTTAGAGAAGTGAAGTGACAAACCATGTTGAGCAAGTGATTTATAGAAGGTTGGAGTCCAGCAGGGTGATTATATCTAGAAGTTGAGGGAATCAGAGGGTATGGAAATAAACGTGTCAGAAATATAATTAAATGTTTTGTGCTGCTGCTGATAGATGTATAATTACAAATACCACCAACATCACATACCCACAGAGAGGGAACCATGAAGGAGGCTACATTTGTGAACTTGCATTTTGCTCTGTAGGAATTCCTCAGATTTTCTCTTCCCTCATGATCCTGCTGTTTTTCCTCTTAATTGAAAGGGAATAAGAAAAGGTTTTCTCTACCACAAATACAAAGCAAATTAATTCAAACCTGGATGATTTTTTTTTCCATACAAGAAAAGCTGAAAACCACTACTGACCTGAAAATAAGCTGTGGTGAAGATGAAACTCAATGTCTGCTATTTGCATTGGGATGGTTTGCTATGAATGACTGAGCAGCAAATTTGGATAGTAACCTTGGAAAGCTTTCCTTGCTGAAGGCAGAAAAGTGGTCCTGCCCTTTTGAATACTGAGTTCAACAACAAACTGAACACTGACCTTAATGTAACCTGCTCTTGCAAGTCCAGTCCTTTGGCTCACAAATACTTGAGTGATCTCATTCCAAGGTCTTCATGTTAGGATAAAAAAGTTTTTGGTAGTTCAGTGGTTTGGGCAGAGACAACCACAGACAATCCTCTGAGTGAAGACAAGATTTAGGCTGAGATTCCTCAGTGCTTTGAGATAGAACAGGAAGGTTTGTGCTTCCCCACCACGGGCCCTTTTTTCTGAAAACTGTTTGCCACATTGTTCTGTTTTGAAAGAGGGACCAGGTGGGATAAGTCAGGTGTTTTAGGCAACAGTACCATAAACAGGATGTTTATGGTTCACCTGCTGACTTACCTCTTAGGACACATCATTGTTTTACTTCTGAAAGAGTTCTTCTAAAAGGGTGCACAGGCTCCCTAAACTCTCTTCTTTCATCATCTTCCCTTTGCAGAGAAGAACTAAATCCTTGCAAACTGTGTTTTATTTCCTCCAGTAATCATTTGTAGCAATACTTAAAGCTTTCAAGATGTGCTTTTAAGGTGTCAGTTTTGCTACAACACCTTTTGATTCACTCTGCAGCTGTATTTACCAACTCTTTCAGCACCCAAGAAATGTTGCCTTTGCTATTAATTGTGTTATTGAGTATTACCCTGTACACTTACTGGTATCTCAAGCATAACATCACTATATCATATAGTCAGATAGACTTATTGTATTAATAAAATACACATTGAAGTTATGGCATGCTTTAGACCCTTTAGTCACATGAGACATTGCATTCAGAATGTGAAAACTAATATCCAGTCCTCATACCTTATTTATAACCTATGTTGTTCAGGTATTAATACTTAATCATTAATTTTTAATAATGTATATACCATTGGAATTGATTTGGAAAGAGAAGACATTCCAATTACCTCTCCTATAATAAAAATATTTCTACATTTTGTAAAATACCTTACAGGTTCAATGGCTAAATGTGTTGTCTGTTCTCAGCTGATCTGCTTGGTGAATAGAATGTAGGATCTGATGTGTTTGGTTTTCCTCCTGAAATATCCAACCTAGCTGGATTAAATTACTCACTTGTAGTATTCATTAAAATAAGTCTGTGGCAGGAATTGTGTAGCTCCTGAGTTAAGGCCGCACATTTAGCTGCTGCTTAATTCCTGAGAGCCTACCCCTCTTTTAGGAAAACCTGAGTCCCCCACCATGTTTGTGTGTTTAAAAGAAGAAATATAAATCACCTTTTGTAGTGATTCCCCCAGCTTATTCCCCAAATGCCTTTTATACTTTTTTTTTGTGGTTGGTTGTATCTATTCCTGTAAAGAAAGAACGATCTTTTTATTTTTTTTAGTCCAATATTATGAAATTAATTATTAGATCTGCTTCCTGGAGAGATTATCTGACCCACTCTTTAAAAACAAACAAAACCAAGTAAGTGTTTACCTTGAAACAGATTGAGAAATACTGTCCTTGTTCCTCCAGAATTTTTGCTGGGAAATCAAGGTTGCATCCCATAGTGCTCAAACCATAACACTAAAAAGATTTTGGGTATCAAATCACTGGGGGGAAATTGAGGACATGAACTATTGTGAAAGGGAACAGATAGAGAATCACAAGGAGGAAAAGGAGATAAGTGCAGAAAGCAAAGAAGATTGAAGGTCAGCCTGCCCAAGTTCTCAGAATATGTAAAGAAAGAGATATTAGTGGCAGAGATTTGAACTTTTCTGGAGATGTAAGAATGAAAAGCCTTAATGGGAACATCAGTTCTTTCCTCTGCACGGAGAGCATGGAAATCCTTCTCCTAGATCTGCATAATGTCATCAGGAAAGGAGAGATTTAGACATCAGCAACTGTAACTTTAAAGAACCTTTTAACTTGCTGTTTAAAGACACACTTTGGGGGGGGAGCTTAGTCTGGAGGGATTTTTAATCAAAAAGAAGAGATTGAGGCAGATGTTGACCCAAGCAAATTGCCCAGCCTGGACCCTCTGCCCTTCCATAGTGGGATCAACTGCTGCTGCTTTACCTTAATGCAGCCCACAACATGCTCCATGTACGTCACTGCTGGTACCAGATCAGGGCTTTAGGGTGTTTTTTTGTTGCTTGACAGAAAAACTTCAGTTTTCAGCAACATGATCAACATCATCTGATCAAAATGCACACTTGCTATGTTTTGGGGGGGAGCTCCAGCCATTTTAGCTCTTGCTATGTCATATTTAGCTTAAGCTCTCGAAGTTATTCATGGTAACAGAGCCAATCTGAAGTGTTTTTTTTCAGGTGAGACTAGCATGAAATACTTTTTTCAACCTGAAAGAAAAGAGTTTAGGGTGTGTTTCAGAGATGATGTTTTGGTGTTGGGCAGGACAGTGTGTGAATGGAATAATTCCCATTAAATTGCTTAGATTTAACCTAAAGGAACTTGCAGGAAGGTGTCTACTGTCATTGCTTCTAAACAGAACAAGCAACAAATGATTGTCTCACCTCGGGATGGCTTGGAAATTTCTTCTTAAATATCAACAGCTGTTTATGACAACCACAGACATCTGTGGTAGAATTTGCTTTGCATACATGTACAGGCTAAGAGTGGTTGGTTGTTACATGGTCAGAAATGATCCACAGTATTTTCATTTTAACAGAGTGATGGTGACTATTGAAGTCACCAGGAGGGGGTAAATGTTCTCTAGAGCTGGCATTTTTTTCATGTGGTCACTGAAAATATAGATCAACCTTCAAGAAACACTTCTAGTAGTAGGTTTATTCTCAAGTTGAGAAAAGCCTATTTTGTGGAAATTGCTTCATATCTGAAAAACTCTCCCCCACTCCTTTGTAAATAAATGAAAGAAAAATGGGAAGATTTGATAACATGTAGAGTCTCATCCTGGGGTGAGAGCTTGAATGTTGGTAAATAATCAGCTTGGTTAGACATTGAGATTATTAACAAATTATGAGAGTTTTGTGATTGTCATTACAGCTTGGTTTCCACTAAAACCCTGTTTTGTTACTGAATTATTGCTGTTATTCTTGAGGACTAACGTGCCTCCTTCTCAGTTGATCATCTTACCCTGACACCTCCCTCTCCCACCTGCACATCCTACTGATGTAGGTTTTACAGCCCTGATAAATCTGGTATTTGTCATTCTTAGTCAAAAGAGGTGCTGTGAGGAGATATCACATAAATTTGTTTATTTACAGTTCTTTCTCTAGAAATTCACACATAGTATTTTTCGTTATGGTGGTGTCTATGATGAGGAGTAGTAAACAAAGAGTGCTAAGATACAGTATTTATAATATATAATGATGGCTTTGCTATAGTGTGGAACTGCATAGGAACTTATTTAATGAAATCATCCATTGAGTTCTCCCTAAGTCCTGGACCAAAAAGCTGGATATTGGTTTACTGCCAATGGGCCATATAAAAATAAAGCTCCACTGGAAAGGAACAACTAATTGTACTGTAACTGAAATAAATTTTAGTGCATTGTCTCCATTGGATTTATTTACACCTTAAAGGATGAATTATCCCTCTCATAATTTGAAAAGCTTTGAATTAACTGAAGGAGAGAAAATAAATGCACAAAAGGCAACTTCTTGACAGACTTGTCAATACACATGTTTGGAACTGACAACATGAGAAATTATGTCATCAACCTAAAAAAATGAAAATCCTCAGGGCTCTGAAAACACGAGATGAAGATGATAACATCTGTATGCCAGAGCTGTGATATATGAATGCCCCTAACCATTATAGAACAATCAATGACTGCCACATGTATGGCACTTTGTATGTGTGCATAAAAACACATCAATAAATGTTACAATGTTTTGAGCAGTAGGGGAGAGAAGAATTGGTGTCTCTATTGACACTGGTTCCTTGGGAAATGGGCACACAGGTGGGTACAAAAAGCCCTCACAGAATTAGGAGAAATCTGTAGTCAATTTTAGCCTGTGTAATACTATAATGCACAAGGTAATAACTGAATGAGATTTTTGCAACCATGTTCATCCTGTACTTTAGAATAGTCTGTGAAATTTAGGTTGGTGGAATTAAGAAACAAATTGGAATATACAAGGAAAAGAAAGACCGCTATTAAATAAGTAAGTGTAACTCTGCTTGCAGTGCTCAGATGAATGTCAAATATGCTGACTTGAGGGGTTTTATGTGAGGACACAACACTGCTCTGGCTCTGCTATTTTTTTCAGACCTGTACTGTTGGATTTATGTTCAGCAGTATAGATATGTGTGGGTGTATATGGAAATGTTCCGTTTCACCAAATCTCTGAGTTTTCATGCAGATTCTGCCAAGTTTGTGAGTTCTTGGGGTTTTCCGTCCAGAAAAGTGTCCTGAAATAAGTTTTGGCTGATTCAGTGAAGGTGGAGGAAAAAAAAAAGCTGCTTCTCGAATGTTGGTGATAGATCTTCAATTAGGACTATGCTTCTCTCTGATCTCTAGTCATTTCTGATTTGTCTTTAGGACTTGAGCTCCTGCTCATCTGCTTTGCATGACAAAGTTTCAGAAATCTGAAGGGATCCTTCTCCATGTCCAGACAATATGGGCTGAGGATGCGATGCTGATTCATCAGGGCTCAACTTCCTGCAGGTAACACAGTTCTTTCAGCAGTTTTGGCATTGGGATTCATGAGACTTTGTGGTTAAATCAGATCCCTGCTGCATCCTCTTGTGGGAACTGGAGAGTGCTTTATGAACAGTCATGAGTAGGTTATGGTGTCTTTGCTCTTTGGGGACTTCTAAAAGAAAGGCCAGGCCTAGGATTTGACTGTCTTACCTGGGTGAGACCCCAGATATCCCATGAAAATCTGAGGGGAGAAGGTGACACCAGTTTTGAAGCACTGCCTGTAACCCAGTCCCTGAGAACACTGGCTGGTCCCAGCCTGACAGGCTTTTAATGTTTTTACTCCTAAAATCAGTGAGCTCCTCAATTATTTGCCCATCTCTGATACTTTATAAATGAATGTAAACATTGTGCTGGCTTTGGCTCTAGTTTCAAGTGTCAAATGAATGAACTCAAATTAAGGTTCTTGGCAGTGTTGTCTCCCTTGCTTTTGAGATTAGTAGAGAAGGTGAATGGAGGACTTCTGTGTCCTTTTCCAGGTGCATGCATGTAGCAGGTATGTCAGGGGCAGTGCAGTGTCCTGGGAGAGATTTTTCAGTGATACTATAAGGCTATGTCACTGACAAGATTCTGCATTATTTTTCATTTCTTAACAAGAATGGCAGCAGTGTATGTGATCAGATGCATTAATTTTAGCTGGTTTCTGATGCATTCGTAGGTACACAGGAGGTTTGTGTGGGGTGTCTTGGGCCTTAATGCCAGTTTTTCTCCTTACAGTTTCCAGGTGGACTGAGTATTCTCTCATAGCCCCTAAATCTTGAATTTCTCTATCTCCTTTCAATTTTAAGAAGCATAGAATGGTTACCACTTAGAGAGGATTTTTTTCCCAGTGGAATCAAATACAGGTATTTCTGGGGTGCTGGGATGCCTCAGGGAGAAAGGAGTTACTTCATCTACTGTTATAAAATGCTAGGACATGAATTTCAACCTTGAGCAACAATAGTCACTGCACAGCTGCTGACAGAAAATAAAACCTCAAGCAATTGTGACAGTTTGTGAGAAAAGGCCTTCTCAGTCATGTTCAGGCAAAGGATGCAATAAATAACAAAAAAATAAAAACAATACTTAGGGATTTGGGGAGGAGTGTTACTATTTAGGGTAGGATAGCTCTGTCCTACAATTACATCATGCACAGGCTGTAGAGCATTGGTTAAGCAGTTGTTCATGGTGAGACATTCTGTGGCGCTTCACACTTTTCTTTCTTCGGTAAGTATTGCTCTGTAATGTGCTTTTGCACTGGCATATTGTGTGGTCTCTGTAAAGTCACCATGAAAAATCAATCACTGCTGAACTTGGGCCTCCAAATGCATGCAAAGAAAAAAAATCTGGCAACATTTGTCTCATGGCAACAGCTCTTCAGCACAGTGAAAGATGATGCAGGGGCTGAAGAAGAGATGTCTTTGTTTCACAATACATAGGGCACTCATGTTCCTGTATCCCCCTCAGACAAATCACCTCCCACCTCTAGAAACTGTGTAGACATTGAATATTTCTTAAAAGTATTGTTAATTAAGGTGAGTCATCTCACTTCCACTGGTTTGCTTGTTAAGCACTGAATTTGTGTTCGTTTTCTATTTGCTGTCAGACATTGTTAGTTCTGTGCTCTGTGTGTTTTGACCGTATTAAACAGCATCCTGGAAAGCCAGTATTCAATGTTAATAGAAATGTTTGTTGTTGTCTCACTTCAGTTATTCTGAACCCCATGACACAAGAATAGTTCCTCCTGTTTTTATTTTACACTTGTTTCATTTCACTCTTCTCTTTTTGTTTTTTAATCCCTAACCTTACCTTTTTTTGCTTTTAAAGTAACATTTTCCTTTTCTCATGATATTTTGTTTATCTTGCTGTTTGTGGATTTTATGAAAGTCTGCTCTGAGCTGGGATGAAACAGACTTTGGTATCTTTGTTTTATATATATATATTACGCTATTTCATCTTGCTCAGCAGTGCACTTATCTTTATGTTCACTATGGGGAGTGGGAAGATGGAGAGAAAAATATGCAAGGAGTGTAATGGGCTGGAAATGGAAAATGACAATCTGAAGGTGCAGTCTGGGCACAGAACTTGGCATTTGGGTGGGATTATTCTTTTTGAGTAGCCCTGTAGTAGTCACTGAAGCCTGCCTTGGTTACTCATCTGGAAAGGGTGGTATGTCATTTTGAAGGCATCTGGAAAATTCACGTAATTATCTAAATGCTAAATGTTGTTATGTAAAGACTGCTGGCTGTAGTTTGAAAGCTCAGTTCCTGCTGGTCGGGCAGATCTAACAATTCCTCGTGGCACTGGATGGGATTAAGTTTCTCTCCCTGTGTGCCTGGAGGTATCATTTAAAAAACCCAACCCTACAGTGATGGGAAATATTGCCCAGATCTGGCTGTGGCTGTGCTGCAAATCTATCCACAGCTTTATAAAGGCTTCCATTACTGCAGCATCTGAATTGTTTATGGGGCACTTCTTACATCAGCCCTTCCCTGTTGTGCCAAGGTTTTATCACCTTTTTTTAGGTGTGAACAGGGACCTAAGAGGGGGCAGTGATTTGTCACAGATTGCAAGGACAGCCCCTGGTGGAACAAACATCTCTCCCAGGCCCCAATGCTGTGGGGAAATCCCAAAAAGCTGATTACTACTTGTCTTGAATGACGATATTTCCTCCTGCACTGCTTGTCAGCAACTCGTTCTGCGAAGTTCACATCATAAATAACACTGCAAATGTGGAATATTTTAAAAGTTGGCCTCTCTTGTTGAGCTCTATTCCCATGAATAATCCTGATGGCTATTGAGACAACTCAGCTCTTTAAGTTCATTTTTTTTGCATACACCCTGGGTTCCTTTTATTCCCCTGGATTTTTCTTTCATCAATATTTCTTTTTCTAAAATATTAATCATATTTGATCTTTCTGTAGCTTGTAGGTTACTTTAAAGTTAAGAGGAAAATGATGAATATTTTCATGAGTGAATGTCTTGAATTAATGTTCTTGTCATTAAAAAGGGTAACAGAGGTTTAGGTTAATGTAGGTAAATTATCATTAGTATAGCCCCAGCACTTATTTTGTCTGCCAGTGTTTCTAAATATCAATTAGAAAATATATTCAAAGTGAACTTGATTTCCAGTGACTGTGCATAATAAATGGACATATGCTAAACATAATTACATCTTTAAATGCATTAAACTGCAAGAATGATTTCAGATATTTCAGCAAAGCTCAGTTACCACAGTTCTTTACTATCTGCAGTAATTGCTCTAGATTTAATTGTACCATTAAAGGCATGAGTGTTTATATTTTAGCAATATAATCTGTTTTAGGAAGAACTTGCAAAAACATGACAAGTAGCTGTAAGTTTTCTATACCAGTATTATTTCTGTATGGATTTGTGTTAGCAGCAGAGTGATGTCCCTATTCTTGTGGCAAGAGGAGAAGTTCTAATCAGATATCATTTATATTTATAAAGAACTTATTTTCTGGAAGCATAATGTTTGACACAGAATGGGTTGGATTTTTAGATCTTCACATAAGCAAAATATCCTTGGAGCTTTTGTTAAAATAATATAGGGAAAGATGGTCACAGAAGAAAAGCTGTATCTGGCAAACAAGTGTTGCCAAGTAATCCTTTGAGTAAAGTTAGTGCTTTCAAAGGTAAATTATAGAGGAAAGGTTTTCTTTTTTATTTTCCTGAATTAACCCGCTGTAGGGCCTTAATTCTAGTCCTAGAAATACTTCTATCCTTCTGTTGCATGAATTGAACTGGGAAGAGTGATGTCCAAAATGACACAAAGGAGGGAGCTGCAGTGAGGGAATCCTGGTCAGTGGGGGCCTCTCGTACATCTGGGCTGTGAGGTTATTACAGCAGAGAGAGAGATTTGAGCTTCAGGCTGTGAGGATATAGAGAACTCCAGTGTCAGCCTTCAGAATTATTGATACTTGAAATCCAGCCAAGGGATGCTAAAAGTATTTCAAAATTCCCTTTTCTACGTACACAGTGCTTTTAATGTGCAATTAGGCCCAGGAAGTAGATGTTGCCACCACTACTTTTTTAAAAATAAGCTTCCATAACTTTTTTTAGGTTAGGAAAAAACCAGAAAGCAAAACAGAGGCAACTTGACATAATTCTGAATTTCAATAGTATGCCACGAAGCCTTCAAATAAGCAAAAAGGGCTTTGTTTCTGTGTTCTTTCTTCCTTTAAAAACCTATTCAAGGTCATGGTTTGAATAGAAATGTAATTGGATTTGAGACACCATATGTTGTGGAATGCTTATGACATCCCTAATGAATGTTACAGGGTAGTACTTCTTCCAAAAAAATGTTGACATTAGCATTGGAATGACTGTTGACAGGAAAACTTTCATCAAGAGAAACATCTTGAAGTCAAGCTTGTCTGATTTTTTTTTTTTTTCCCTCTCTTCTCTTTCTTCCTTAAGACCATCATGATAAGATGCCCACTCCAGAAACTCAGAGAGGTTGCTTACCTTGCCAAGCTCCAGCCTGTCACAATCACTCACCAAACTTTACTGCCCTTTCCCAACACCTTCTGACAAATCCTAGAATATAAAAGCAACAAGATTCCATTGCTGTGTGTCTCCTGCTAGTCATTTCCCAGTATTTATGGTGCTGCTTGCAGAGAATGTTATTCCTGTGCTCTGTTTTGTAAATCAACTACAGGTAAATTCTGTTAAAAGAAAATTTATTTTTTAAGACTGTAAAGTTTGGAGGAGTTTCTTTTTTTGTTTTTGTCTTTGAGAAGCATGAAGGTGATCTCAAATATATTCACTTCTTCCTCTACAGTGTAACTTTGAAGGATCATTTATGTAAGGAGCTTTGATATAATTTTTGTAGGACATGTTCTTCCCTTAAATGCCTCAAACAAGCACCTTTTGTATTATCTTGTGAAAATTTATCATAAAAATTGAAATAAATAAAAATATTAACTTGATTCTATTATTCTGAGATATTAAAATTGAAGAGGTAATAAAACCTGAAAAAAAATCACCATAATCAAGCAAACAAATCCTACAAAGAAGCAAGCTGCTACAGTCTAACATTAATCTAACATTATTCCTGTCTTTGAGATGTTTCTTTTTCATCCATTTCATGTGGGTAGCAGAATCACAGTCCTTTCCAAATGACACTGCAGCATCAGAGTTGTAAATAGAGGGTAAACAGTTTAGTTATTGCTGGCTACAACTTCTCCAAACTTGAACCTGGCCCCAGGTTTTCCATGTCTTTGGTTTACACGTTTTTGGTTTTCTTGCACTTGTTGTGAATGAACAATCATACATCAGGATAAAGAGTGTGCCCTTGGGCAGAAACACATCTGTGTTGGATACCAGAGCTGGTATGTGGATGTAAACCCTCTGAGAGAGGGAAGGAAAGACAAGCTGGCTTGCTCATCCCCTAACTGAGAGACAATACCTGTTGGAGGCGTGGGCAGCAGCACAGGTCAGCAGTAACCAGCTCGTGTGTTTTGCTCTGTGCTGTGGCTGATGCTGAAATTCGTGTGATGAAAAGCAGCGTGGGCACACAGGGGCAGGGCAGCACCAGGCACGCCCGGTATTCCCGGTGTTGTGCCCTGGTAGTGGCGGTGGGTGTGATCCCTGCCCTTGTTGTAGGGTGGGGAGGTGGTGAATCCCAGCAGCCGCTGCACAGATCAGCTGTTTGAGATGTGTTTCTGTGGTCTGGCTCTGCTGGAGATTCTCTTGCTTTCAGGCTCGCAGCCTCAGGCTCTGCTCTGTGCAGATGAGCCTCCTGCGAGGTGTAACTCGCACCAAAGCACAGCAAAAACCCTGAGTGACAGTCACACAGGGCATCCCTGGCTTCCCTGTAACATTACCCTCAGTGCAAAGGCAGCTGCTGTTTGCCTGGGCATGGAAATCCAGACAGTGCTGTAACTGCTTTATGAGCCAGCCTCTTTTGTCTAGTTTGGGATTTTGTTTTTTTTTAAAGATAAAGCTAATTACTCTTTAAACAGACAATGAGAAAATGGTGCTCTAAATGGTTGGTGGGAAAATACATCCCTGTCCTGATGGTAATTATTTTGCTGTGCATGGAAAGTACATGGGAACAGAAGAATCTGAAAGACATGCTAATAATTAAACTAAAGAGCTGCCTGAGCTGCCAGAGGCTGAATGACACAGGGTTGGAAGGAGGTGGGTGGGCTCTGAGCTGAAAGCCAGTACCAGGGCTGTGTGTCCTTAGTGAAGCTGTGCCCCACATGCCAGTGAAACCCTCACGTGGTGCCTTCCTGGTGCAGTGTGCTGAAAAAACACAGCTTCATGATAGCTCTTCAGCAGAAATAATGTGTATTTTAGAAGACTCAGTGAATTCCAAGTGTTTCGCTGCGGGGGGTTGTTTTATTTTGTTTTATGTTTTATTTTATTGGCTGTATCAGCCTTTCAAAATGCAGAGCTGTGTTATTTCAAGTGTTGTGCCCACAGAGATCTTTCCTAGGATAACCACTGTGTCCTCGGGTGTTTCCCATGCTGATACAAAACAATGTCCCCTATGAAGAAGTTCGAGTCAAGTGACATGTGAGGAGGGAGGGGGAGGAGTCGATTTCTGAAAGCTGAAGGCTGGAATTACTCTGTGCTTCTTCACCATTTGTATTCCGAATCATGCGGGGATTCCTCAAGCCTTTTAAAATCCCAAGTCCTGTTGGTCTGTAGCCTGAGCTAGATGATTTAAGATCTCCAGAGGGGATGTTTGCTTTTGATAGTTCACATGCTTTCAGGAGAGGCCGCTGCTTGCAGTTTCAGTGATTTAGTTTTTAGTGCAAGTGTTTCAGCCGGCCATCTGTGTTGGAGGAACACGGACAGCAGTTGGGTGAAATGTTTGTCAATGGAGATCCATTTTGGTATCTCTTTCTGCAGCTCATAGAACACAGATATAAATAAATGTTTAATGAGCGAGGCCTCCAGTATTGCAAAACTTTGGCATGAATGTCTGAGTGTCACTACTCATATTGCTGTCAAATTTAAATTATGCCTGAAAGGAGGCAGGAAGCTGGAATATTGCTTGCTGCTATATTGGTGTATCATTAGTGGGAAAATTCAGGACAGAGGGAAAAAGATGAATCTTTTCCCCTTTTGACTCTCCCAAATTCTGTTTTCTGCTGTCATGCTTATGACTTTTGATGTTGTCTTAACACACCTTCATATGATTTTTAGCACATATTTGAATATCGTTTCCTCATCACGTTGACATATGCCTACCTCTTTGCCATTGTAGTTTACAATCATTTTCCCACCTTGCACATTAGACCTGGCACTTATCCAGGAGTCCAGGCTGGCTTTGCAGAATGGACTTCCAAGTAGTCTCACAAAAGCCATAGGTGTGCAGCAAGTGAAGCGAAGCATGAGGCTGTGACTTCTTTGCAGAACCCTAGAGGTGGGTTCACAAAATCACCCAGTACAACCTTGAGGAGGCACATCCAGGACAACCATGAAGGAATTGGGAAGGATGTCCTGACCATGACTCAGCATCGCTTTCCCTTGACCAAGCCCAAACCCCACCCTGGTGCATTTGAACACGTGCTGTGGGTACAAACACCTGAATCCTCAGAAAATATGGTTTCTCTGTGAGGTGTTGGCTGTCTCCTTGTGCTTCCATAGCCAAGGCTGAAGTTCACAGCCTTCACCTTCCTTCTGGGGCACTGTAGAACTTTTCATCTGTAACTTTGCTCCCCTTGGATTTGCTTTTAATCCAACTCTTTCTTCCCTTACAGGGTGGGGGCATCTGCATAAATTCATAAACTACATCAATTTTTTTTCTTTGTTTCTATTTTTCTAATGTATCTTCTAAGGATTCTTTTTTCCCTATTTAAATACTAAGTGTTATTTTCCTGTCTTTAGAAGATTTATTATCCTGTTTTTCATTTTCTGTTCTGAGTATGTGTTTGACACATCTTTAGTTATTAGAATAGAAGCCTGACACTGTAGGAAACAGAAAATGTTTGCCTGCATTATGTTTCACATTATAAATGGTGCTTGTTCTTTGCCATACAAACAGGCTCCTTGAATAATTTTACGGTGTGCTGTTGAGAACTGTGCTGAGCCATTTGCTAGTAAATCAGCATCTCCTACAGCAAACTCTCCATGCTTTGTCAGCTACTATATCTAGGGAATAAAATCTAATAAAGAAAAAATCCAAACACTGAGCAGGTGTGACTTATCTCCCTGAAAAACTATGAGATGTTTTGATGGTGGTTTAGGAACCAAATATCTGGGATTTTTGGGGGGCAATGTCCACTACTAAAGCTTTGATGTACAGTAGAATGTGCAAGACATCTGCCTTCTTACTACAGATCTGGTATTTGCAATAAAATATATCGACCAGTTACAGTTTTCCTTTCAGTTCTTGACTTTTGGGGAACGTTCAGCTCCTGAAAGCAGCAACAGGAAGCTTCAGCTTTATTTTCAGACTGTGATGGAATTTCAGTAATTTTAACCCTGAGAACTTTAAATAGTAAAAAAAAAAATGAACCCCCCCTCCTCCTTGGTATTAAAGGTGATGAGGAATACCTTAAAGGCTTTAGGGGTTTTATTTGCTTTCTGGTCTTGGCTTGCTGGGTACAATCATATCCTACTGTCCAGCTTGTCTTCACCAATTAATAGATATACCAATTCTTTTTATATTATTATTTAAATTTTTTAATGGCAGTGGAAATGTGTTGATTCCAGCAATAGTTAATATCAAGAGACGTGTCAGCTTTCATTTTTTATGGCAGCATTGGGATTCTGTGGGGTCAGCCTTTACTGCCTTGCTTAGAGCTGCTTACAGTTTTGCAAGAGCAGGCTGATATTGGAAATAGCAAGGAGTGAAACCCCCAGAAAACCAACACTGGGAAAATAAAGGCAGGATCTGTCAAAAGCAGCAAGAATTCTGAAGTATTATCTTAAGGTTTTTTTTTTCTTGATTAATAAATATTCTGAAAGGTTTGACATATGCTGTTGGATCCAAAGTACTTGAAAATGATGTTGGTACTGGCAGCCCATTTCCACCAGGACTCCAGAGTCTCTGGTGCCTGACAAACTAATGTCACATGATTACTGGGAATTAGTGTTGACATTTCTCAAGGCCAAGATGAGGAACTGTATGGACACTCAGAGCAAGCAGTGCTATTCATAAAAACAAGAATTTGGCTGATTATTTTGGAAGTTGTTCTGGTCTTTGCTGGCCAACCTTTTTGGTTGAGTTCCTTGTCTGTGTTTGAGTGTTTGGATCAGAACAGGGAGTACAACCTTTCACACCTTCAAGTGTAATTGTTCCCAGTGCCTTGATCTCAGATCCCAGTTTTTCAGCACAATTTCCCTCACCCCCTCTTCTTCCAGAGAATCTACTTGGTAGAAAAGTGAGACTTCTTAAATAGTGAGAAAGGATGTTTTCTGTTTATAGGAGTTTGTTTTATAATAAAAATCCTAAGCTTCTAGGCAGATCCCTGAGGTGTTTGTTTGCTGGTTCAGCTTTTAAGGCTGGAACAGAACAATGGAAAGACAGACTTGCATGGTATCCACAGGTCGAATTATGCTGAAGGTCTTTGCTTTCTGCCTTTGTCCCACAGATATGTTTTAGTTATTTTTTGCATAGGAATATTTTTTCTTTTGATTAAAGCAAAAATTGAGCTTATGAAACTTGGCTATTACATTTTCTTTTTGACTACTACTTGAAACAGAGGGTTTTACAGTGGCATAAATATTTTATCAAATGAGCTTGATAGTTTGGTACCTGTTTTGATATTGTATTCTTGAACCATAATAGCAGAAGGTCAAATCTGAGCATTTCCTCCCATTATTAGGTTCTTAATGTGTGTTATCATCATGGCATGACAACCTGGTCCTGCCTGTGGTGATTGTTCATTGAGGATCTCTGCCAGGTGTGCATCCCCAGGTAGCTCATGTCTGTGCTGAGCCTTTTTATCAGCAAACAATCTCGCTCCTGGCCCAAATGGCTCAGGCAGGGGTAGCAATGAGGCCACAAATTCCACCCTTTCTGCAGAGCAGTGAAATCTGCAGCCAGGCTGGTGACACCTGGACAGAAAATGCTCAGCTTGGAGGGATTCCTGTGGGCACATGTTGTTGTGGACTCTGAGCATGGAGACTGTGCCAGCTGCTTGATACTGGAACTTTCTTTTTCGTTGTGATAAGGTGTGGCTTCCTCTGGATGCTCAGTGTCTCTTGACAGAGCTACGTGCCTGATTTGAAAAACTGCAGCCAGGTGCCTGAATGTTCAGTGTTCAGTGAGCACTACTGTCTGATGAGGAGGAATGTGCAAAATATTTAATTCTAAGCTTTGCTTTGGTCTGTTTCTACTGCGATATGTGATTAGAACAAAAACCTAAACAACTCATGGCAAGATGGAGTTTGTTAGCTCACAAAATGGGGTTGGAAATGTTGACAAATATATTTGTGGTGTTCCTGTATGATTGCTCCATTTCTGTTTGCAGGGTTCCTATATTGCAGCCTAATCCAAAGCACAGCATGACTCCTTCCTAGGACTAGTCCTTTCTATCATATCTCTCCCTCCCCCTAAATCCCTTCAATCAGCTTTTAGTAAAATAGAAAATAGGTTTTATTACTTATTAAAAGTTTTATAATGGAGGCCTGGCTTATCTTCCCAACCTTCTGTGACTGACAAACTTGGACCAGCAACTGCCAGATATTTGTCCAAAAAATAGATTGAAACATTGTGGATTTTATGCTCTCAGTAACTTTACAACCTGGGAGAAGCTTCAAAAACCCCAAACCACCCAAACAAGTAAATTAGTTTAAAAGTTTATAGATCACTATGGCAACTCAAACATACTGAATGCATGATTCTTCAGTTTTATCAGCCATGTGAACCTAAGGTGATAACTTTGCTTTATTTCAGCTGCAGAGTTTGACAATGTTAATCTACAGTGTAATACTTGCTGGCTGACGATTCTGTGGTTGTGTTGTGGATTTTTCACATCACTGCAGTGTTACACTGGTACATGGAGTTCATTTGAAACACCTGAAATGAAATAACTCGAGGATCGGGTACCACGTGTGTGCTACCAGGATCCTGGGCCAGGGCCATCAGCCCAGCACCTGCTGCAGACACAGCCCCCCCTGTGTCACAGCCCCTCTCACTGGTGCCTTCTCTGCACCTTGCACTGAGCAACTGAATTGTCGACAACTTCAGGTTCTTCCCAGGTTTCCATCTACATCCACATCCCTGAACGCCAGTCCTTGCATGTTCTCACTTTATGAGTTGCAATCTTCCCAAACCTCTGTCTGCAGCACTCTGCACTTCCCTGTCTGATGCTGCTTGTGCTGTTCTCTTCAGCCACAGATAAAATAATGTGTTTATGTTACATTTCACTGACCTAAAATTTCTAGAATTTGGTTACAGTGGTTCAGTTCCCTCACACTTCTTCTAAGTGCCTGTTCTTCCATTTGGTACAAACAATTAGTGGGTACTTTCTGTCAACTTCAGTGTGTTATGGGTTACAAAGTGAGCATTAGGGATGGAGTATCATGAGGTTTGTTCCCTCTCCAGATTAAAAAAAAAATAATTAAAAAATCCCTCAATATGCAAGAAGGTCAAACATGAGCTATGTGAACTTGTTAAACACATTTATTGAGTTCTTGACAGTAACCAAACACAGTGAATGACCATTATAAACAAGAAAAAAGGCATTTGCTTTTACTTGGTCAGCTCCTGCTTTATCTGTAAAGAAAAAATATCCCTTTCCACCACCAATTTACAGGATTGAATGTTTGTCCCAATCATGGCTTCAGCAAGGAAAATGGCAATTTTAAAGTATGTTTCAACTGCTTTCTGCTTCTGAGCCCAGTTCCTGTTAATGATGGACCATAAAGTGGAGTTAAAGTTATACCAGCTCTAAGTGCATTCCTAATTGTCATTAACTCACTTAAATTGGCTGCAAAAAAGAAAAAGGAAGTTAAAAAAAAAAGAAAAAAAGAACACAAATAATGCAGCCACAAGTAGTAGAGGCTTATTATTTCAGAAAGGAAAAAATAAATCAAAGCAAGTTTACTAAATTAATTTGTTAAACACATTTATTGAGTTGTTAATAGTAACCAACACAACGTATGACCTGTTGTAAAACAAGAAACAGAAAATGGATCAATTCTGATTTTGGCAAATCCTACTACAGATATGTGACAGAGGGAAATATTTCAATTTCCTTTATATTCTGCAGTGATATATTTACAATACTTATCTCTCAAAGTCTGTTCCTTTTTTAATTAAATTAACAGAAAGATCATAACCTAGAAATAAGTTTCCTTTACAGTAGTCTTGTTCTGTCTTGTCAGGATCCATTAATGATAGTGAAATAATGAGAGCTTTCCAAGGATTACTTGGCACACAGAACACAACTCCACTTTGATGCTGTACCGAGCCACCTTTTTTTCTTTCTTTTTTTTTTTTTTCTTTTTTTAATTGAGGGAGGGGGGGAAAAGAGGAAGAATTTCATATGTACAAAGGCTGAAAAGTCTTTCTTTGTGACTCTAAATTAGTTCAGGAAAATTGTTATCACATTTACTGTAATACTGTCTTTTTTACTTTTTTTAATTATTATTTTTTAATTTCCACCGATCATATGAATGAATTTTGAGTTGAGTTTCCAGCATGGCAGCTCTTTTCCCCACAGCACGTGCTGTTGTGAACCCAGAGAGTGACCTTGGGTGCATTCCAGATGATATCAGTTCCCAGCAGTAGCATTCCACTGAGGTTATGGGTTCTGCCTGCTCTGTCTTACTTACTTGAGGAGCCACTCATTTACTGAAAGAGAAACAAAAAGCATTAGGCTTCAACAAACTCCAAATATGAAACTGGTTGGATTTAACAGGGTATTAGGCACTTAAAATGTCTTAAAAAACCCAGGAGGTTCAGTTTCCTCCTCTTTCTGGAGAAGAATTAAGTCTGAACAGCAGTTTCTTTGAAATGTTGTAACGCACTCATTGCGTTGCTGCTGAAAATGTGTTTTCTTTTCCAGCTTTCAGTACTACTCCTTCATAACCATAATATAACTGGTAAGAAGGCACTTTCACACCATTATTTCAGGCAACACAACTGTGTGCACAGGCTAGAAGGTGCCTGAGACACACTACAGCCCAGCTGTGAGCTGTAGCGGTGGCAGAGTGACTACCTGCAGGTGACTGAGTTGGTTCATTGTTTAATATCCATTGTGTAACACCACACTTCTCCATTTGGATGTTTGCTATAGTGCTGCACCTTTCAAATGAAATTTATTCTCTTGTTTGAGATCAGTTCTCACCCAGACTAGCTCATCCCCCTTTGTGGGTGGGCAAAACAGAGCAAAATGCTCTTTGTAAAGTGAGAAGACTTTAAAATGAGGCAAGAAAACTGTTCTATCTGCTTTTAAAAACACACTAGATGTCCCTGGCTTTTTTTCTTTGGCATATTTCCTGCATGTTTCTGACCATGTTTCCTCATCTATTTCCAACATGTAATGTTTGACTGATACCATTATTCCCTCAGATCTGCAGTTTTAAGTGGTTTTATTTGTGTGCTTTATGTGCTTGGATTTCTCGAAGAGAAGAGCTCAGTCTAGGCATAGGAAGGGTTATTCTGGAGGCAGGACGTACCTCTATACTGTAGTTTCTGTGCTCTATTGTTTGGACAATCTTTTCCCTGTAAACTAAAGTTGATATTAGTTCGGATACATCGGTTGTTGAGAGGCTGGACTGGTCTGAAATTGTCGCTCATGCTCAGAAATATCTGTGATGGCTGATTCTGGCTTAGCAGTCGTAAAGAATGCATCTGTACAAAATACAAAGCAAGGGGGGGGTTAGTGCTGGACTTTCCTGCAGGTAAAAAAGCAACATAACCCACTATTAAATAGAATGGTTAATGAATGAAAGCAAAACAGAATTTCAGCAGTTTGTACTCAAAGGCGGCCTTAAAAGAGTTAAAACTGTTTCTTCTGTGGTTCTCTGTTTCTGAGCTCCATTTCAAATAAAAGTAAGTAGTTTTGTGTGGAGGAATGGAAAACGGTATGAGGTATCCTTGGCTGAGCAGGAAACAAATGGAATCCACGGTGCTGGATGGCAGCAGCTGGTGCAGGGAAAATGAACTTTATGAATGACAAGAGCTAGTTTCCCAAGTTTTGTAGCTATTAGTGTAGCTTTCAGTCGAGAAACCACAGTTTTGGTTGATGTTACTCAAGAACCAGGCAGGGGCAGTCAGGATGGAAGGAAAGGCAAATGTTCAGCATGTTTGCCTGACAGTCCTGCTGCAGGAGTCACGAAATTAATGATGTTAAAAACGGAGATCCTCTGTCTCTTGACAGGTCTGTCATGATATTGTCTGTGCTGTGACTGTTATTGTTCTTACAGCAGACTCTGGGCCTTGTTTTGGGATGGTTTTACAGATCAGAGGGAATTAGTCATGCAGTGCATCCAGCAGCAGTTGGTTGTAGGCAGCAGTGGTTCTTGTGGTGACTGTGCAACTGTGCTAAAGGCACATGAGTTGGGTAAAGTCAACCAAAACCAGCGAGGTTAAATGAGAAATCCTCAAAATATTTTGGTTTAAAGTTATAGAAAGAAAATATTTCCTACATCAGCATACAATTTAAGAGGTCTGTTTATGGCATTTAATGCTTAAATGGACAAATCCAGGAGCTGCATCTTATATACTGAAAAACCTTAACAGCTTCCAGGGAAAACTCGAGCTGTGCATTGGTTTTCCAGTCTGAGTACACAATGTAATCAGTAAGTATTACACGAAATCAATTTGCAGCACTAATAATGGAGGATGTAACTAACCATTAAAGCATGACAAGGAGTAAGTATCATGAAATTATAACGCATAGGTAGTAGCACAGACTCTAGAAATATTCCAATCTTTATTTTGTACGTTGGTGTTGCAACTAAAAATGTTGCTTGTAGGAAAATATTCAGGCCCTGTGTTTGAAAAGTACAGAATGTTCAGCATGTTTGCCTGTGCATACATGTGTCCTTTTCCCAAATTACCCATTTAGAAAAGAAACAAAGTGCTTTCCAGACAAAACTGGACAGAAGGAATATCACAAAAATAAAACATCCTAGGCTTTTTAAAGTCATCTTATTTACAATGTTAATATGATTTTAAATCCCAAAGTGATATTTAGGGTTGGTTTATTGTTCCTCATTTCATTTCTCAGGCCAGATTGCTTCTGCTGCATGCTTGGGGCAGGCAGATGGTGGTTTGAGTATTCCTTTGGGGTTCTGGTATGCAAGACAGTAGGTTTTAGTTCAGTTCACAGCTCTCTGGGCAACTCACTCATGGAAACTTTGGAGAGAACTGTGATTGGTCAGAAATTTGCTGTTTTCTGATGTCAGGCCTTGGATTGCAATCAAGTCATACAGAAACGTAGTCTGAGACTTTTCCACTAGTGTGTGACTGTGAAATTCTTTTCTCTTGCAAAATTTATCCAGCTTGTCTCTGATATGGACTTCAGTATATCAGTCTGATTTTTCTGAAGGTATTTGCTGTCTATCCTGTCATTTTATTCTATACCAGAAGGCATTAGCTGATTTTTATTCAAGGGGGCCCCAAATACTGTATCTCTGTCCCATTAATGTGCTATCAATACAAATTTATTCTGACTTAAGAAGGACCCCTATTATAATTAACAGCCTCAGTTATTTTAGTACAGCACTGCTATACTTGTTCTAGAATCCTCAAATAACTATTCACAGCATCACAGAATAATTTAGTTTGGAGGAGACTGCTGGAAACCACTTGGTTCAATGCCTCAGAAGGGTCCACCTCAAAGATACTGATGGAGCTCTAAACACTTAATATTTCCATTTTAAAAAGAAAAACACCCTTCTTCAGTGCTTTTGCAAACTGTATAAAATGCATGTAGAGATGCCTACAGCAAAAGGTTGAACCAAATTTTTTATGTAAAGCTATAAATATGTTTAAAATATTATTTTGTAGCGACACTAGATTGAGTAATTTTTAAATTATTTTACCTGCATCCTTGTTATGTAGACAGGTTTGTTCATTATTATCCAGCTTGCTGTTTCATAGCAGGGTGGAATTGTCATTGACCCATCATACGTAATGAAACTAGATGTCTCTGGATAAAGTTCCTCAATATTAAGCCCCTGTAGTAAGTATGCATCATCTGGAGAATAAAGAAGGAAAACAACTGAGGTAAAACAAAAACTTCACAAAAGAAAAAAAAAATACAACCCTTTTGGTGCATCCTTATTCCAGAACACGATCTTCAGTTTTACCAAGGTATGAAGTTTAACAAGTGTACATTTCTGAATGCTCCAGTTTGGACAGGAAAAAGTAACACAAAGTCACTAATCCTGCTTGGGTTGAGCTGCAACCCCCTGTGAGCTGAGCACAGGAATTCCCAGGGAAACTCTGAATCACGTTTAAGAAGGGGAGTTAAAAGCTTCTTGAAGCTGCAGTTATTGGTTGAGATGCAGCAGCCTTTGGAGAATGTCCACTTTCCATATTTTGGAGTGATTAACAATTTTTGCTCAACAAAGCCTCGGGAAGGCCAAGAGTGTTAAAACTTAATTGCTCTTCCAGCACAGGAGGAAGTTAAGGTTAATGCATGATAATAAAGCTGCTCGATGAAGCCTGCTGGCCTTTCATGTGCACAGTGGGGGTGGATGCAGTGGAAGCTCACTCAGAATGCTAAAATCAGGGTGGAAAGTACTCCAGAAATACCGGGGTCCCTTCTTTTATTATAAATCTCCCTGGGAATTAATGAGGTATCCCTCTGCAAGAGAATTCACTCTGTGGATATGTACCAAAATATAATGAGATGTGGTTCTATCTTTCAAAATTCATCAAAGTTCCTCAGCCTTTTCTACCCCACGTGCACTGTTTCCCTTGGGCAATGCTGACCGTACAATATTTCTGGTAGGGCTGTTGAAACTAAAACTCAGATTTTCCTGCCAAATCCTGGGCTGTAGGAGTTCTTTCACAGGAAATACTCCGGGATATACATGCTTTATTACTTACACACTGCTGCTAGTGTGTATCTCAGGGAAAGCTCTGGTGGTTACGAGCTGTAACCTCATGAGATCTCTTTGCACACTTTCACTTGTGTGTGTTGTCTTCAATTTGGTTCATTTGCAGTGTGAGCACTAAAATACAGGCAAGGAAAACTGCACAATGAGGTTTTTTTTCCCTTTCAGTGCACAAGATGAGCTGGCCTTGATTTGCAGAAAAATCTGAACGATCAAGGAAGTTTATATATAAAAAAAAAAGGGGGACTAATTTAACCTGAATTTAACATATTTTAGCTGAAGGACCAAACTTAGATGAGCAAAAGACTTGTCTCCTACAATCTAATGGAAAAATAAAAAAGGACTGCAGACTTGTGTCTTTGGTAACAGAAAATCAAAGAACACAGGCAAAGCAAATGTGACCTTGTTTTTTATTTTAACATAGTGCAGTCAGCGTGGTACAGGGTTCTGGAGTAGCAATATCAGCAGCTACAGCATCAGTTAAAGTGTCAAGGTGAGAGTGTAACTTTTATACCTCATTGAGCAGTGCCTTTTACAGTCATTTTATATTTTAAATGTGTTTGCTATTTCACAGAATAAAATCTTGGCCTGTCCCTCATGTTTGTCAGAAATAGACCCTTCTGCCATGTTCTTGCAGCTTGAGGGTTGCAGTGCTGTCTGGCTGGATCCTCAGGCACAGGGGCACGTGTTCTTAGTGTCTGGCTGTGAGTGGCTGACTCACCTTTTTTAACATGCTCAGTCTTCACTGGCCCTTGGCCTGTGATAGTCTTTTGATCACAAATTTTCTAGACAGAAGTGTGAAATCAGAGTCAAAATGCAGCTCAGTTTGAACAGTTAGAGATGACTGAATACACGTGTCCTTTTCATTAAAAACATCACTTGCAGTGCACTGATAACTTTGCTAGAATTGCATCAGAAGAGAATTAATGCTTTTTTTTTTTTTCATGCCGGTTTTCAATGAGTCATCACACCCTTCTCCCTTTGCCACATGAACATGCTGTTCATTATTTATGAACCATGGGGAGTGGTGTGTTAGCTCCAAATGGCACAGAATAGATTGTTGCAACCTCCAAGGACCAAATCTGCTTTCTCACAGTTGTATTGGCTTCGGTTGGGCTAAAATGATTTAAATCAGGTAGAATTTGCCCTGAATCTTTACTAGGAGATGGAAATCTAACTGAAGATTAATACAGATGAGGGATATTGAAATGGAAGACTGGAGATAAATATCACTTCAGGAAGAGTGGAAGATAAGGGTGAATGAAATAAGAGTTTGTCCAAGTAGAGGCAGTATTTATTAATGCCTGTATATAGGTTATATTCCCATGGGAAGTCAGATGATTCCATGAGAAAATACTTTACAATAAGGATTTGGTTATCAACATTTTCCCCATGAACAGATTTGCCTTTTCCCCACATCCTGCTAAAAGTTTCCCATTCTGGAACTGAAAACAGAATTGGCATCAAAACCAGACTGCAGCACTTCAAAGTCTTGTCTTCTATTTATTGCAAATATGTGGTTCAAAATGGTCAAAATCATCCCGTGTGATCTCTTGCCAGTGATAAACTTCCTTTAATGAACCCATCCACCCTTTCCTAGATTCTCAGCATCATTCCTGTCTACAGCCCACAATCTGTTTATCTTGATCTGCTGCTGCCTTAGGGTGATTTCTGAACCCATGAACTCTTCTCTATACAAATTAGATTTCATTAGATTTTGTATTCATTTACATAAAGGCCTTGACTCTGACAATTTACTCAGCAAATGATGGAAATCCTTTCATGCCCAGGTTTGCAATAGGCGTGTGGGGTCAGCTTTCACAGCAAACTCTGGATATGTTCTCTTTTAAAACAATACAATTTACAGGGAATATATTGTTTACTGAATGAAGGAAGGGACACTTGATGTCAAAGTTCAGATCATGATAACCCAGAAAAGGACCCAAGTTAGATTTACAGGATAAGAATGTAGAGATCCTCAGCTTTTTAATCCTGAAGCAGAGTTTCCCTGCTTATCAGCCTTCCCAAGTCTCTTGGACCTGGGCTGACAGGGAGTCATTGTGAACACCCAAGGTAAATCCCTTGGGGGATCTGCTTGGAGAGTGCTGAGCCTTTACTGCTTGTGACAGGAGCTGCAGGAGCTCAGTCCTTCAGAGTACACACTGAAACATGAACCTGGAAAAAATTATTATTCTTTTATTTTCCCAGATACCCCACCCCCACCCCCAGAAATCTGCCTCTTAAGATTTTCAGGATAGTCTCTTAAAATCAGAATACTTTATTCACTTATTATCTCTAAAATACCTAAAGACTGAATCTGAGGAAGCTCAGAATTTTGTAGCTTTTCTGCCTGGCTGAACATGAGGCACTATTTTAGAGGAGCCAAGCCCCAATTTTCATAAGGAATTTTGGGAATCCAGCCTTGCCTTTTTTCCCAGTGTTAAGCAAACAGTGGATGAAAGCTCATGTAGCATAACTGTTCTGAAAGAAAGCTACCTTATCCCCTTGAATGGCACACTAAAGAGGAATAACAAAGCAGTTTTTCTTTAGAGATATTCACATAGCTTCTGACTAAAGCATGCTTGAAAGAGCCCTTGTTTCAGCCAGCTCACAGTAGATTCTTTGGGCTGAGATAACAGAATAAAATAAGCATTTAAAATCTGCTTAAGAATTCCTTGGGGTCCACTTTACTTCACTGTAGCCATTAATATCTAAGGGTAGAAATTTCCCTTTTAATGCATTTTTGCCTGTGGAAATTTCATGTGGCAGCAGAGATAGCTCTTAATTTTGTTTATGTTCTTTAAAAAAAGTACTTTATTTATGTTATCAACTGTCCTGTCTCTGAACCAATGCCCCACTTAATCATTCCCTCCATGCTCCTATTGAGCACTGGGCCTGGTCATTTTGTCAGCACCGTGCTGAGTATTGACTTCAGGAGTGGACCCCTAAAGCACAACCTGAAAAACTCCAGCAGCTAAAGGCAGAACAGAAATCCTTGCAATGTAAGAGGTAAAATTAGTTTTCAGCAATGATGCTATAATCCATCATGCAAGACAACTGCAAAATTACTTTCAATAACACTTTTGCGTTGCCAATTTACACTAAAAATTCCCAGTCAATACTTGTTACTACAGTAAGTAACCCAATGCCCTGCAGAATATCATGTGCATTGTATCTACTGAAGAATTTCATTTTAACAGATAAACTTGTTAGTGAAAACAGTGGTTAAAAATTAAAACAGTTAATCACTGATTTTGCAGCCTTATGTTACGTGTTCATCTCCATGCGAAATTTCATTTAGTAAACCCAAATGAGGTGTGATGGGAATTGCATTTTTCTTGTAAGGAGGCAAAACAAGCAATGAAGGGTTGTAGGATGCTGACAGCTCCAGAGAGGAGGAGGGCCCTCTTGTAAGTGCAGCATACAAATGAAATATTTGGTATTGGGAAGCTGCACTTGGCTGCTGCTGTGGGTGAGGGTTCCACACGCCAGAAGAAAGATGCTGTAGATGCCCTCCCACCCTGTGGGGCTGCGTGTCCCTAATCAGCCTGTGGGGCCAAGGAGCACAGAGCAGGCTGTGGCACATGTGGAATGTGTGAGGTGCAGCTGCTGTGCTGGGAAACACGGAGCAGGAACCTCCTCTTGCTCAGTGTGTAAGACCTGAGAGTGTTTGTATGTTGGGAAAAGCAGCTTCTGCAGTGGCACAGTCAGGGAACTTCTGGCTGGCCTGCAGACTGAAGCTGGGAATGTGGAATTTGTCAGTGAAAGAGCTGGAAAAAGCACAATAATGCAGGATGCTGCAGCAGCAGCACTGGTAGGCAGCAGGCTCTTATAGAACAGCATTGCTGTGATTTAACAAGGATTCAAGACAGTTGAAAAATGGGGTGATTCTCTTGCTTCTGTGTGGAGAAGATGACATTTTATACTGACGGAATAATCTGGAAAAGAAATTCTGAGGGGAACCCTCTGTTGCCTCCCTTTTCATAGGTATTGTGGAGAACTGGGTTTTATCATTAGAAAAGACTCTTATTTGGACCAAAGATGTAACAAGATTTGTTAACTGTCAGGTAAAATCAGTGAAACATCAGTGGGATGACAGGTGTGTGTGTTGTAGGAGAGGACAAGCAACTATTAGTTTTTTCAGTTTGCTGTGCACTTTCTAAAAGTTCATTTCTGGTATTGTTGAACTTACTGACTTAATGGCAGCTTGGAATTCAAGTGAATATTTGACAAAGGGAATGAGATTTTCAGGATTAAGAGGTTTAATTTGTTGCATTGAGATACATGTATTTTTCATTGATGTCTCTAAATTATCCTAATTAAGCTCTAAATAACTGCAAGGTCAATATACTAACATGGAATTATGGGGCATCATCAATTAAAGGCTTTTGAAATGTGAATACAACAAACACACAAGCTATGTTAACAACCTCCTTGTATATCCATTAAATGCAGCAATAGTTGAATAGGAATGTCATAACTTTTCTGTACAAAAAACCCCCATTGATGAATATTAAATCCACAGTTAATGATGCACCATCTAGACATAACTTGATTTGATATGATCCAGGCTGCTCTGCATGTCCCTTTTATTGCTAACAGTAGGCAGTTTCTCCTGAGCATCCTGTGTGAACACAGTATATGTATGTGTCAAACATAATTTCATTAATCTATTGCTTCTTCAGACATAAAATAGACTTTGAAGTTCAGAATTCCCTTGATAAAGTGATGACCAAACTGGATTTTTCACGTTCCTGAGTTTATCACGCAGAGTTGCTGGCAATGCAATCTTGGAACTTTTACCCACGACCAAGTGCCTCCTGTTTCAGTGGATCACCAAATACAGTATTTGATCCAGAATTCAGGCAGCTGGTAGCCAGAGGAAATGAAAAGAAACTTACTTTTATACGTTATTCTCGTTATGGTGTCTCTGTTAAGCATACGATTTAGAAATGGATTTGATGATTCAGATACCTACAGAAAAGAAAATGAAACAATGTCAAAGCCTTCTCACAAACATTTCCTTTCCAGAACTATAGCTGTTCTGTCATGCTCACTCCTGACTCTCCTCCAAATTGGGTCTGCCTTTTTTTTCCCTCCACTCTTATGGGAAGAAGAAATAATTACTTAGTTGTTTTTCTAAGAAAGCCTGATAGAAAGTTGGTATCCAAAAATAAATCCCCAAAAAATAGGGATGGGAGAACAGGGTGAATAGAAATTGATGCCTGAATAAAACCATGAGCACAGGTTTTTTTTTCCTCCAACAGCTGTGATGGGATTTGCAGGTGGTTGGTATAATTAGGCAGGATTTTCAAAGAGTATTCTATTAGTTTTCTATTTATTGATAAATACAACTTCCTTGCAGCAGACTATTTCAAATTAAAGCTGTCTTCGTTTTGTTTTTTACACATGGGTAACAATGAGGCAACACTTCATGTTCAGGTGGAACTTCCTGTGCATCAATTTCTCCCTTTTTTTCTCTTGTCCTATTGATCAGCAGCACTGAGCAGAGCTTGGTCCATCCTCTGACCCTCCCTTCAGATACTTCTAGACATTGAAAAGATTCCCTCTGTCTTCTCTTTTCCAGGCTACTTTGAAACCTTGCTTCAATTCTTCCCCTTTTCATGAATTCAAGTCACATTGTTGGGTCATGATACAATACATTTTGGATGAAAAAAAGAAAAGGTAGCCTAAATATCTTTCTTAGATATCAGGCCTGTGTGACAATTGCCCTTTCATATGTAATTATTCATTCTGCTCTGTGAAATGCATATTTTAATTCTGAGGTCAACATTTTGTCAGGAACTTTATGAAATGGGATTAGAGTACTAAAGGGAAGTAACAGATATCCAATATGTAAGGTATGATGGTGGAAGTTATTTATTTCAGCATGAAGCACTTATTCAGAAATACATGCTTTTTTAGACTGATGAAACAGATACATAATGACAGATTATTAACAACATTTGGAGGAGAGAACTTCATTCTACATATAAAATCAGAGAAGAGGTTTCTCCAATGTAATTAGAGAGGTTTGAGTAAATTATGAATGTAAGTTATAGAATTAACTATGTCTTGAATGCAACAGGTTGGAGACTACCAGATGACAAAAATTCACATCTTTCTAGCGCTGTGAAATGCAAGATATTAAAAGTTATACTTTGAGTGGTTTTTTCCAATTTTGGTAGTTTAAGAGGTTTCAAACAACATCATGAGAAAAACTGATTTTGCTGACTTTGAATCATCAGCTTGTGTCCAAAGAGCAAACATCCTCTTGCTCAGGGCCTCAACCTACTAGGGGGGATTTACTTTTAATTGAATGAATGACATTTCATGAAGAAACGCTAAATCTGCAAAGCTAGTAGCATTTGTCACAGCCATTAAAGTGTTATGAGTTATGTTTGTGATGTCAGGGGTTTTTCTCCTCCTCCCTTATCCCTTTTAATGTCCCTCACATTGCATTTGTTTTGGAGCAAAGATGGTGTGCTCAGTTCAGGATGCTGCTGTCTCTGGATTCCAGATCAGAGCCTTTAGGCATTGCCAGACTATAAGGAAGAGTCTAACTCCTGGATTTACAGTTCAAGGAAAAGAAGGCTACTCTCTATATATTAGGAACCAATAATACTGAGTACTTACTTTCATGAATATGGAAACTACCACCAACCCATTAGGGCTCTTTGCAGCTTCTGTGACATTTGTGTACAGCTCATGGTTATAGTGGATCAGCTGAACCTGGAAAACAGTGAAGTCAAAGCTCACAATTAGCCAGTGGCAAATCACACCCTCCAGTGTTTGTAAATACTCTCCATACCCCCATTGGTTTGTCTCAGGATCCCCTCCATGCTGAGGGTATTTTATAATAGTGCAATTTTTCAGGCATTTGCAGCACGTGTGATTTTAATAATTTCAGTCACCATCTGGCTCCAACTGGCACAGCACCAGCGTGTTTTCTTCTAAATTGCCAGTAAGTGAATTTACCCACATCCAGTTATGAATTGCACTGCAGGGGTTGACATCACTTCCCTGTTCCAACAGCACTTGCCATAGGCACCAAGTAATCTCTACTTCTCAGCCTTAAGCCAAACACAGAGGAGTCAGGGGTTGAAATATCTGAAGAAACATATGGGAGATAGGGGTTTGGAACTGTTAAAACCAGCACTTGCAGAATTCAAGATACTAATATTCATTGGCCCCAGATTTTACAAATTTGGTTATAAAGGCTCCTACAGTTAGGCACTTGCTGTATCATTGTTAACCAGGTGCTCCTTAGCTCCTACAGCTTCCCTTTTGAGGTTCAGTTTTATGATTTGCTGAAACTTTTAAATTATGAAGGTACAGTTCCTCTCTCTGTGTATGTAAATGTCTTACCCAGAACCATGGTATTTGACTTGTCTTGATCACTGGGCACTGTAACCATTTACATTGCAATTTGTAACCTTTTTTTTTTTAATTAACCATGTCAATGAATTCATGAGGCAGTTAAGTATTTCTAAATAGCTGAAAGGCTAGGCAGGTTTATTTAGCCCAAAGATCTCAGTTTTCAGATGTCAGTTAGCAATTGGCATTTTTTTAAGGCGAGCAAACAAACCAAACTGGAATGAAAACAAAAAAATAAAAATGTCAAAGGAGCCAATGGAGTTCTCTACTAAATTCTGACAGCCAGAAAGCAGGACAGATGAAGGTCTCATGAAGAACTAATGAGAGCATTTGCTCTACAGCACAGAGAGGTTATAAGGCTCATTAGTCATCACTTTGTGGTACTACTGAACTTTGATAACATCACATTTCTGGGAACTGTGCTCTCACTAAAACTTTTAGGTTTGGTAATATATTTTTCTTTTTATGTACGGCTCTTCACTCTGGCAACCAAACTAACTTGTGAATTATCAAGGAAATAAGTGATGAAATCTGCTTTGGACTAGAATTCCTTCTGTACAAAGTCTCAGAATAACAACGAATTAGATAAACTCACTTTATGTAACAAACCAAAATGCTGAGTGCAGGCAAGGAACAGATTCTTCTTCCACCCATGGGTGTCAGTATCAAACTCACATTTTTACTGATGGGGCTTATGGAAATAAAACCCCTCAAGTATGTATATACATATATAACTATATAAAACCACATACAGGCCAGACAAAGACCCCCATGCTGAATGAAGAGTGACTTTTTTTCTTCTCAGACCTGTCACTTTCTCTGTGTTAGAGTTGTATCCTTCTTCCCTGCACCTAAATTGATTTTAAAGCTGTTTCCATGGCACCATGGTTAAATTCATTAGGTTTGCCTTTTTTTACAAGAAGGTTGATCATGTAAGGGGACATAATTTTCAAAGTTTCTCATATGAAACAGGCTTATTTAGAAAGGTACAAATGAACAAAGGTGTCTGAAATACAGAATACTACAGGATAAAAAATATAATTCAGTGTTAATTCCTCCTTTGGAGAATAATTTCTTTAAGTTGTCTGAAACACCTATAAGCTTGTGGTCTGTATAAAATATCACTGGACTCTTCCATGAAGGTGAAGCAACTAAAATAGTTCACATGCGAAAATCTCAGTTTTCAAATGTATTAAAAGCAAAGCACATTGTATTAAAAACAAATGGTTGTACGTGACCAGTTGCAATGCTGAAAGTAGCCCTTGAGTCTAGTCTGAGTTTCGGGGCTCAAACACTAGACTGAATCTTGTTATAAGCTATTGATTTTCTTGGGAAGATTCCCCCTTTAAGATTAATTTGCCACAGAACAACTGATAGCTCTTTGTTTTCCTCCAGCTACAGAAGTTCTATTTTTCAGGAAGAAGAAGAGAATTAAGATTAATTCCTCTCTTTTAGCTGATGAAAAACCAGAATGTGCCCTTGTTCCATCAGCCAAGAACGTGCACTGGACCAGGAGCAGGCACAGTACTTTTTAGCCTCGAGGTTGGTGGTGCTGGGGAGGAGCAGGAGCTGGTGACAGTCTGGCAGGCTCTGCCTTTGGGGCAAAATAATATAAATGGGTTGGAACTGTGGCTCATGTTCTGACCACTCCAGGCAAAACACCAAACTCCCTTTCCTGTGTACATGTGTGTTTACAATGGTAATAATCTGTTCTCTGCCTGTGCTTTGGTAAAGCTCAGCCCTGCAGTCGCAGTATCATACTGGTTGTGCTGGTTTTTATTACACGATGTGTGTTGCTGTGTTTCTTGATCCTTCACCCAGGTGAAATGTGCATCCTTGGGCAGAGTTGGGAGTGGGATATTTTCTGTGTGGCTTTTGCCCAAGGCTCCCTGGCTAAGCAAAAGGAGAGGCTTTGCTTTTGATGGTGATCGGCGCCAAAATTTCCAGGGACTCTTTTCAGCAACCTTTGGGCAAATTTTTAACTTGGACAAAGCCCCTCTGAATTACAGAACTCGTGTGCACGTGTAACCCCTCTATAAACATTAGATCACTGTCAGAAGTTCTGCTGCAGCAAGACATGCAGTGATATAAAACAGAGGGAATTTAGAGTATCACAATACTCTACACACAAATGTTTCCATAGTCCTCTTGGGAGTAATAGAACACCCTTTATTCTCACTTGAAGTGTTATAATTGAGGGCATAAACATTTTGATTTGTAAATGACAAGGGAGGTAAAGCATGAAGTAAATGGCAGCAGGGAACAGCTCATCTGTAACCATAATATTTGTGTTATGCTGTGCTACCTGATAAACTGTTGGGATACCTGATTGAGAACAAGCACGAAGTATGTTTCCAACACAGCAGGGAACAAAAGCAAATGAAATTGCTCAAGAAGACAAGTTAAATGTTTGTTTTGATTCATGGTCCCTGTAAGAAGCGTCTAAGATCTCATTAAGGAAAGAAATTTTTTTTTGTTATCCAAAGTTTAATAAAAACAGCAAAAGAAATGTAGTTTCTGCATGGTGGGTATCCAGTGAGGAAAATAATTTTACTGAGTTAAAAGCTGTTAATAACAACAGTTGCTCTTCCAGTGTCGAAATATTGCTCTTACAGGTCTTGTAAAACCCTTTGGAAAGAGCAGGAAGCCCTAGGAAATTTGTGTGACTGATAAAAATTTATTTACATTTGTGCTAAATTAAATTAAATGTACCTCCTGCTTCGTGCAAAGGTACAGCCCCAGCTGTGAGAACACGCACCAGGCTCCTCAGAACCTCTGCTCCTGATTTGTCTTGTTTTCTTGGTCCAACACCTGGCAGTGATGCAGGGAAACATCCCCATCTTTGGAGTAACAGTCTTTGGAAAATAAACTCCTACTCCCAGTCTCATACTCTACCATGGAGTGTTAGGATTTAACAAAGTGATCTTTAAATAATCCATAGATCTACCTGCCCGTTATTCTTTCTGTATAAGCCCACAGCAGAGAGGAGCTCTTACTCTGTTAGTAAATTAGTAACTGGTTGTACGTGACCAGTTATACTTCCAACACTTTACTTGGTGTTTTAACAAACTGCTGTGGTTTTAAGATTAAAATTGGTTAAAAATATTAATTTTGTTATATTAAACTAAGGAGAAAAGCAAAAAACCCCATTGCTTGAAATGATTTTATATCTCTGAATCTCTTTGATGTTCTATTAAAACTGAAGTTATTTAGGCTGTTGCTGACAAATGTGGTTTGTGTTTTGTTTAGTTTTGGGGTTTTTTTACTGCTTTTGACAGTTATTTTGTGATTTAGAGGAAATGTATATAAACTACTGGTTTAATAGAAAGGCTTGTCACTCCATTTTCAGCAATATGCCAACAATTATATCCTAGACAAATAAAAGAGATCATTATTTTTTTACTTAAAAGAATAAGATTAAGAAGGAACTCGGTTTTCTCCTGCTTCTGAGGCAGAGAGCTGAGCAGGGAAATGCAATAATGATCATGCAGTAAAGTGGCAATGCAGTCAGGGGTTAGCTATACTTGGCTGCAAAATCTACTTTACTAGAAATAATGTTAGGAATTAGGAGTGAAACTACAAATGGTGTCTAACACTCCATTAGAGCAGTTGGTTACAAAGAACCAACTTGCAATAAATGGTGTTCAGCAGTGAGGTTTTACCCAGGGTTCCCTGGGAAGCCATGAACACTGGGTTATTTTCAGCACGTGTTACAGCTCTGAAAAAAAAAAAAAAGGGATTTGCTATAACCTGCTTTAGATTTAAAATAGTTATCTTTGGATGCCATTTTGGCTGCTGACCTGGTGTCTTACACTGAGGCTCTTATAGAGAAAAACATATTTATGCCTTGTTTATATGCAACCATTGCAGCTAGAAAAAATAAAAAATATGACCCAAATAAAATGTAGAATATTAATATTTTATATTAATTAATTAATATTTTTATATACTGTTTTCCTTTTCTAAATCTTGCATTATTTTATTTGCAAGTAGGAAACGAGACTAGTTTAGATAATATTTAAAACTTGATGTTTCTCTTAAGCATCCACAGGACTACAGCAAAAAATATAAATTACTGGCTGACGAGGTTAGATTGGCTGTGCATGTCTCAGATCAGGACTCTCACCTTTGTGCTAATACAAAAAAATTAGGTCAATGATAGGCTGAAAAAAAACCCCAAAAGTAAAAGGTAACGGATTCCTGCCATCCAAACGCTGCTGGAGCTGTTGCAAGGGTCACAACCATTTGGACTCTCTTCCTCATAGTAGGAAATGCAAGGAAGGGAAAATCCCAGTTGAGCCCCAGAGGTGCATAAATGGCATTTGGGAGTTGGTTGTTGAGAGACTTTGTGGGAATGTTTGACAGGGCACCCGTTGCTGCAGCTGATTGCTCTAAATGTGGGTATTTTTGGCTGACCTGCCCCTCAACCACTCTTGTCACTCATCGTTAGCAGATGAGCCAGAGCTGGGCAAACATAAATAAATGACACTGTTCTGCCATTCACTCTGTGTGAGGATCAAAATGAAGTTTTAGGCTCAAATGCTTGATGTTGATTATGTCTTGGCTGATGAGAAATTTCATTGCAAGCTGAAATTTGGCACTGACCCAATCCATCATCTACAAAAGTTGCATCTTAGAAGAGAATAGGGGTAATGTGGGAAAAAACCTCACTATTAGATGAGTCTATCATCATTTCTGGATTCGTGCAGGATTTTCTGACTAAACACTGCATTTTAAATTGTTTTCTCATTTTAAATACAACAGATGCTCAGACACCATGATGATGAACTCAGTATAAACGCTCCATTTGGTAGATTCAGTTACATAATGGTGCTCTGAATTTCTGGGAGAGTTCTGTATTTCTTTAGCAATCAGTCCAGAAAGCAGCAGAAAATGGTTCCTGCAAATCAAAAATGTGGGGAAGTAGCAATTGATGCTATTTCTGTTGTTCACTTCGTTGCCCTGAGACATTGAGTCCAAAGGACACATGAGCAAGGTCACCAACAGAGAGGTAGCAGCAGTTCAAGCCTTCTCTAAAAACATGTGATGCCACCACAGCTCTCAGTCTGCCTTGCCAAAATACCATCTGTAGCTCCATTTCTGTTCAAAGGGTGGGAATGATGGGCAAGAGCAGACAGAGAAACATCACAGCCTGATGAATAAAAGAACAAGCACGAAAATTGAAGAGAATTTGATCTAGTGAAAATCTAGTTGTTGATCTGGGCCTTATCCCTTCTGTCCTCATTTCATAATCAGTAGGAAAAAATGGTGAAGTTTAATATATACCCAATGTTAAATAACAAGTAAAGAGAAGGTTAGAGTTAGGATTTCAAACCAGAAGCAGAAATAAGACAATTGTCAGTTTTACCTGCTCTCTTGAATATAGAAGTGTATTGTTAAATTAAGAATGTTATTTTTCTGTGACAAAAATGACACAGGGGATTTTATATTCTTAAAATGACAGTAATGTTTGGATGTGAGGCAAGCACAGAATAACACTGAGGATGCATTTTAAGAAGTCTTGTCTATCAGATGTTTGGGGAAGTCTGTGCCCAGCCCATGTGGGCAGCAGCTCCTGCCTGCCTTCCCAAATGTTCTGTTGCTGCCTGATCTCAGCCCAGCACAGGCAGCCAGTGTGTCATCACTGCTCCTGCCATGGTGAATGGCTTGGTGACCTCTCCTTCCCCACTCCCTGCTGGCAGGTGTAGGATAGGAGAAGAACTTGGAAGGAAAGGAAGCTGAAGGGGAGCTTCCTGCTCTCTAAAACTACCTGAAAGGGTGTTGTAGCCAGGCAGGAGTTGGTCTCTTCTCCCAGGTAACAAGTAATAGAATGAGAGGAAATAGTCTCAAGTTGTGCCAGGGGAGGTTTAGATTGGATATCAGGGAAAATTTCTTTGCCCAGAGGGCTGTCAAGCACTGGAATACAAGCACAGCAACAATGTGAGATGCTCTGATATAACATTAAAGGTGCTGGGGAAAGCATCCAATAATGAATGTGATGTTATGGAGTTCAATCTGTGTTGTTGATCCATGACAATGACAATTTGTGCCACATCACCCATAAAAGGTGCAAAAAGAAGCTCAGAATACAAACAGTTTTTGCAGGAGACTGTGGGACACTTGATTTCCAGCACCTTAAAGCCTCATAGAAGAGGGGAAAAACCCTGAAATGGGTATAATTGCTTAATGATGTTCAGTTGCTATTTGAATGTAAGTTGAGGGCTCCAACATAGAAAAGCTTGAAGAAGCCCAGCTTGACTCAAAATAGCCAAAAGCATTTCTGGAATTAATGTTTTATTGAATTGTCAAAGGTCCCTTAGGATATTAATACTGTGGTAGATGAGACAATATATTAGAGTCAAGTTTTTAGAAATGATTCTGTGAAATTTCACATGGGGATTTCCTGTTGGAGGTGCAGAGTCAAAAATTCAGAGGAAAGTAGGCACAGATCTGCCCTGAAGGCAGAAGATAAGTTTTTTTTATTTTGTTTTTGTTTAAGAGCATTCTGGAAGCTTGTTTGAAAGCTGAGGGAAGCTTGCAACTGCCTTTTGGTGTTTATGTAAATTGTGTAAGAGGCAGTTTTACACCTGTAGTTTAACAGTTAAGTTTGAAGTCGAGAAAAAGCAAGCACAGACAAAACAAGAGGACATGGATTATCTACAAATGAGATAGTACAGCTTAAAGCAGACAACTATAAAACTCTCTTGTTCTTGAACGGCATTATACACAGTAGGGAAGGTAACTGAGACTTAAAAGCCATAACTAAGCCAGTTATCTTTATAAAATAAGCCCTTTAGCTCTCTCTGAAGGCTTTGGTAAAGAAAGCAAGGCATTGGCAAACACTGCTCAACAAATGCAGTACAGGGACTAATGGTGGTGAAAGCGGCAGCAATAAAGTCACATTTGCATTTTTTATCACCAGACTTTCTACATCAGACAACAGAAGTCAAAGCTTTTTTTTTCCCATTAGAAAACCAAGCCTGTATTCATTTGCAGGTTAATTTATGTAGCTGAAATGCTGAAAATGCTGGAATGGAAATACCTGAAATGCCAAAGAGATATTTTCCCTTAATGAAAGAAAATCAGGGAACGTGCCATGCTCTAAAATGCTTAATTCCTGAAGAAAACTTTAGTTTCTTGGACAGTCTATGATTAGAAAAGGTGGATTTGGGCAATGATTCAATTCAAAGTCTTTGAAATTTGTTTTGTCCATGTAGTAAACTATTTTCTGCTGGCAGAAAGCCTGGCCTCAGTTAGGCTGTTAAAGCAGCTCCTTACCATGGCTGGCAAAGGGCCTGGCCTTCAGAATGTTCCTGACTGCCACACAAAAAACACACACATTCATTTCTTGCTGCTTCCAGCTCCCACTGAACTCCTGAAACACCAACTCAGTGGGGATGTGCAGGGTGGCTTCCATGGGGGAATAAGGTCTGAATGAAGTGAGGGACTGTGAGAGGTGCAGAATCACAGAATATGTTGAGTTGGAAGGGACCCACAAGAATCATCGAGTCCAACTCCTGCACCTGCAAGGGACCATCCCCAAGAGTCACACCCTGTGCCCCAGAGTATTGTCCAAACACCTCTTAAACTCTGGCAGCCTTGGAGCTGTGCCCACTGCCCTGTGGCTGGCCTTGAATTCATGGCACACCCATAAAACCATGCAGGTATTTATGACTATTGGTGCACAGTGACTGGAATGGTAAAAGATGACTTAATACAAACAATGTCTCCTGTGGGCTTTGTCTTATTTCCCCCCTGCCATGAAATTACTATTCACAAATTCTCCCAGCTGTAGTTTCTTCAGTTAGTCCTAATGTTGTGCCTGCCACCTCTTCCTTTATTTAATTTCTTTGTTATGTGCCATATCCTCTGATATGGCTTTTGCACAGCGAAAAAGAACCTTTCTCTTAGTGCACAGATGAAATGGAGCTGAAAATTACTGCAGATAAAAATCCAGCTCTTTGAACTGTAATGCTAAGAATTCTTCAACCAAAGTAGACACCTAATTGGAGATAATGTTGACTCTCTATATAACTTTATTACTTTGTCAAGCTTACATCATTAAGAATGTATTTCATTTCATTATCCTGCAGTAAACAATTTGTTGTGGTGGTGAGATGGGCTGGTTTGAAGTGTCTGTAGGCAAAGCTGTGTTAGGCTTTAAATGCAGGTAGTGCTGTCTTTAGCTTTTGAGTTATGGAGCAACAGTGTAATTATTCTATTACCTTGCTAAAACATCTAATTATTTTGTCAATAATGTGAAAACCTGAGAACTTACATGTGGGAAATTCCAACATGAACGTAGCTATTATTTTTTGTCATTGACACTTTCAGAACATCAGTTTGCTAGGCTGCTGGGAGGAAAGGATTCCATATGAAATTATGTCAATGGGGACTGTGTATCACTAAAATGATTCCTAATAAAATATCAATTTCTGATTTTAATAAGTGTAGTATATATGCAAAGTATGTGTTTAGCTGTACAATCCATTCAAACATATACAATTTAGTTGTATGGCATAACAAATTATGTGCTGCTGTTTCTCCAGCCTTTGCAAAGACCATTATCACAAGTTTAAAGGGAGACACCTAGAAAGAAGGCAAAGGAAAAAGCTTGTTCTTCCTGCATTTAAAGATATGTCACAGAACTGTGAGCCCAGTATAAAGTCAGAATTCTGTCTCCAGTATTCCCTGATCTCCTCAAGAAGTCCCTGAATTCTATTAAAAATTGCTGGTTTCTCAGCAAACAACATGAAGAGTTTTTCCTGGGAGAAAGTTTTTAATAATTAAAAGTAGTCAATACTGAAGCACAGGAGGTTATTTGATCTTGCTCAGAAACTGACACTTTCCAGAAGGGGGAAAAAAATGCAATCTCTCTGATAAATCACTTTGTGCAGAACTGGGAGTCAAGTAGAAGAAATTTGCTGCAGAAGAAAAGAGGGCAACTCACCAGGGAAATAGGTTTGCTCGAAACAATTGTGAGTTTGAACATCAAGGTTGAGATTTTTAGGACATTTCCAGAAAAAAATCTGCGAGACTCCCAGGATGAGATGTAAAAATGCATTTGTTCGTACTTCAGGGCATTACATCTCTCAAACACATGATATAAAGTTGCTGGTGGCTCTTGTGCTCCAGTCCAAATTTCAATTTGTCTGCCTTTTCCCCTGTAATTTCAACTAAACTCAGCTGTTTTATCAAGTCAGTCTGTATTTCTGCGCAGAACTGACGCTGCCCACCTTCATTTAATAGACTTACATTTTGCTCCAGTAGCCCCTGTCAACTCTGGACTGTGCCAGCAGATGAAAAGATGAAATCAAAAACTTGCTCTTGGATGTCTGTGCCCAGCATGGGCTGGATTCCCTTTGAGCCATGTGAAACCAGACTGTCCTATAATGATGCCTGTGCCACCTAAGTCCACGTGGTTTTCCTTGCCCTTATCCAGATCCGTATATTCCCGTTTTTATGAACACCAAACCTCTCCCCTGTCCTTCTCTGACCTGTTTCTTCCCATCACTTAAAATCTGTCACTCTTCTAATGCCAGCACTGCTATCCAGCTGTTCCCTCCCTCACTGTGCATTTCCTAGAGACGCAAAATGGTCCTTAAACATCCCCTAGTTTCCTGTCACAGTGGTGTTTAGAGGTTATGAATACATGTCTGAGACCAGACTGCTGCTTTTCCAAGGGGCTGTCACAGTGGGAAGGGGCAGTGCCTCTGCTCTGCCATCTGCATTGCTCTGAGGATGTCACAGGTTGCTCTTGCAAGTGTTTCTGAAAGCACAGAAGAATAAGTTCAGGTGCTCTGGCAGGTTGCAGTGTCTCACCTTTTCTTTATGTGGCTAAACTGTGTCTCTGCATTCTGATTTTGAGCTTTGTTGTCGCGTAATTGGGATCAATAAATTTCAGAAACACCAAACCCAAATTTTGCATTACCTTAACTGTGCTTAAAGACATTATTTTATCATACAAAGAGGGACACACAACCTAAATGTAAGGAGTGATGTTGCAATTCAGCAGAATTGATGTTGAGGCTGAAAAAAACCCTCAACCTCCTGAATTCCTTTGACTTGTTTGATTCACCCTGTTTGATCTCTCTGTGTGGCAGATCAGATGAGACAGCAGAGAAGGGAGGCAAAAAAAAAGACTGTATGGGCAAGAAAACTACTGGATGCACAACAGGTTTTTCTGTTCCCATTTCCCAATTTTGGAGCACTAAACTTTTACATTTTGTAATTTTTTAGCAAAGTTTATTCTGTGTTATCTGAAGCACTACAAAGTACTGTTTTGGGGGGAAAAAAAAAGATAACAGAGGAACTGCCTTTATCACAGAAGATAGCTGGGAGAACAGATACAGGCTTGAGCTGCTCATTCTCCAAGTAGGGATGTGAAAGTACTTCTTTTGATTAATGAGTTGATGCTCTTACTATATTTACTAGGACTTCTAAATTTTTAGTAAGGAACAATAGAACAGAAAATACTTTTCAACACATTTTTCTACTACTCAGTAGTAGGGAAACACCTTGGAGTTGGGGCCTGGCATCTGGTGACTGTCACAAACCCTCATGATATCAGTTTAATGAGTGGGCCAGGGACAAGTTATGGAGGCTGAGAACATCAGAGAAGTTTGCTCACAATCTGTCTAGTTTTGTCCACTCATCATATTTACACTGTTCTTGGCCAATCTGAGGTCTGGTGAATAAACCATTTCACAGTGGATAAAAATAGATCTGATTTGACAGTGTAGTTGCTATTACTTGAAAAGACCCAGATAAAAGACCACAGTCCCTTTGGCTGAGGTTGGATTACAGGTCACAGTTTGCAGAGGAGATGGGGCAATGTTATGGGAGTGATGTTATGGAATCACTCAGTTGGCAATGACTTCTGCAGCATCTGCTTGTGCCTTCCAAGAACTCTGTTGCAGCAAAGTACCTTTGACCAGACAGGCCCATCTGTATCACTAAAACAAGCTCTAATCTCAGTAGAGACAAAACTTCAGAGCAAAGAAAGGTAGGAATGAGGAACAAACTCCTCTGCAGTCAGTGAGGCAAACAGATCAAAGGCAGGGGAGGCAGCAGCTGGGGCTCTGCCAGCTCCTCAGACACTCATTTCTTTCTGGTTCCTCTACTTTTAACAACGAATGGGGAGAAGGGTAAAGCTACTTGCAGAAATAAAAACAAGGAAGACCTTGGTGCAATCTACCTAAAGCAGGAGCTGCTCACATTGCTTCAGAAAAGGAGAAGGAGAAACATTTTTCATGGATCAAAACACCAAAGACAGCTTCTTAAGCAACAAAGGAAAATATTTTCACCTAACCAGCTATTAGCAGTGGCTTGTTCAACCAAAGCAGCTCAGCATTCACTTCCTGCTGGTTTTACTTCACATATTATATATATGTATACACTCACATATAGTTTGTAGCTCTCACTGTGCTGACATTTGAGAAAAGTTGACCCAAAAACTTGAAAGCTGATGCATTGCAGCAGGTCACAGACTTCAGATTTCAAAGGCTGTGCTGTTCTTTCTCAAGTCATGGGCAATAGTTTTACTGTCTGCAGCTGGAGGTGTTCACCCAGCCATAAGTGGCTCTTTTATTTTTGCATATAGTGTCACTGCTGTAAATTAGATTTCCAATACGAATTAAAATTACAAGGGAAGCATGTCATTGTTATCATAGTGTAGTTTGCTTTGTAGAAACTGGTATGGCTCCACTTGCCCACAGATTAATGGTGTAAATAAGGTGCACAGATGAAATGTGTGCATGTTAAGGATAAAGAGTTGTCCAGTTACAGATATCCTGATTAGGATCAATCAACATGTCAAAGTTTGAGGATTGTCAAAATAATTAAATGGTTCAATAAATCTGAGGCTGTACATCCAAAGAAAAATTACTACACATTTAGAGACATTTTAAGAGATATTTACCCTATCAGCATTCCATGAACTCTGAAGATACATCTTGTAAATTATTTTCACTGCTTCATTGATTTTTAATATTGTCAATGCTTACAGCCCTACTGCAATTCAGAAGAAAGTACTCTGAGATTTATTTGGCATATTTATTATACCACAGTCTTCTCTAGCTGGCATTGTTTTTCTCTGCCTCTTTGACATTTACAAGTTTGGAACCTTAAAAAGTAGCTGGTAAGAGGCAGGTTCAGGTGTGGACTGCACAAGGCTTCCTGGGTGGCAGAATATTGTGTATATCTGATGGGAGATCCCTGACTGTCCTTTGACACAGTTGGGTGTTGTGGTTTGCACAGTGCAGTGTCTCAGGGTGCAGGAGCAGGGACCAGCCCTGTCTGTTTAAGGTTTCCATCTGCCACTAGGAACCAATCTGGAGGTACGAGGTGGCCAAAATCTCTGGGTTTTTGCAAACAACGTGAAATCTCGTGTCCTGGTCTCCACCCTGCCGTGGTCTGTTGTCATGACTGCAGTTGACTCAACCCCTCAGTCTCAGCCTCCCCATTTGTAAAATCGGCAAAATAATTACCCTGCGAGATAATTGATAGTTAATGGGCAACGTGCTAATGGCTGTAAAGCCAAAAGCATTGCAAGGGGTATCATTAGTGCCTGTTGTGAGCAGCCACCAGCAATTGTGAATATCCAAGGGGACCATGACATAACAGCTTCCAAACACTGGACATGTCTGAATTAGGTTTTTGGTTCAGGCCCAACTCTAAACAAAACACACTAAAAGGAGACAGATGGTCTCTTCCAGCTTTTCATTGCACTTTTATTTTCCTCTTCACAAACATTAAAGGACAGATTTTCAGATCAGTGGTGGTTTTCTAGAATTCTCCAATTATTATTTTTTTTTATTTTAGACGATGCACACCTTTAGATTTAATAATGGTCATTCACTTTGAGTTATAAGCTGCCACTTTCAGAGCACAAAATAAAGAATACCATCTAACAGCACACAGGTAAAATTGATCGACTTCAAACTGCCCAAAGATTGTTTGATGATCACAACCAAAATATTGATGAGTTTACAAGATCATTCTAAAGATGGATGGCATCACAGAACTGGTGTTCTGTGCTAGGAAGGAAGCCTGTGTCCTCTTAAAAATTCTCTTTTCACTCTAATCTCTTGGTAATTTCTGCAGTATTAGCAATTTCTAGATACTTTACAATTTTGTAATACCTCGTGTGCATCAAATGAGAAAAAATGAAGTTCATATATAAATTCACAGTGGAGATCACATTTTAAATTGAGATGGATTAAATATTTTAAATCCGAGGGATTGCATCCAGTTTTCCTTGTATTGTGACCCACACTATTGTGGTCCTAAGGTTACAACTGCACTGCAAACACACATCCCAACTTTCCATTTGTCAGCATGCCCATGGCTTCACTTATTTCCATGGGGTTGTTAATGCACATGGAGATTTGTGGGGATAGACCCTGAATGTGCTGCCTGAATTCTAACAAAAGATTTCCAACCTACTTTGAAGTGTTCATCTTCAGTACTGAGTACATCTAAAAAATAGGAATGTATTTTCAAATAGGCCACAGGAAAAAGGCTTTTGGAACTTTTTTTTTTTTTACCCTGCCATTTTTCCTTTCATCATTTTCCTGGATTTCTAAAAGAAAATCCTACGAGAATAGAACAGACTGACATTCATTAGAATCTGGAAGAATAAGGGTGATTTTTTTTTTTTTTCTTTCTAATTAACTGCCCCAGGGAATGGTTCTACCAGTCAGGAGGAAGAACAGCTCCTCTATTGTGCCTTTTGTGACTTAGGAACAGTAGATGGGGAGACTCTAAGCTATAAATCAAACAGTGAAAATCCTCTTTAACTGAACACACCCTTGGGCTTCACACAGAATAAGGCCTTACACTGATCATAAGCAGAACTAGTTGGGATTTTTTTTTTTTTTTCTTGCTGAAACAGGGTTTTGCTGGAAAATGCTTATATGTCAAAACCAAAGTACCTCGCGGAGGGAACTTGATTTCAAAGAAATTTTTCTGAAAGACAAGCTGAGACTGTCAGAAACCTCCCTGATTTCCTGCTAGTTTGTCTTCTGGTGTAGCCAAGAGCCTGCAGACCTGGTGCCTCCATCCCTCTGACCTTCAGTAACCAGCTGGTTTTCCTGGGACATCCCTCCCCTCAGCAGGGCTGAGTGTGAATAAAAAATCATGTTTGTGGGTACAGACAGACTGGCAAAGGGACAATCTGTGTCCCAAGAGCACGGGGGCTTTAAGACTCCCATAGAGAGCTTCACCTTAACACAACTCCCAGGGTCAGGACAGCCTTGGATGCACATGGAATTACACCAACCATGCCCAAAACAGGAAGGGTCAGGGATGGAGTGCACTGTTCAAGCCACAGCAGCATCACTCTCCCAGGTTTGTTCATGAGCTCCCTCACTGGAAGCATCTCTCTGTGACCACTGCTCTGAAGGTGAAAATGGAACAATATTTCCCAAAATCTAGACTAACTGGAGCAGTCTTGGTGTAGCAATTTGTATTTTGAGTAAAACTGGCTCTGCAGGTCAATACCATAATACTCTCTAGAACAGTCCACAAACCTCAAAGCCACAAAGTAATTTCACAACATGCAGAACTGGGACCAGAGCTCTGCCTGTCTCTTTGATTATTAGTTTTTGTCTTTGAAGTACAGGCACATCTTGCCAAAGGAATGTGTGTTAAAAGGGCTTCAGGTTTCATCCATGGTGGATTGTTCTGCAAATGCTTTATGTATTTTTAATTATTTTTTTTATTGGTAGCATATTCTTGTGATATTTTATTGACCCTTCCCTGTTTTTTATGAGAAGAGAGCAAGCAATGAATGCTAACCTGTCTTTTAAAGCACTTGACAGTAGTACACTTAGTACTAAGAAGTCTTTTATCATTTTCTGAATCAGAATTCTTTATTTCAGGCAAGTATGCTAATTCATCATTTATGTATATTACCATAAACCTTTTTGCTTTCTCAAAATATATATTAAAAAAAGGATTCTTCTGCAGAATCTTAGCAGAACCCCAGTTTGAAAGCCATGCTCCTCTAATGCTTTATGTAATGAATTCTAGTGCAGTGAAAGTAGTGAAAGTTTGGTGGATTGGAGCAGGAGGAAGAAACTTTTGTGTGCACCACCTCACCAGGGTATTTCAGACTTCCATGGCAGCAAGCAAAAAAAGCAGTGGGTTATGAGAATTGGGTGGCTGAGCTCCTGCAGCCAGGGATGCTGCAAGATTAATTCCTGTATAAGCATGGAAAATGATGGGCCTCTGGGGACCATACCTACATGCTGTGCTTTGGATGTAGGCATCAAAGCATTGAGCTGGGTTGGAGGTGCTGTATGGGACTGATAGCTCAGGCCTTGATCACTCTGTGCTTTGACTGTCAGAGGAAACGGGAAAGAAATTGCTAAAGGTGAAAAGAGCAGAAATTTATGTAACAAAATGTGCTAAATGTGTACTGCTCACATTGAACATGGCTTGAAAAATAATTTAAAAAAGGGTTTTGTTTCATAGGAACTTCGCATTTGAGAGAATGTGACAGCTGTTTCTGGCCAGTCCTACACTGAAGGTTAAGCAGATTAAGGCTGTGTTGCCAACTGGTTCTGTTATTAGCAGAATTTCCAGGGACTAGATAGCAGGAGCATGTTCATAGTTTGATAAGAAAGAGTAAATAAAATTTGAGATGATGGAAAGAGATGGACAGTAATGGACTTGCCCTTTCTAGCTAAAATCCAGAACTCTCTTTGCCTTTTATAGAACTTTCAGAGTAATAACTGGTATATGGTACTTTTCTAATGTGCCTGTGGCAAATCATCAGTTACAAAACGTTTCCATGGCACTTGGATTAAAAAAAAAACCCAACCAAACCCTGAAAGATAGCTGAACATAATGAATTAATCTTTCCTGAGTTTTAAACCACCAAATCTTGGCAGGTGTATGCAGTAATGTTCAGTTAGTTTATACAGAGATAAGAATGCAGACAGATAAAGGTGAGATATTAAAAGATAAGTGGAAAGAAAATGGACTTCAAATAAATGTGGTTTAACCTTGTCAATTCTAATTCTGCACAGTGTGAGCACTGATGCTGTTGTGGCTGCTATCACTCACATGCTATTTTAAGGGTAGCTATGCCTGAGCAACTGTTCTAATTGTAATAATTTTAGAAAGACATGCTTCTCAAATGATAACAAAATTGAATTTTGCTTCCCTTTGTTGTTTGTAAAATATCCTATTCCATTATCTATCACAATTTTGCCTAAAGAAAACAAAATTTATAAGTATTTCCTTCTCAGTCTGTACTGAAATTACCTAGATGGTTAAAATGAAATACCTCAAATTTAAAGTATTTTGACTTTCTGGGAGCCAGTGTATGCCAGGAAAGGTCCACAGTGATGGAAGAAGGTCAAGACAGTTTCATTCAAGCTAAATGAAAACTGTAACTCTGCAACCTCCCAGCATTTGCTGAAAATGTAATAAAAAGGCAGCTAGAAGTGACATGATTTAGTTGGCTTTTTACGTAGATATTAAAATGCCTTACAAGAAATTGTTAAACATAAGGTGAGGGACAAAGACCTAGTGAAGGAGTAGGGGAAGCTACAGAAATAAACTGAAGGTCAGAGAGCTGATGGTGAGGGTTCACAGCTGCCCCTGTGTGTTAGAAAGCAGAGATTATTATGAGGGAGGAGGGAGGGTTGTGAGCTGGAGTTGTGACCTAGAAGGATGTGGTTCCCCCACACCATTCAGGTCACACATCCCACGTGGGATGGGGAAGACCTGCCTGATTTGGCCATGGGTATGAGCCAGGAACTCCTGTTTCCCACAAGAGGACTTTGCCAACACGTTCAGATGCAAGCCTGAAAGGGTCACGTTCGTTGTCTGCAGCTCTTCCATTTTTGGAGAGTAACATCAAAATTGTTGAAGAAGAGAGTTTCCAAATTGACACTCTCTGAGTACAGGGGCCATTCTTGATCTCAGAACTAGCTGGTTTTGCTTCCACTGAGTCATTCAATGAGTTGTTGCAACAGAGACACGTGTGGTGTGGGAGTGCTCAGCACCAAATGGGCCTGAGGATCTTCATTGTATCTTCAGGGCTGTGCCTCTCCTGTCATTAACTCTGGACTTTCCTGTTTAGGATCTGATCCCCAGCATCCACCCTCTAGCACATGGGCACTGCCACTGGGCCAACAAATAGGGTATCAAGTGTTTTCTCAGTCTGATGTACATGGTTAGCAAATAAACATCAAATCATCCAGTTTTACCCCAAAGTCCATTGCCTCCATGGGATTTTTGTCCATGATACTGTTTGCAGTAATTACTCCCTGCTTATTGTTTTGGTAAATTGTAAAAATGATAAAAATTCATATGCTTATTTTTAATTTACTTTTCTGGTTGCCCATAGTAGCTGCAAGAGCTTTAGTACAGGTTGATTCCTCCTTTCTTTGGAATGTTACTTTAAATATATTTGGGGGAAAAGTTAAAACTTACAGAAAGTGTAGTGGAAAAATGATTACCAAGTAACATAAAACATAAAAGCCATTTCAAAATGAGTGTAGTTTTTTTGCCTGCAGAGGTAAATTACTCTTTAATTAAAGAAGAATCATCCTGTAGCAAGTGAAGTCACCCCAAGCAAATGATAATAATTTGGAATGAGGCAAAGCGAATAGTTCATAAGTGACACTGGAGGTTTAGAGTGCTGAATGTTTTCATGTCCCAGTGGTTTAAAAAGAGCAAATCCTACAGCTGCTACTCTAAGCAGAAAAACTCCACCTTATTGCTTTATGATACTGGATTTTAAAATTGAGGCACCAAAGGGATTTAGATTATAGTCAGTGACAGACTGTGCTCTCAGTACATTGACACTCTCTTCCACTCCTCCCTCCCTCCAAAAAAAGAGAACAGTTGGTAACCAAAAAGTAAACATGTGCAAAAAATATATTTATTACTAAAGGGATCTGTTTCACTCAGTATCTAAGAAATTCAGTATTTATTATTCCCTGCAGCAGATATTTTGCTGTGTCACGTGTACATTAATATGAGCTGACGTTGTCACAGAGCCTGCATCTTGTTTGGACAGCTCCTGCAGTTCTGCTAATGGATGGAGGGCTCAGAAGATTCTGAAAAGTGGTTTCCAACAAAGGAAAGTTTTCTGGCAAGGAGCACCCATGTATGCACAGACAATGAAAAACAACCCTAAACCACCCCTCTAAAAGTCTGCCAGTATAGGTTCTTAAATTTCAGTATATAGCAAACAGTGTCTATGGAGCTTTATTTATTTGAAGTGACAGTGAACTGTGAATTTTCACCTCCGATGGCCACAAATGAAAAAATGCAAGCCTGAAGCAAAGATCAAAATCCTATTTGGGTACCTGAAATTTACTCTCAAATTTTATAAGGGGGTAAAACACTTGTTCTAAAGCATCATTCAACCTCCAGATGGTATCTAATGATTGTTTGGGATTATAAAATTAAACAACTGTTCCTTTCAATTATATGTTATTGTCAGTCTTTCTGCTAAAGACATAAATACATAATTTCTCCCCCTGTATCTTTTTCTTAGTTTGTATCTTTGAAGAGCCACAGCTGCATCAGGTCCAATCCTGATTCCTGTTGGGGCAATAACTGAATTTCTGAGCCTTATATACCAAGAGGAACATCCCATTACAACTTGCTTCAAATAAAACCATTAAACTTTTCCTGGTTTACCTGAGCTATCATAAAATGCACACTTAGGCCTATGGTATGAACTGTAAATTCATCCCCTTGCAAAAAAACCCCAAACAAACAAAACCAAAAAAAACCAACAAACAAACAACACCAAAAAATCAAAAGCCTTATTTGTGTTTCCACTGCTAATCAAGTTTTAGAAAGGTGAAAAAGTAACAGGACTGGTATTTATGATAGGAGCAGCTGATTATACATGAAGTAAAATTCTTTATTGCTGATATAAAGTTTGGACATCATATAACTTGATTTGTGTAATTAAGGGTTTTTCCTAAGGGAAGGATAAAACAGGCTATTTCTAGAATCTAATTTTCCTTTAAAAATAGCAGTATGAGTAAAACAGCACTAAAATGTAAGACCCTGACTGCAGGAGTGCCCTGGTGCTGCCTGGCAATGCAGCCATTCATATAAAAATGAGTTGTACTTGCTGTGTATTTTTTCTATTTATATATTTATGATCAGTGATTTATAGTTGCTACACCTTGGGTTGATTTTATAACTTCTCCTGGCTCTCAAGTTCTGGGATTTTTTATTTAACAAGCATATATTACCCATGACTCAAAGATGACTCTCTAGGCCAAAAAACTACAGGAAGGAACATAAGTTAAAAGTCAACTATTCCACTTCAACAGAGTTAAAGATGAAACTGCTTTTGAAGGTCATGGAGGATTAAGATGCATTTTTAGCACGTAGCCAGTGCAGGAAGTTTACTGCATTTTGATGTAAAATACACCACAAAATTTTCTGTTCCCTATTCCTGGAAAGTCATCTTTCCTGTGCTCTCCAACAGAGTAGTTCAAAAGGAGAGGCTTCCTGGGTAAGAAACACCAACTGCATTTTAATTGTTGCCTATTTGCTGCTTACAACTTATCTGGATGTCAGCACGTTGTTCTGACTGGTATCTTAATGTTCCTGTTGCTGCCATAAGCCATGGATGTTTAGATGGTTCAGTTACTGCCTGGCTTTGCACCCATTTCCAGCTTTTGGTTTCAAGGAATCACTCTGCCACTTCATCTCCCCATAATTCTGTCCACAATCCACTTAAGCATATGCATCAGACTGAAAATCTCCCAAAAAAGGCAAACAAACCCCCTATAAAAATCGAATGGAACATGAAATCAAGTAAATGGAATTGTGTGCAGCAATTAGTTCACATTTTTATCTGCACACCTGTTTCTTATCCACCAACAAAGTAGCAGTTAAACGTGTACCATTGATATACTCTGAACTCCTTAAGAACAAAATAATATGAGAAATCTGAGAAATAAAACCTGGCATTCAGATATTCACTATTAGATTTTGGGAAATTATTTGCAGTATATGCAGCTGCATATATTTTATAGTTTGTAGCTTGCCCCTTTAGATATTCCTATGTAGGCACTGGGGGATAAGATTATCTGTTCAATCTGCAGGTGCCCCAAACTTTCCAGTCCCTCGCTTTCACTGAAGCTGTTGAGGTTCAGGCAGAGCTTGCAGCACTGCAGGAATGGGGCTGCTTTCCCAGATACCTGCTCTCCCTGGAGCCCACAGGGAATGAGGGCAGGTGTCAGCCACACTGGGGGATGTGTCTGTGCTCAGGAGGCTCCGTTCAAAGTTGCACTTTGACAGGGAGCTTAAGGGGTTTTGTTTGGGTATTCTGCACTGCCTGGAGTCTCAGAGCACCCTGATCTGCTCCTCTGGCTTCTGCTCACTCTCAGGGACAGCCTTGGCAGTGAGGCCACAGTCCAAAGTTTAACAGGCTGCTTAATCTAAATCAGATATTTGTAAGAGCAGATTTTGGTTAATTATTGCATATTACTTCATGCAGTGGTTCTGGAATAATACATTCTGTATCTGACACAAAAATACACAGTAAATTAAAACATTATCTTTTATCTTCCTCTTCCATTTGTACTGTCCTACTCGATGCTACCATTTTAGTGCTGGTTTCAGGTACAGTAAGTGTATAATCCTTAGTGAGTATATAATCCTCTATAAGCCTTAGCACCTGAAGGACTCCTTAGTCAACAAAACTTTTGCTTAGAATCTTGATTTATCATCTAATTGTATTTTGAGAAGTATTTTGAGAATGCTTGGAAATGTCTTTGATAAGTTTTACTTTATAAAATAACACAGACTCCCAAGCCTGCCTCCTGCAAGCTTTGCTGTCCAGCTTATCTCAGCAGCATTCTTCCTTGCACCAGGTTTTTCCCTAGGGATGATGCTTTCAAATCCAAAGGGCTCTGCTGCCCAGAGGGAGAGGAGGTCTCATTTCATCCCCAGGTAGTCTGGGAGGAGAGACAGACCAGGCAGGCTGCTATTAAAATGGGTCTCTCTTTAAGAGCCTCATTTCCTTTAAAAGTCAGTAGAGGATGAAAAGGAATTTCCATTGGGTGATTCAGAGCTCTTGAATTACCAGATCACAGTCAGGTGTGAATATTCCTCAATCTGTGCTAATATACTGTTCAATCCTATTTTCTGTTCTTCTGACAAGCAATAAAATCCTATTTAACTTAAAACATAAAATTGAATTTGTTTTAGAAAATCACAGTAATCCTGTTTGGGACATTCACTTAAGAGTTGGACTCGATGATCCTTGTAGGTCCCTTCTAGCTCAGAAAATTCTGTGATGTGTCTTTTGGACTTTAAACCTGCTTTCTGTGGATATTTTATAAAATTTCGGGTGAAGCCACCTCCATTATTTAAGGAGGACAGAGGTGAATTCTTACAAGTGCAGCACATATTCATCTCCCACAGGTTTTGAATTACTCCTGTGAGCAGTCTCCTTATACTTTAATGATGACAATACCACCAACCTCTTCCTGATTTATATTCTGCTTTTATATCACTTTAATTTGTTGTCCTATTGACTTTCTCCTTTCAAGCTGAACATTAATCTGAAGGTTATAGAGATTTTACTACCCCCCCTCCCCATTCCATTAGACATGTGTTCCCTCATCTGCTACTTTCCTCAGAGGCTTATTTTTCAACATTAATAAGTGTTGGATAAGTAAACTTATCTCCTGGCTGAAATACTTAAGAAGGACCTGCACCATTTCCAAAAAAGGCTCCAAAAGAAGAGGGAGGACTATGTACTGGCACAAGCCATGGTTTCTTCCATAAATGATATCACCATCAGGTTTTTGGGGAGGCTGTTTGGAATTGCACAGGCAAGTCAGAGGTGTACAGAAGGTCTCAGTGGCAGAGCTACTGTTTGTGATTTAACAATTCAGAGCACTCTAATTCTGCAGCAGGCTGGATTAAATTATTCCAGCTGGCTGGCTGGTTCTCATAGGCTGTCTATGTGACAGTCCTGCTTCCAAAAATATCACAAGTTGGATTTGAGACACTGATCTCTCTCACAAGTAATCCTTTACTATCACTAGAAGTTCCCCACTCACATAGAACATGTCTGCAGTTAAAGAATTTGCAGTAGCTAGAGGAGAGACTGATGTTTCAGAATGTTCAGCCTCTCCCTTTGATTCCCATTTTCTTGTATTTCTTTTTGGTTTCTCAGTGGCTTTTTTAGCAGCAGCAAAAGTAAATCTCAGTTCCAAGCTGTGTGTACAGCTTGCAATATGTATCCATTTATTTAAATCCTCTTCCCACTTTCATTTTACTTTTTCTGTAACAGATGAAGTCATTGTGTGTTTATAATCTGTCCATGGGCTTTTGGAAGGGTGGGAAGAGATCTATTTTTTTTCATGTGTAGTGGACTGTGGTCTCTTGTTTAAAAGGCTCCAGACATTGAGTTTGTGAAAAGTGCATAAACCCAAATAATTAAGCTCCTTGACTTTCTGCCTTTGCACTGATAAGGCTGCTACAAGGGAGCCATAAAGTGATTGGAGGTCTCCTGCAGCACATTTCTCATTTTTATGCTTAGAAAAAAAAAGTGGTTTGGATTTTTATGACTTTGCCACATGGTGAAGTTAAAGGGTCCCATTTTTGCCACGAACCCTTTCTGAGGTTGCCTTTATTTTTACCAAGGGAGACAGTGCCTGAACAACAGCACTGTGGTCAGTTCTGCTGTTTGTACTGCTGCTGTCTGAAGGGAAAGTGGTCTTTCTCATTAAATGACAGAGACTCTGAAGCATTAAAACCTGTTTGGCATGGAGGCATTAGACACAAATGATTGGTGTCTTACTTGGAGACTTGGCTTAAGCCAAGATTTTCTTTTAATTGTTGTAATACAGGAGGATGCTTATGCAAAGAATAGGAAACTAAACACATTCAAGCTTGTATCACAGGGACAAGGAAATGCTTGATTTATTTATTTAAGCATTCCAAAGCTTGCCTGCCTTCCCACTTACCGTGCCAAACATATTGATGATAATCTGATGCATGGTTTTAAAGCCTTTACACTCAAACTGTTTAAGCATTAGTTCAGTTATTCTGTCTATACTAAAGTGGTAATTTGGGGCTAAAAGGTAACCAGATTATTGTGGAGATCTCTCTTGGCAGCCTTTAACACCCAGTGGTATGTTAAAGCCTGGAAATTACAAGCCTCTTGGTGTCATTCAGAGCACAGCACATTTTGAAGCAATTTGCTATTTCTGGGCTGTTTTTCATGCCATGGTCCCACTCCAGTGCTCTCCAGCTTGCTCTGAGTGCCTACCCACTTGCAGAACATCTTCATTAGGCAGTAAAGGTCCCTACTTCCTTAGTATGGCTGTTAGGTGGGATTTCCACATGTGCAGAGAACATTGCAGCTGATTCAAGATATATCAGGGATGTTTAAAAGCTTCTGCTTTGTCTGCAGAAGACTGGATTTAATTTAGGTCTGTGTGAGCCAATCTTAGTTTGCCAGTGCTGTGAGGGAGAGGTGCTGCCCTCTCCCCTGCCCTCTCCCCAGGCTCCCCTCCTCTCTCTGCAATGAGCAGCCTTTATTAAGTCTTGGAGACCTCAGCGAAAATGAGGGGAGAGATGTGGATGGGAGTGGAGGAAGGAGTAGTAGGAATAATCTGATTGTGATCTACTGGAATGACTCCTGTGGTAACTTCATCCTCAGGAATTGTTTCCATGGCAAAACAGAGATTTTGGTAAAGCCCATGGTGGGTTTGTCCAACACAACTGAGACCAGCAGTAAGGAGGCAGTGCCATGGGAGTTCAGTGTGCAATCAGCAGTCACACACTACAGCCCTGCAATGATTTTTCTCTGGTTGCTAAAGCCTAAACCAGCCAACATTCATTGCTATTCTTACCTGCACCAGCTAAATTAAACTAATGAGCCCATGCAGTTATTTTTCTTTATCCCATCTCCTCTGACAGCATTATCCAGTGCAGAAGTGAATAGTAATTAGCAGCAACAGTCTTGAAAGCACATGTTCTATTATAGAGCACACACTCTCCATCAGGAAGTCAGCTGGCTTGTTTACAGCTTTCTCACTCCAGTTGCTGGGAGCTGTAGACATTTCACCTTCCAGTGCTGAGAGCTTATCAAAGATCACTCATTTACACAGACACCAGTTGTATGGGGGGATGTACAGTCAAAGAACACCATTAGTTGCTGTCCTTCCCTGAAAATTTGCCGCCATTCCATTCAGCATGATTGATTTGCATCTGTGCTTGTACTCTGGGAACAGTATGTTTTCTATAAATAAGACTTAGCTGTGTAGATGTAGGTTCAAATTGGACCTTACCGAAATTTACCTGCCCAGCTGCCCCAAAACAGCTTTTTGAACCTTTGAAAAACATCCTCAAAGGACAGAATCACCTCAGCATCTGAAAACAAGGTGTCTTGCCTAAACTCCTCAGCCTGTTGTTTGCTTATTCTCTGTTGTCAAGGGAGATGCATCTCCACAGAGTGATTTGTCCTGTCCTGGGAGATGCATCTCTGGCTATCAGGACTGATCATCCTTTGAAGATGCTAATCTCCTTCTATTCACTGCAGGAAGAATTCACATAACTACATGAATCCTGCACATACTGTGGATCCAGCTGTGGGTCCAGCTGTGCCTGCCTGCCTGATTGACTGACAGCAGTTTCCACTTTGCTGGGTTCTCTGCTTTTATTAAGAAAAACTTGAGGTCTCTGTTAGCAAATACCAAATGCTAATAGTACTTCAGAACTCCTACTTTCAAAACCAGAAGAGCCTACTTGAGTGTTAGTATTAAATATTGCCAAACAAGGCTCCACATTTTTTCGTTGTTATAGTCTAGGACTGATGAATTTATAACTTAAAAACCTCTTTTAAAAACATCTGAAATGATGCTGATACATCATAACATCATATCAAGTACAATGGGATGTTTCAACCAGATTTTTGCTTTCTTGTTCAGTCAACTTTATGTTGTTTGAATATTGCTCTTGTGTAAGTCTGAACAGCAAAGCAAAGATTTTATTTACTACAACATACTTAACTTTCAGCTCTTAAAGGAGCAATACTTTATATATTCACTTATCATGGAATTTAATGAAGGCAACCAGAATCCAGTCATGTCAGACATGAGTAATTTCATGCAAATGCTGCCACTGGCTGTATTATACATTTATGTAGCTTATAAAACAAAGCCAATGATTTCCATCAATTATAACACCATCATTTGGCAACTCTGCAATTAATTTCTTACTCTAAAATAACTGCTGTTGCTCAGTGCCAAAGAAAATGCCACACATTAACTGACTCATCACCAGAGTCTGTGATGGATGGTACACATGTCAAGTTGATTACTCATCTGCAAGAAAAGAAGTGCTTTATGGTCAAAAAAATATTCTTTTTTTGGTATTCTGAAAGAATGGTAAAAGGGATACCCATTTTACCTTTAAAAATGATCCCCACACTAATATACAGTTATTCTGAAGCATTATTTTGAGTAGTGGAGTAGAGTTGCCTGCTGGGCAGTTCACAGCCACAGCCCAAGCTGAAGAACGTGGGGTACTGCAAACCTCGTGCATCTCTTCTATGTAAAACTGTTCCTATGTGAGGAAAACGGAAAGATTCTGCCTTGTTTGTCCCAGAAAGTCTGCAAACCCTAATTTACATCTCGAAAAAGTACTCCACATAAGACACTAAAATATTTATCCAGCAGTAGCAGTGGGCCATTCTGCAACAGGTATGAGGGTCATGAAGTTATGGTCTTTCCGGGACACTTATAGACATGTATTAAAATACAACACGAGTTCCAATTCTGCCAGGATTACTCGTGCAGTCAACTTTATTTCTTGAGCAGAGTTCTGTGGAACCATCTCTGAAATTAAGTGTCTCCTTATTTTTGCGTGAATCAAAGACAGGATGATACTGCAGAGTGTTACACACCAGTGTGTAGCAAAAACAGCATTTCTACACAAATTTTAGGCACTTTCAGTATTACTTTGTGGTTAATCTTGTATTTATTTTTACAAGAGACATAAAGGACCCGTCAGAAGAGACTTGATTACTTTGCAAGTAGCACAGATGACAATAGAGGGTGTCTCTGCAAACAATAAACACAGCCCTTTCATTTTTAGATACAAATCACACCATTTGCAGCACAGCAGCCAGGACAAAAAACCCAATTCCCCTATTTTCAGGATGGATACGGGGGAAAACCACTTTTTACAACGACGAATTAATTTGCAAATAGCTTCAGGCGGAAACAGGAGGTGATTAATTCACACTGGTACCTCCCAAGAGGGTGACCTACCTCCCCAGAGAACGCCTGGCCGTTGAGGAGGTGCTCTGATCCCTGGCTGTCCTCGCTCCCAAAGTGTAACCGGATTTCCTCCAGGCGGTGACTGTAGGTCATCGGCCCTCCAGAGATGTTGACCAAATGCTCTTTGTCTAATCGTAGAGATACGTGTCTCCCTGTGTTATACATTGTCCCACTGACCTAAAATGGGGCGGGGGG
>VYXB01006181.1:688155-827121 GCA_013397135.1 Pachyramphus minor
AAAAAAAGGGAAAAAAAAGAGGCATTTTTAAAGGAATAATCTGTGAATCTTAGAAACTGGTTGTATGTACTCGAGGATTTTGCTCTTTTCGCACCTTCGCTCGAACGCAGCGACGCGTCTTGTTGGGAGATGAAATAACCGACCCGAGGTAGCACTTCAGCTTCTCCTTTGAACCTTATATTGTATATTCAAATATTTTGCTAAATCCATATGTACACATTTTAGCCAGGGGCACGTTGTTAGCATGGTGAACAGGATTGTTACGCTTTTAAATGAGGAAGTTTTAGAGCACTTTTTATGCGAGGTCTGAATAATGGCTTCATTACAAAATTTCTGCACTGAAAATGGGAACATTTCAGCTGACATGAATTATTTAGGTACACTTGAACAAATCTGAAATTTACCTCTTTTTTTTTTTCCCCTCCTTTTAATATTTATAACAAAGTTACCCAAAAGTAAAGGTGCTGCAAAAAAAGCAGAGACATAATTATTCGTTAGTAGGGAACTCTGCTCCTCCCAGAGCTGCAGGTAAAAATTTTCACTGTCTTGCTCTGCAAGTCTCTTTGTTTTGTTATGAATATTTTATAGGTACAATTGCCTGATCTTTTAGCCAGCACAGAATGAATTCCAATTTGATCATGTATGTCTAGGTCCTCCTACACCTCCAAAAGCTGTAACGCTCCCCCAGAGTCATCTTTATTTTTAAAAAGGCTGAATGTTGTGCTTCATTTGCAAACTGATTTACAGCTGCTGTAATGAAAAAGAAAATGATGGTGGAAATTTTTCATATGGAATATAATTCTATCATGATTTCCACTGTCATTGGAGAAGTTTCTAGATCAAGAAGTTGCTTAATTTATGCCATTAGAAAGTAAAATATGCCAGTTTGAGTTAAAGCAGAACTATGATTTATTTAAAAACATTCTGCATGGATACAAATGTACACTTGAATAAGATCCATTTAATTTAAGAAGGGGAAGCGTAGGAATAATATGCTTTGTTGCACTTCAATTTAAAATTAAAGACATGACTATTATGTATTATATCCCGTACTACATCAGTACTATAGTAATTAACATTGCTGCAGTGTCATTTTATCTGTAATACTAATTACTGAGTTTAAATGACCTGTTTTCTTGCACAGTATGTTGTAAAAAGTTACACTGAACAGACTGTGCATTAGAACTAAATGGATGAGATTAAATAGCTTTTGATTGTTGTGGTTCTTTACACTTTGATACAGATGTTCTATTTTTTTTTTGTGTTTATTCCAATTCAAAATAAGCAGTAATAAATTTCCTACGAAAAGTAATAAAGACAAATATTCCTACTCATTGCAAAAACCCACAATTATTTTATTTATAAATGCTCCTTAGTTTTTCTGCTTGACTTGGCATGCATCATAATTAAATACCAAGTTTAACTTAAGAGGTGGAAGAAGGTCAGTTTATTGAATTCAGTTTCAGTGCACTGCATGTGAATGACACAAAATTACTAATCATAAGTAACAAATGTAGTTTAAAAACAAATAGGGGGAAATGGTTAGAGCCTCTTACTCACATTTGGAAGCTCATGCTTCACTGAACCCTCAGTTAAATTTAGCAACTCTGCAAAATATGCAGAATCCATTTCCTTACTTAAATTGGTACAAATCTCAAATGAGGTTGCCATTATTTTCTCTCTCGAGGTAAAAGCGACCCAAATAACCCCTAATATGAATCAAATAACTCTCCACAGAGCAGAGAAGTGAAATCATGAGAGGCAAATTCATGTACAGGAGTAACATTTGTCTTTCTCATTTCCCCCCTCATAAAAATGCAGTGCTTGTAATGAGATGATATTGGCTGTTTCAAAACAGAATTTCCCCTCACAGCTGCAGATGCAGAATACCAGGAATGCAGTGAAGCATCTGACATTCCTCATTTCTGGCCCGCGGGGAGGGATGAACAGTGGAAGTGAGACTGTGAAATTCTCCCGCATGGGCACACAGACTGGGCACCAGGCAGGGCAAAATCCAAGATCTTCCATATAAAAAAATACAAGGTCTTGCCATTTTATGTGTCTCTTTAGACGTAAAACACTGGTTTTCTTGTTGTGAGGGTGTGTCCCAGGGAAGAGTAGCTGCATAAACCACCTGAGATCCAGCACCAAACTGCACCTTCAGAACCTGCCCATTCCTTGAGGGTGTCAACATGTACCACCATCACTAGCAACTTTCAGTGGGCACTTCTTTTACAGGCATTTTTTCCCCATGATGTTCTTTAACCCTGCATTTGTGGAAGCTTTTTTGTTTTGTCCTAGTTAACTGTATATCCTGTTCCCTTCATCTTTTTTTCCCACAAATAGTCCTGAACTAAGTATTTTTCAGAGCTTCCTTTGTGTCCTACATCTTTACATTACACTCTGTTTTAAAATAGCCTTCAAAACCCCAAGCAGTAGAAAAAGAAGCCTGTTTCAGGGTGAAACCATGCTAGAAATGTAAGCAGGGAATGCAAGAGGAAAAGGGAAGGAATGGGGATGGATCCTTTGCCTTTCCATCCCATGCCACACCTGCACTTCACTGTCACCTTTCTTCAAGGCTCTTTGCTTCCTGGGGCCTTTACAAATAGTGAAATAACACATTTTGGATTTTTTTCAAGTAAGAGAGGTCTAAAGATTAGTTCCAAGAACGTTTTTAAACTTGTATCAGTGCCTGCCAGTGGAGCAGCACTGAATGTAAGGAAGCAAGAAAATCAATTGTGTGTGGCTGCCTGCTCTGGTGTCCTTGGATCTTATCAGCAATATTAGATGTTCCTTTCTTTAGGGAGCAAATAGATACAGTCCAATGAAGGCCCAGTGCTGTGGAGGGAAGCAAATCACCATGGATTGAGTTGAAGGAGTTATTGTGCCCCAGTTTCATGTCCTGCAACAACCAATTTTCGATCATCTGCCAACTGGCTTCCATTGTTCCCTCCTGGACTCCAGCAGAAAAAATGCAAAACCAAATGTTTTTTGTCTCACTGGGGTCAGTCAACATCAGTGCCAAGTTGGTTTATTTTCTTCCTGATATTAGGTAGGAGAATTTCACCTATTAGGAGAATTTCACCCTTTATCTCAGGCCACCTGAACTTGAGTTTCTATATGTGGTAATAAACTGAATCATGTTTTTCGGAGTCCCTTGAGCAAGTTCCTTTCATTTACCTTTTTGGTTTTTTTTTTCTCGTTCACAGTATCCTGACCAGACCATCTTCTGTGATATAAAGTACCTTCATCTCCCTTGTGCAAAGCTGAGACTGCTCCAGGGTTTGGAAACAGAGTTTTCATGGACTTCAGGGCAGCGCTTGTGATTTGAAATCTGCCTTCAGGGCCAGTGACAAAGCCTTGCACCAAACTGGAACTTCAAAGGTAACCTGCTAGGGCAAAATGCTTAACTATCTGCACCAGAATGACATTCCCTTACTTCACTGAAGAGGCTACAAAAGTTGTTAAAAGGGTATTGTTGTTTTTTGAAGTCTTCTCTTATAGAGATGACTGACATATTCAAATAGGATGCAATTGTTCTATCAGTTTTCCAAACTCTTCACAGCTCTATCCTTGTCCTGAGGTATTCTCAGGAGAGACAGATACACACGAGAATTTTTAAATTGTATTTAACTAATTATTTTCTACACAGCATTCAGTTTTATTTAGGTGCTTTTGATGAATATTTGTATATTTGAACAGTTATTTTACCTAATAAGTTTTCCCTGCCTTAATGCTTAATCATTGCATGCAACGGCATGGAAAGAAATAGTGGAAATGCCTCATTTTTGAAGGTAATTTTAAAGGAAATTCCAGCTGTTTCCTGCACGCTTTCCTTGCTGCCAGCAGAGAGCAGTGTCCACCCATCCCACACAGCCTTTACCTACATCCCACGGGACTGCCACAGCCGGGCACAAAATGAAAACTGCTGTGTTTTGGGTGACACGACTGTAATCCGTGGGTTTAACTTCAGGAGTGCGGGATTCAGCCGTGGGACAGAAGTGTGGGATCTGTCCCAGGGGTCAAGCAGGAGACCCCTGGTCTCCAGCCCGAGGTTTGGGGGATGCAGGCTCTGCAGGTTGTTTGGCCATCAGATCAGCAAAACATCCAGAGTGCCTTTGCTGGCAACAATTCAATGGACCTTATGTTGTGTTTATGGGCAAAAAAAATCTGTGGAAGGGAGGGAAATAAAGATAAGGAAATACCACTTACTGGGAGGGAGCTGCAATCTAATTGCTGGGCTTTGAAGAACAACAGGCATCATCATCAATATTTGATTAAAAAAGGCCCGTGTGAAAAATGTAAAATGTAAGAGAGAAGTGTAAAGATTAACATAATCTTTTCATCTTCTGAGTTGAAAAGTTTTAAAAAGGAAATGATGCTAATGAGTCCAATTAACCCATTTACCTGCCTAATGTAACGTGTCACGTATCAGCATATGGCATGACACACTTTTTTTCTGCTTTAAAGCACCGTTTTCAGGAAGAACTTTCCCTATTCACTCCTCTGCAGTTTTGCCTGTTTACTTCCCTTAAGTGACTGATCTGTAAAAAATGTGGAGTGAACCTCATAAATTAAATATTCAGGCTTACTGGCTAATGAGCACAATATGTCAAATTTCAGTGATCAAAATAATGTGCTTCAATAATGTATACTCCATTCTGTAACAAAATATAATTTTAATAGAGGACCTGCAGGGTCATGGTTATTCTGAGATAATTATATTCCATAGGATGTGAAGGAATGAAGCTGCTCCAAGGACACTGGTAACACCCCACAGAGCCTATATGCCACATGCTGCCTTTTAGGGATAATAAAGTGCTTCATTGTATTTCCACTACTCCATTAATGCAATGATGTTTGCTTGTTAGTAACTATGAAGCCTAAAGCAGATGCAGGCAAATTTATGGTGTCTGGCATTAATAATTGCTGGGCATGTTGACTCCAGCTTTGCAGTGAAATCATGCTCTCCTTAATCTAAAATACTGCAACTATCTTCATATCATATGCAGTGGGGGAATTCCATCCCATAGCTTTCATTGGAACTTTTTTTAAAATTAAAATCAAATTATTGAAACAGACAAGTAGGAAAACTGCCTTCAGAGACTGGACAAGGGATCTGCTTCCACCACTGGCTGAAGGCTGAGGGACCAGTGAGGATTTTAAGCGGGGGATGTATCTTGATGCCAAGAGCTTCCTGATGGAAGCAACCATTCCTTGCTATTTGGGGTGAAAAAAAGACATAATGAAGCATGTTTTGCTGGAGGAAAGCAGACTGCATCCCAGGGGTCATCTCTTCTGTGTAGTATCTTGATACCTACAACCAGAATATTTGTAGGCAAACTGGGGTGTGGAAGGGGAATCAGTGAAAGGAAGTTATGTTGCAATGGGACCTTAGGAGACTTCACCTAGAGCAGGACCCGTGTAAGATGCTCTGACCTGGCAGGTAAGGCCACAACAACCACAGGGACCTTCAGCCAGGTGCAACAGGGATGATGGCAAACTCCAGATTCTTTGTGATCACACATGGGATGGGGCAAATACTCTGCACTGTTGGGTGTTTTAACAACAACCATGTGAGTGCTTCGACAGCAGACAAGGATGTGTCTCCACTGTGGGAAATGCTGGAGTGACTTTGGTTTATTAGCAGAAAACTCAATTTTGTTGTGAAGTGTCACATACCTGTGTCATGCTCCAGGGAGGAAAAAGGATGTTTTGGGGTGTTCTAAGCCAAACTTGCACTGTCTGACCACAGAACTATTCACAATCCTGCATGTCCACAGCCACCTTTGCACCCCTGACAAGTGTCATCCTGTGGTGTGACACAGTCACCAGCATTATATGAAACAGGGAAATATTACATTTGCATGCTCCTTTTAGTTTATTAACCTTAGTTTATAATTAGGCTAAGTCAATAAGTAACTGAGGGAATAACTGGGGCTTGGAGATCTCATTACCCTAATTTGGTTTTGCAATCTATACAGAGATTTTTAGTTTGAAGAATCTGCATTAAAAAATCGTGCTAAGGATAATTTTTTTCTCTGCTAAAGGGATGTCAAAAGAGCTGCCTTTTCAAAATCTCAAGGCTTACATAAATATTCAAAAGCTTGTAAATGGTAGAGAAGCCAACAAACTTGTGAGAAATCCAGATCAATGAAAAATTGCTCCTTCCATTTTTTCTGCGGGTTCAAAATGTAAAACTGAATGTGTTAAAATCCAGAGGGCCTGAGTTCCTTTTTAGTGAGTTATATCGAGATGCACTGACCTTTGGAGCTGCCTGGATTTCAGAGCTCTTCTTTCAGAGACCACTTTGGTTGAAAAGCCAGAGGTTTTCCACTGGAATCCAGATAAGATGGAGATTTGATTTTATATATTGAAATTAGTGTGTGTTTCACTTTCCTTATGTTTTCCATAAAGCAAGACAGACTTTAGACATTAGGTGCTTAATGACTCATTTGATCAACTGCATATTAATACATGTAGTCAGACTTTCTAAGATCTTTATTTTGCTGGTACCTTTTCTTCAGTACTTTCATTCCTAACACAACTTTTAAAAGAACCTTTCCTGCTGAACAGACGAGATGCAGCAGGTTGATTGATTTAAGTTCTTTTTTAAGCTGTTGGTGCATCTTCTACTTTGCTATTTGTGTGTAGCATTAGCAAAAAGGCTGTGCTACATTAGGCTGGGAAGGATCTTTCAGTCTAAGTGGTATTGACACTGTAGTGTTGTGGAGGTTATTAATACACTCACCACTTTATTTACCTGCATCTATATATCTTTATATGTCTATATTTGTATATAGACATATACAAAACCAAAATATTTCCTTTTTTACTAACTTCTGTCAACAGAAAGGAGGAGAAAAATGCCTGTCCTCACACACAGGCCTAGGTTAGTCAGCTGGCAGCACCTTCTTGCTGTTGTGCCTCCCTGTCTGAGTGGCTGAGAAGGACAGAGCTTCCTGCACAGGGCAAAGGATGTGCCCTCAAAGCTCATCTGTCTCACACCACAATCAAAACATACCATCATTAAGGTTAATGTTTCAATTTTACAAGAGCTACAAAAGGCCATTTGTTGTAGTCCTTTAATTCTCCATTTCTTTTGCCACCAGGATGTTCTAAATTTCTGCGCCTACTAAGTTTTTATAAAATATTGAAGAGACTGCTGCTGGTTTTTGGGATCCTCTGCCCACTCCAGCCATGACATTCCATGTACCCATCCCTGCTTGAGGGAAATGGCAGTGTCTGAGCCGTGGTATAGCAAGAGAAGCATGGTAATTTATAAGTTAGTGTAAATGAAAAGGAGAATCTATAAGCTCAGCTTTTTAGCCATGAAAGGGACAAAAGTTTTATCAGCTTTTTTAGCAAGTTTTTGAGAGCAGTATTCACAACACCAACCTGCCTCTCAAATCACTGCCAAGGCAAAAATGTATAGTTACCACAAAATAATTTCCCAAGCCCTGTATCTCTGGAGGTAAACTAGTATTTAGATAACTTGAAATTTGACCTCAATAAAATTCATTATATGTCAAGGAAAATCCTTTGTGGCATGCAAAAATCATGAGCTATTTTGCCTAGTAGCATATTTCACTGGGCTTTTTTTGAGCAGAAAAGAGCTGTTTTGTCTTGGCCTGCTTTTTCTACTTCTTTAAATAAGGTGAATAAATTAGTCTTTCCAGGTCCAAATATTACTGTTCCAGTTTAACACTGGACTGTTTTACTTTTCCCGTTTTATCTGCCTCAGAAGCATTTGTGTACGGTTTATGTTGAGAAAACAGTGGAACTGCAGTAGAAAAAAGAAAAACAAAAAACCAACCCCTATCCTGAACCTGTCTTTGCTTTTCCTGACACTTCATTCTATCCCACAACTCCTCATTTTTTCTCCTGAACACGCACCTTAAAAAAACCCAAACCCTACAAAGCCACACTCTTTTTGCAACAGAGCTCCCTAAAGAATTATCATTTCTGGCTTAACTAGATTCTTCTCTGTGTTCCAATATGCCTCTAATTCCAACGTGTCTCAAAGTCACTGTGCAAGGAGGATGGAAGACAGGGAAATTTGGGTTACAGCATGAACTTGAGCTCCAGGTTAAAGGACAGCCCAGCAGCCCGACCTGGTTGCCTCAGACATTTCCAGACTTGGTGTTCTGTGTGCACACTGTGGGTGTGCTGGATGTGCACACAAATCCTCCCTCAGTCAGGAGATTTGTGTTTATTCTTTTGGGGTTTTTTCCTGTTTAGTTGGTTGGGTTTTTTTGCCCCATTCCCTGCAGATTGCACTTTCTAATCTCCTGTACAGCTCCATGTGCTGCAGTCATGTAAATGAGTGTTTTTATAAGTAATCAAAAACAAGGCTCTGAATACCAAGAAGCACTTTTGTCCTCTTACACCATTCCCACTCATGTCTTATTCCATGCAGAGTGAACGACACTTTTTTGCTTCCTCAAATCATAAAGAAACGGTGAGAAACTATTCTGAAAAAGGCTTTTAGAAAAGAAATTTTTCTACTGTGCCAGTTTGCCATCAGTTCCCCTCTGTTCTCTTGGTTGCTGTGCTTATCAAAGTACAGATTTATCTGGCTTTGTAGAAGAATCCTAAGGAAAAGAGGAAAGAGTTATGGGATAAAGTTATTTAGGAATGCTTTTCCAAAAGGGATACAATTTAGATTGGAAAGAATCTTAGCTTTCTAGACACAAGTTCATTTTTAAGAAGTGTTTCATCATGCTTATTCTAAGAGTTTCAGGAATGTTTAATCTGTTGGAACAATAATGTTGACAAGTTCATCTTTACAATCTTCCCAGGAAGAATCCAGTCCATATCCAGTAATGGATCAGAATTCCTCTTCAGCAGCAACTGCTTTTCCTCCTGTTTTCTGTACCTTTTTTCTTCTCTGTAGAATGCAAACTGGAGTCTGGATGCTCTCAAATGCCTGTGAAGAGGTGTCTTCCCCAGCTCTGGGTGTTTGCACATGTGTGTTCACATTTCTGTTTGGGATTAATTATAGCTGAGAAGTTGAAAGGTACTGAACTGACAGTGTAAAGACAGCCTTACTCTCTTTATCCTTGCTGAAGATGAGTTTTAGAGTCCATTCTCACACTCAGATTTGCTGTTCTCACCTGCAGAACATGAAGATACTTTAGATGTGCTCATGTTCTCATTAACTAGACAGGACTTAGGCAGAAGCTGAACTGGAGCTTTCAGAAATGAACTCCTGCAGACCAGAAGAAATACTTCTTACAAGAGTTTAATGACAACTTCAGCACACCTGGTATTTTTAACAATTTTAAATGCATAGATTCTGCTGTCCCTGAGCCACTGAAATCTGTGAGCAGTACCTGTTTTTAATATGTAATTGGTGACTGACACAGTCTAAAGTAAAGATAGGAAATGCTTCCAGGCCTTCACTTACAGAAAAATATCCATTCCCTGATATAACTGAAAGATTTGTAAGTCTAATGTGGCTTATGCCTTATTATTTTCATACCAACTACTTCTAAAGCCTAGATGGTGCCTAATAAACAAGTCCTTTAATCATCTTTAAAATGACAAACCTGTTGATAAATTGAATTTTCTCCAACAAGATATTGCTATATTGATTTTAGCACTCCATTTTTAATAAACAGAGACTGTTCAGAATTGCTTGCTATGACAGTCTTGAAAGTAGGCCATAACTGACTTGGCAAATGGCTGAATTTATAAGGGAAGTTTTTGCTAGAGCTCTAATCCATTATCCCTCTATTGTTGACATTCATTTGCTATAAGGACATGGGGCCAAAGTTGCTGCATTTAAAAACCAGACAGGCATGGACACCTGCAGGTTTCTGTGGTTGATTTCCTCCTTTCAGAGGTGATTTCAGTCAGCACAGTTTGCACAAACTGAATTGTGCAAACAGCCTCAGTGACACCCTCCATCCCCAGAAAATGGGCTGAGCTGTTCACCAGGAGCTTTGCTCAGCATGAGCACTGAAAGTGCACGAATTTTCAAAGGTAACATGAGACATGAAGAGTGGAGAAAGGCAGTGCTTTCTTTTGGGAGTCAGAGAGGACCCACCACGGTGAGGGGATGCTATTTTTCCTAATTGCAAGAAGTTTCCAATGACTGATTTCTTCATGTACAGAAGAATAATTCGAGAACTTTCACCACTGAACAGGCAGACACATTTCTTCCCTCTGCTTTAGGTCTTCTTGCTGGTGAGATTTGGTACAGACAATACTTCAGGATCACACTATGGCCCATCACATTGCTCAGAGAGGAAAGGTGATGGGAAACCAACGGTTAGGCCAACATGGAACATTTAAAAACTTCCCTCTGACCACAAAAATATTTTTCATCACTGCTGGAATTTATTTTACTTTTCTCTGAACACGTGAAACCTTTGCCCATGTTAAGGAATATCCTCAAACACTGTCTGCTCAGCCTGCCTCCTGAAAAACCCCTACCTACCTGAGTGAGTGTTCAGATTTGCCTTTGGTTAGCTGGGCAGAAGGTTCATGTGATGGCAGCACAGCTGCTACCAAAGCAAGCAAATAAAATTGAAACAACAGAAAATTCTTGCACACATCAGGCAATAATGAAATACACATAGGGACAATTATTTTGAAATGTTCCAGTTTGAAACAGTAAAATGTTTTTGATATTCTAAGTTCCACCTCGAGTGAGTGTAGCTCGTGTATGAAAACTGTGATTGTGTATATATATGGATACATTCCAAGACTAAAAGCATATATATACATATAATTATCCAAATACATAGGTGCCTATCTGTATGTCGTTTCAGGGATATGTATTCAGGGTATAATTGCAACTCTTTCATAAAAGCACTTTTTTTTCTGTTTTCCCTATTAGTTTATGCTTTCAGAGCACAAAAAAAGGGCTTGCAACATAAATTTATAGAGGATAAAGCATAACAGAACCACCGAGGGATTACTGAACAAAATGTGATATATACAAGCTGACAATTGACAACATAGTAATAGGTATTGAGGAAAAACCTGAATAGAAATGTTATAGCCAAATCACCTTTAAGGGATTTCAGACTGGTTTAAATACTGTTGTTTGTTGTCTTTTTCATTTATATATTGGAAAAAAAAAAGTTAATACTCCTAAATCCCTGCCTTTCATTCCTTGTACGTCCTGTCACACAAAAGCAAATTAAAATCAAACCAAGAGCCTCTAAGATAAAATTTCTATACTTAAGGCCAAAGAGGGTTCCTCAAACTCTGGGCCCTGATGACACCACACTGAAATGAGGCACAAAGAGACATGTCAGTAACTAATTCCCCTTAGATGTAGGACCAGCAACTGCCTCCAGTAACTGTCAGCAGTGGAGCCCAGTGCAGGGACCTGCAGGCACATGGAGACTGATAAAGCAGAAGTGATCCACACGTGCTCCAAGTCTGAGAAATACTGATCTAGGTCAACTTTTTCCACATCTAGGCACCTTAGCAGACACGACCTCATTCTCTGAAGTGCTAAGTACACAGAATTCTGTAAGTCATAACATTCCAGGCTTCTAATAATCATCAGAAACTCCTAAATGCATCCCTTAGGCTATTAGGAAAATGTGAGTCCTAACGTTGTTATCAGAAACTGTGTAAAGTGATTTCTTTTTTTCCTTCATCTTTCAGTGATTTGGCTAGTTTGATCTCTTTTTTTTTCACTGTCCCACACATATGGGCATTCAGCACAGTGATAACTGTGAGCCTGCTTTTCCTGTGGTCCCTGTTCCTGTGCGCCTCAGCAGGAAGTTAAACGCATGTGGGAAGGCCCTGAGGGTCTCCTGCTCTTCTGGGCAAACCTGGTCTGTTCTGTGTTTCTGTACTTGGGGATGCTGGCAGAAGAACTGAATGATTCCTGCAATTTTCTGCCTGAAACCTGCCTCTATCAGGAATATGTGTGTTCTACCCAATGGAAAGTGCTCAGGAAACAATGAGCCTTCCACTTCCACAGCACAATCTTGCATCCAAGGAAGTGAACACATTTTTTTTCCTGATCAAGGCAGTGGGACAGGTTACAAATTCTCATCTAAATGTGGATCTGGTGGTGCTGTAAGAGCATATGAGACAGGAACTATTTAAAACACATTGTCAGCACTGACCTACCTTCGTTCCTGAGTTTGAAGGGATGAACATACCGTTCTCTGCTGTAGTTACACCCTGATATTCTCCTGTTGGAAGTGTCAGAAGCAAAATCAGGTGATAGTTGTCCAGATAGGTGTTAAATTTGACTAACTCCTTATTAAAAAAATCCTCCCTATCTCTATGGAAAATTCCTATTTAACCATAGGGCAATCTAGAAGCTTCTCTAGAAAGCACAGGAGAAAAAGCTCATTATGGTCCTTCTATAGGATCCTGAAACTATTTTGCTACAGAATTTTATAAGGAAAGAATTCTCTAACATATGTTTCAAATGTCCCAAATCAGGAGGCTTCAGATGCTGCTACAGGATAAGTGTGGAGGAGGGTGATTTCTGGTTACATTTCTTGCATCTCTATTTGTTATGGCAGTAGAAGAGGTCTATCCACTTATTTTCTGTATTCACATTTGGTTTATAACTGTTTAACCAACATGTACTCGAAATATCTGCAGTGTTTTTGTTCCTATTCCTGAAATGTGCCCCCTACCCTGGCCATGAGCCCTCCTGCCTCCCATCCCAGCACTGCTATATGTAAACCTAATTCTGGAATAAATGCACAAATGAAACAGCCCCAGGTATGGCAAAGAGATTGAACAAACCCTTGTGAAGCACAGAACAAAGCATGGATTAAAATCCTGGATGACTGTCCAACTTCACCTACTTTTAATGAATATTTTAGTTGAATATATCAGCCCAGAGAGAATAATCTGAGGCTGCAGTAATAGCTAACCTACCAACATGCTGCTTCCAGCAAATCAGAGACCTAGGACTTAATCTACAACATCTAGAAAGCATGTGTGCAGAAAATGTGTAATGCCAGATCTTACTATGAAAAAGAAGATTAAGGCTGAAAAAGGATTAGAAATTAATTAAGGAGCTTCTTCATGTTTCCTGATATCCTTCTGATCTGTGACCAGCGTATCTTCAGGGTCTCTGCTCCTGATGCAGTTGTTAGTGATAGTTCAAATCCCAAACACTACAAAGGATTATCAGTAGGCTTTAGGAAGAGCTGTAGCTTGGTGGTTTGGGGTTTATTTTCCAGTTCCACACTTTCAGATGTATTGCAGGGATCAGTGGGAGAGATGTGGACTGGAGGCTCAACTTTCCAGGCTCACACTACCCTGAGTGGTTCTTTGGTGGTGGGTACACGTGGGATGTTGCTCCACTGCAGGGCTGGAAGAGGGAGTTGATAAAACACCTTCCAGAGGTAACAGCAGAGCTCTGACACAGCCTCAGTCAGGACAAGGGAAGGGGCCAGAGCCATGAACTGACCAACGAAACAACAGGGAGGTCCAAGCTCCCCTCTGATCCATCTCCTCTGTCTTCCAGAGTTAAGCAAAATGAATCCTGGGCTCAGCTTTGTGAAGGTGGTGGCTGTGGGCTGGTTTGGCAGCCTGTGGCACAGACACACTGTGCAGCAACAACTCAGACACTGCAATGAAAAAAGTTATGTCCTAGGAATTTTAATTCCAACCTTGCAGTCGGCTCACTGGAAGTTTTAAACCACATGTACTCCACTTACAGGTTAAGAGTATGCAGCAGGGAAGAATTAATTCTGATTGATATTAATTAATTCTAGTAATATTAATCATTTTTTTTAATTACAGTATTTACTATGCAGACAGTTTCTCATTTATGACACAGGGTGTTTCCATTTTCTGGAACTTGATTACACTCTAAGATTCAACCTTCACCCCAGTGAGGCAGAATGATTATTATTTTGTTTGGAATTCACAGCTTAACTTCCACACAAATGGAATTAATACGACTGGATGAGATATTCTATAAACAGGGCCCTTAAGCTTGTTTCAGTGGAAATCAAATGTATTTTATCACTTTTGTGAATATACAGCTATAAGCAGGTTCTGAAGTAGAGAGGGTATCATATGCACTGACAGCATTTATGAAAGCAAGTGGTGATAAAAGAGCAGTAAACAATTTTTAGAGAAAGATTAGACAGTTTGGTTTCAAATGAAAACTCCGGAAATGAGGGGAGTGAAGCTGACTTGTCAAGCAGAAAGGGTTTTACTGATTGTGTGTTTTCTAGCACAAACAAACACCACCCCTTGAAGCCGCCTCTCCCCAACTCATGACATTGGAAGCCCTGAATAGGAAACAGTTGCTTCTAAAACTGTTAATGGTATCTGAAAATTACTGTTATTATGATGAGATGCAACACGATTCAACGTGAATTGAGACGAAATCAAAGCACTGATTTCTTCGTACAAAATGCTAATACATGAGTAATTCCACGGAGCTGTCATGCTCAGCTCTGTGGTATTTACTGCATTCCCTTTCCCAAGATAAATTCACAGGTGAGGCTCTCCTCTGATGCAAACATCTCAGGGTTACTTAAATCTCCATTTTCGGCTGCAGGTTACCATATTTCCATATTGCTACGGGCTGGTGGAGCAGAGCTGAAAATTTCTTCTATTTTAACTTGTGTGTTGCAGTGTTTGGGGAATAAAGGAGGGCATTTCTTTGCATCCACACTGACACATCCATCAGATCCCAGAGGCCTCTGTTCCCTCTTTCTTCGCTTGGCTCCCTGTCACCAATGTGTGCAGACTTTTGGGCTGGGTTTTCACGAGGTTTTGGTGCCAGACCTGCTCTCCTCCCACTTAAACAGCAGCATTTCAGGGAAATAAAATTAGATCAACAGTGAGCACGTCCCTGCTGCCTGTTCTGAGCCAGAGAACCTGGAGCTGCTGCTGGCAGAGACAGCCCTGGAGCCAAAAACAATATGATCCCCCTGGCAGGTAATTGGCCCTGGAGAGCTAATACTAGAAAGTTCCTTAAAAACTGTCTTTGCTGAAACCTGTGCAGCTGAGGATTCATACTGTCTCTGACATGCAAGAGCTCTTTCTTCAGACTACTGTCAAATTATGTTATTTTTGCCAAGAGCCCCAATATCTGAGGTATTTGCAATCTGTGCAATGTGCTGGATTGCTAACTAGGGAATTTTCTCTTTATTGTTCTAAAGCAAAATCCTATTTACAGCAAGACCTGTCACTTCACAGAGTCCACATACTTCTAAAAAGAAAAACTTTTGCTTACTGCTAAAAATACATGGGAAAGGAAAACTTCAGGGAATATTTAACAATACTTGCAAAACACGGGAAGGAATTCAAATCTGGTATCTGCCACATTCAGATTCCTATGAACTTTTTTATTATGGGAAATATATTTAGCAGCTGTTCCTCTCTGTCTTCTGACACTAAATTAGTGATTATTGTGTGGCGTGTGTGTGCAAATATTTATTTATCATTAGCTATGATTTTCTTTCCTTTTTTTTTTTTTTTACCATATATGCTATTCATCTCCTCTAAGTCTTCTAACAGTTATGTAAAGATGCCATTTGGGAACCCTAAATTGTACATTTTCTCCATATGTGGCACATCCAACCTCCTGTTCTCACATATACATATAGATGACTGCATCAAAGTATGTTATATTTCATGCAGTAAACCAGTTTCTGAGAATCACCATATAAACATCAGGTGAAACGTAACACAGCTTAAAACAGGCCTCATTAAAATGTATTTATCAAATAACTTTTGTCAACTGGAATGGACTCAAGGAAGCTTCTTGCCCTTTGTTTATACGGAGCCTGGTGTTTTTACCCACCCCAATGGGGAACTGAGTGAGTCTCTTCTCATGCTGGATTTACTGTAATATAAATTCACTGGCTTCAGTGGAGCTACTTCTGATTTACACTGTTGTGAAGGATCAGACCTAGAGTTTACAGCTGAGGATTTGCACAAGATAAAGCATCCAGGGTGCACAGGGAAGGGGGGCCTTGTGAGGGTAAGTGGTCATTCTTTATGCACAAACCACTTGGTTTCCTGCTTTGAATGCTCAGTCAATGACCATTTATAGCAGAGCACATATAAGTCAGGCTTATGAGACATTAAATCAGACTTAGGGTAAATTTTCAACTTGGCCTAAGCAACATGGCTGAAAAATGGCTCGTGTATTTACTTGTACAAGTTAAGTGGCTGCTCACCCCTGGGTAGCAAAGGCACACCTGAGATATGAATTTAGGCAAAAGCATTTGCCTAAAAACTATGGAGGTCACATAGCAATTTGGTTCAAATCAGACCTGGAGTCTGATTGGAAATAAAATACTTCATCATGCCCAAGTACTGGTTTTCTTTAAGATTCAAGATTCCTTGATGATGGTTTTGTTTGTTTGTTTTTATTGTGGGTTTTTTTCCCCCTCCCCAATGCAATCTCTCCTGGCAGTACTGGAGATCTGGGGATTATTGGCAAAAGCAGAGTTTGCATTCACAACAACCTAATTAACATACAGATTATCCTGTTAAAAAAAATAAAAATCTAGGTTTTGGACTCAAAACTACAGCAAGAACAGCTGGAACTAGGCTATTCCTGCTGAGAAAAGAGGCACCCACCTCCCCCAGCTTCTTGTGAAATTTTTGGCTTTAAGCAAAGCTTAACATCTTATTTAGATTTGACAGAAAGACTCTGCAGTTAGACTGAAATGACATCATGTCATCACAGTAGCAACAGCCCCCACACAGCTCCCTGCAGTGACCCTGCCCGTGCCCCTGTTTGGGGGCACCGTGAGCATCAGCAGAGGTCGCATCAACTGCTCTGTGGGGGACATGCCCAATGTAATGCCCTCACTGCACCCCTCTGGATGTCTCGAGGACAGGCCTTGATCTGTCATGTTCAGATGCCAGAGCTTTATGTTCGGAGTTCCAGCAAGAACTGCATGTAGGGATACATTTATATGCAAGTTAAGACGCAGCTTTCGCTTGTGGTTTAAGAAGCGCCATTTCCCACAACCAGATGTGTGAACAGCACCACACGGATAAGTTTGCTTCATCTCAGGGGAAATCTGTAACGGGCAGGTTGGGTGCACCAGGTGGGGTGAGGTATTCACAGGAAACAGCTCAGTCAGGCATCATTTAATCAAAACTCCTGGCACAGCAATCTTACTCACAGTTTGACTTCCCTTTGCCTTCTGCATCCTGCCAAATTTAGAGCTCTTAGAACACTTTTCCCTTTCCATTTTTTCCCTTGTGAGCTCCCACCATTTTTGTGTTCCTAATATATAACATACAAGTATGTGTGCATGTATATATGTGAGTGTGTGTGTATATATATATGTGAAAGACCTGGTTACTTCTTGATCAATTTACTTAAATTGCTTCAAGTCTTTATATACAACGTCTGTAGTAGTCTACATGGGTTTATTTTTAATTGATAGGGAAACTAAATACAAGGCAGATAGATAAGGGTTTAAGAGGGGTTGTATCTATGTAACAAAGCTGATTTTTTGTTACATAAACTGATATAAACTTCAGTGCAGACAGGACCCTCTGATTTGGAATTCTCCTAGCATCTCCTAGCAGGGAGCTGGGGAACTTTCAAACCAGGTTTTTTAAACTCAAAATGATGACAGCAGAGGCACATATCATTTATTTTATGTATCAAGGGAGATTTTAAGGGGCCTAATCACTCAGAAAATGCAGCCCCTCATCCTCAGCTCTACTGAATAAAACAAGCCTTCCCTGAGCTGGAGCGCTGCGGCAGAGATGGCTGAAGATTCCCCCCAAATGACCACAAACCTTTCAAAAGCTGGCAGCAAACAACACTCTGCTCTCTAAGGCAGAACATTTGTGCTTGGATTCCCACATGGTCCTTTCCTACTCTTATTCAGGGTATGTTTTGAAGTGCCAGCAATATGCACAAGGCAGCTATCACTACATCAATAGAGACAGTGCTACCGGGCTCTCTTTTCAAGTCCTGGGAGACAACATAACAGCATCTCTGTCTCGCCTTGTTCCAGGCAGCTGAATAGAGGAACACAGCTAAAAAAAAATCAGTCAAAGAGTCAGAATTTTACTAGCAAGTGAATGGCATTAGTCATCCAGTGTAGCAGCTCAGAGACCTTAAGGACACTGCCTCTGTTCCTAAACACTCACACGGTGTCAGGAACCAGAACACGGAACGAGCCAGTGTATCCTCGAGCATGTTAATGGCCTAAGGTGACAGGCTTCATATTTGAAAGAATTCCCTCCAGCCACTCTGGGGGAAGAATTCACTAATGATTCAAGCAGTTGCAACTCCACGCTTTTAATAAGGTTCATATGGCTAAAAACTTGAATAAACATATGATTAAAAGAGCCAAGTAAGGAATGTGTGTGACAGCAGTGGTGTGGGGCAGAACTGAGGGGTTTTAAGGGGACACTTCTTTCTCTCACAGTGCAGAGGGGAAGCCTCACCCTGTGCTCCAACATTCAGCTTTTCCCACTGGAGCCTCAGCTGTTGAGGGAAAAGAGGTGGAAGGTGACTCCTCTTCTGTTTCTACAGGATATTTCCCTTCCTGCCCATCTCCAGACTCTGTACAATCCCCTGCTAATCTGTGCTGTGCTGACAGTGACACATAAGACCATCAGTCTCAACAATTATTTGATCCCTTTCTTCCCCAGTTGTAAAATGATATTGTAGAAGGAAAGACATTTGGTAGATTATTTACAGCTGAAACAAATCTAATGTTATTTATGCCACAGAACTTGTATAGAAATAGCCAGGTACACCTAAGAGTTTATAAAGGTATCATTTTTTTGCTCCTGCACTCCCTTGGCAACGAATTATAATAATCTAGAAAATACTCTGGAAGTATCTAAGCAACAGAAGAGAACTTGAAAACATTTACTGTATGACTAACTGCATCAGAGTAATTGAATTTCCCTAAATCAAGAGGAAGAATTAAATTAATGGAGCAATAATTTGACAAGTTTGGCTGCAGTTAGTAGACATAAGCAAAATCATTACTTAAGCATATTGTTAATTAAGTTTAAATCAAGAATAAATTGAGTGATAGCTGTTAATTAGGCCTGTGTGCACAAGAAAATAAGCAATAACATTGCAGTAGGCTATAAATAAGCATGTTTGCACGATTCTGTGATACATGGGAGATGTGGGTGAGGGAAGAGGAGTGCACGTGGGTGTGAGACTGGAAGCAGGTGCCTCGTCTGCTTGGTTTCAGGTCAAAGTTATTTTATTGTTTAATACAGATGAATGAACAGAGGGCTCTGATTCTTCTGTCAGTTCACTCTGGGCCACTGATTTCCCCATTTTTCCAATTAGGAATGTCAGTGGGAACACCCAGGGAAGATTCACGATCCTGATGAAGTGCAGCCCTCACACACACTGTGACAGAGCCAAGGATCTCAGTTCCACGGGAGCTGATGGCCCTGTGTAACTGGGAGAAGGGCTGGGTCATGAGGGGGTAGAATCTGATGAATACCTCAGACCCTTAAACATGTTGCAGCCTGCAGACTGTAGTAGAAAACCATGTAGGAGTTCAGATGGTGTTAAAGTCAGTGAAAAGGGAAAAATACTTTGTTCAGGAGAAAAATAGATCAAGTCATCTGAAGTATTTTTGTATCCTTCTAAGTCACTTGTGTCCATATCCATACGTGTCTATAAACAGTCCAGGAAATGAAAGGGGAACTTACATTAATTGATTGATTCTGTGAACCAGCTTGAACCATGCTGCTATTTTTGTAAATATTTCTGTATATATTTTTCTGTATATATCTCTCTCAAATCAGAAGCACAGAACTGTCTGTGTGAGCAGGGTATGCTTGGCCACCAACTGACCTAAATCTGACCATCAGCATCACTGTACCCACAGCAATGGCAATAGCACAGCTCTGTGGTTAATGTCACTTGTGAAAAAGGCCTTAAGATTTTTGCATTTAAGTTGTTAAAATTTCAGCCTGGGGTGACCTGTGGTCTGTGTAACAGTAAATCAGAAAGTTACACACTTTTGTGCCTCCCTATGTCCTTTTACCCAATCCTGCTCTCTGGTATCAGAGGTGTCACATTCAAGCAACACATAAAAATTGGACAAAGGTGAAAAAAGGAAAGCTATGGCAAGTACTGTCTCTGCATTAAAGAATGATTTGTTTTTCAAACATGCAAACAATTTCAGAAAAAGCGGAATCTAAAGCACTTATACCAGTATTTCACATAGATATTTAATCAATTCTGCAGAGTATTTTCTGCACTGTATTATTAAACAAAGAGAGCCAGAAGCCTCTTGTCATCAAACATACTGATGGAAATGACCCAGACTTCTTTTCTGTGCCAAAAGAAACTACGACACAGAGAAGCTTTTTCTGTGTCTGCGGACAGACCAAATGCCTAAATGGGCACTTGTAACCACTTGGGTCTTGTACAAGAAAGCTCTGAAACTTCAGTTCCCACTAGACAGTGGGACATGAAAACTAGGTCTGCAGTCTAGGGTAGAAGGGATCTTATGTGATACAATAATGAAAACATTAATCAAGCACAAAGCAGTGCCAAAGAGCAGTTATTGCAGAAAATAAAATGTTGAAAGCCATCTAAATTTTTCCCACATTATAGTGCCGGAATGCACTTTTACCTTCTTCTGATAAAAAGTATGTCTAATGTCTGCAATTTAGTTCTTACTATTTTTGTTGCTTCCCATTACATCGCAAGGGTAGAAGAAAATTAAAGGTTATCATTAAATTGCACAAGTTACAATTTAAAGAAAATGTCAGTCAGTATTAAAGTAGTTTAAAAACCGAACAGACGTTGATAGCTAAATTATTATATGGAAACAGTCTATCTGTGGAGAAAAGACAGTTCCTCCTCCCTGGTGTCATCAGGCACACGCTCCCTGTTACTTGTGACTTCTTCTCTCACGTCTCATTTCTGACCTTTCTTTGTCAAGCACTCATTGAAGGTGAGGTTTGCATTTATCCACCTGCTGGGCTCCCATCTGCTTCTGAATAATCTCAGACCCAGACATCCTTCCAGTCACAAACCTGACAGACACGGGCAGTTTTTACGTGCACTTTGCTATTTATTGCAACCGCTGGCAGCCTGGAACTCTCAAGCAAGTCGGGAAAAGTGAGCAGGTTTGAGATGCATCACTCAAGCTCTTCCATGGGATAGAGATGCTGGAACTGCACCTCTGCTCTGAGCACAGAGCAGGTTTGAGGTGATGTTCTGTTCTCTCCAGTATGTGGATGCCACCTGTGCTCTGATCAGTCTCGAGAGACTCAACAAGGGCCATAATTTCAGAAGTGTTTTGAATGCAGGAACTCAAGCTGAGAGAAACAGAAACTACTGGGGGTTCAAAAAGAGTGATGGTTCCCATACCATCTACTTCTTTGAGCTACTTTGAAAATCTGACTAAAAAAGCCAAGGGCATCCAAAAAAGGCTGTTATTATCTGTTAAGGTATGACAACACTAAGAAATTCAAAGGGCTCAACATACACATTAATATAAGGAAAACAAGACACATTTAAGCAGCTATCCCTGGTTCTGTTCATTTTTTTGGCCACTCTGAATTATTCCAGACTCCCAAGAAACACACTGAAATAATGAGTGGCTTAAGAAATATATGGAGGGATTTGTTTTTTAACACAGGACTTTTACTGTTTTCATATTTTCATCTTTTTCTCATATATCCATTGAAAACAAGCACTTCTTTTAAAACATAGAAGGCTTCCTTGTGTGTATCTACTTCTTATACCAAACTGCAGGACTTGGAGCAATTACAAGGAACTGAGAAGCAGTGTTATCACCCCTCAGGCTCGTACACTGAGGAAGGGATCAAAAATAACAAAATTCCAATTTGTAGTCCAGATATTACTGTGAAAGTTTCTCCATAAAACAGGACTTCAAAATAAAAATCTGAGAAAGTTTGTTAATAACCCATAGTATTTAAAACACAACTTCAATAATTATAACTGTTAAAACGAGGGAAAAGCATTTAACACCAAGCATAGATCTCTCTTTTCCCCATAAACAACCAAGCTCAGCACAACTAAATTAACTACACACAAAAAAAGGAAGTAATATAAAGACTGAAGGGCAAAAAAAGTAGTAATGAACTCTAACATATATTTAAAGTCAAATACACAGAAACAAAATTATGGTTTGAAAGTATTTAGTAAAAAAGTATTCAAATAAATCAGAAGGGAAGCAGCGTCCTGATTAAATAGTGTTAATTAATGATAATGGGCAGCTCTCTTCATGAGGAAAACAACCTCCAGTTAAACAATGAAGTTCAATTAGTAATTACTATCCAGGGTTTATACATATAATGCTGCCTTGGAAATGCAGATTCATGGATTCTGATCCCTGATACCCTGAGGTAAATACACAGTAACTGCAGCAGAATTATGTGGACTCAGCCAGCCATAACTGAAAGCAGAATTTGGCTGGAGCCTACGACTGGTAATTCCCACTGAGTTGATTATGCTATTTCAAGCTCAATCAATGATGTGCTAAAAAGAAGAGCCCCTATAAAAATGTCAGTGCAAACAAAAGGAAAGATTAGGATGATTTCCCCAAAGCCGACGGAGTTCCTGATGCTCCAGATGCTCCTCTGCTAAGCAGCTAAAGGTTTTTCTCTGCTACCTATAAAGGGATTTCTGGAGAAAAATATTTTCCTACAAACTCCACTAAATTGCACAGGATTGCAGGTATTGTGAGGGCACTTTCCAGGGTGGTCTCTCACCCTGGCAAGTCATATAGTTTTCCATCTATCTGTTATGAATTGCACAACACCTAAGGATAATAACAGCACTTGGGGGAATGTTTCCCAAGGATGTGCTAACTGCACTCCGTGTCTTGATGCTGCTGCATGTCTGCTGGAAGAGCTCACCCCAAACTCAAAAGGAAAGTGGATGAAATAAGAGGAGATTGGAACTGAGCACATCTCTGTATTACAAACTAAACCACTGCGCTCAGGCATCCCCAAGGATGGCCACAGCACCAAGTATCTCTGTGTGAGGGTTATTTTAAATTGTTTTTTTCCCAGTTCATATTTTATCCACGGCATAAAGTTAAAATCCAAGGCAAAGTACCAACCTAAGCAACCCCAGATAAAATGCCAGCCACAGAGTTATGATGGCTAAAAATGAGAAATCAGGATACTTCCAAAATGATCCTGTGCTCTTTCTCTGCCTCTGAGATTGATCTTGAGCTACTGAAAACCTCTTCCTAACTGCAAGACCTTGGGTGAGGTGACACACTGGCCCACATATCAGAAGTTTTAGACTGTTGGACAAAGATCTTGCTGTGAGAAGTGTGTTTTCAGATGTCTTTAAATTCCCCTCCCACATCCTCATCCAAGCTCTTGCCCACACACAGAGTGATGTCAGACTTTTTCACCTCTGCTCTCATGCTGGGTGGTTCCCCAGGTGGGAACTAAATCTCAGTCAGTGGAGATGAGGAGATTTGCTTTGAAAGCACACTTGGGAACTGACTCTGAAGTAGGTGCACATTAGATGATTTTATAGGACTGGGCTGTGAATATTTTTACTGAAAGTATTGACCTGCTGCTTATTGCTATTAGAAAGTCTAACCAGTGCTATCATGGCAGCTGCAGGTGATTATACAGTTACCAATGGGTTATTAAATCTCCTCAAAATCAATGCCTGATCTCCTGGAAATGGATTTAAAAAGCTGGGGAGGTACAGAAACACCCAGGGGAATTATACAGAAGCCATCCGATATTTTTTAAAAATCTAATTAACTGTAAAGTAATTTCACCCCACTGAGACCATAATAGCAGAGACGTAAGAGAAGGAACAGTAATTTACTTTCCTGTCTATTGATTTCTGGAATGTAACTGGAAGAGCCAGGTATTTTTAGTCCATCTTTAAAAAACACTTTATAAGTAAAGCTCTTTTGGAGAAAAACCTAAACAACATTTTAATGCCTTGTTTCGCTTCATGTTCTATTCACGCTTTGGAGACTCAGCAGTGAGTAGGAATAGATGGTTAATAGCTGCAAAGATGGGCTGTAAAGATGGAGTTTTCTTTCTGATCCATCAGGAATACTGACTTAACATCCCCCCCTCCACCTTCCCAACATGATATATTGATAGGAGGTGGCTCTGCAGCCCTCCCAGGTCACCCACAGAGCTGTGCAGGAGCCGTCTTTCCTTTTCAGCGCAACTGTCACTGTTTTGCAAGGAACACTGGAAACATCTGCCAGCCTTAGTACCTGTGGGAAGGCCTTTCCCCCCCTGCCTGTTTGACAAGGATGTTACAGCACCCACACGGCAGCCTGGGAGGGAGGAGATTCCGGGAGCACTGAGGCAGGGCTGGCGCTGGCCACCACTGTGCTGATGAGCCCTGACACATCCTCTCTTGCAGAGAACGGCTGCCAAGGGGCAGCAGCTGTGCTGAATTTTACATGAACCTGTCAATACACCACACAACAGTACAATTTCGGTGCTCCTCAGAGACTTAAATCAGCAAGACATCGCCTCATCATTTACCACAGAGATAATGTTTTGTCTAATATTAACTAAATTCTGCTCTTATTTATGCCCTGCTGGTTCTGCTTGCAGAACGTTTCATGTACATGCAACAGGCTGTCTCTCTACTTTCTTCTGCTCTCAGTAATAGAGCAGAAACATTGATTTAAACCCTGGCTTTTTCCATGTCCAAGGACATGTCTGAGGGCAGAAAGTTCAAAGAATGGAATTCTAGCCTCCAAATAAATGCAAAATCCCTATTATTTTTTGTTCTCGGATTTTAAAGCTAGAAATGAGACGTGGTGATAAAGTGTAACAAGAAAAATGGATTAATTTTGCCTGGTGCATCTTTTTCAAGACTTGAACAAAAAAACCCCTCCTGTGGTTTAGGTGTCTTTGTGAGCACAATGACAGAATGGGACCTGAATTACTTACAGGTGAGAGATGGTTTGACTCAACTGGCAGGTCAGTTTTCAGATAAAGCCTCTAATGTTGTGAGGAATGTAGTGTTTCCAAAACGCCATGTAATGATGCCTCTAAGAAGGCATTTCACTGAAAATATATTTTGCAGACACTAGGAAAGTTACTTCCGATCTGAATTAGGTCACAAACAATTAAATGAGAAGATCTCACCAAGTTTTAACTGTCTGTCTTTGGGTTTGACCACCTCTAGTAACATATCAGGTGAGCACTTTATCTTTAAACAAAACGAGCTTTCCAACTCGATGTCACAGTACCCTTGGTTGTGCTGCAGCCCTTATTCCAGAAGAAAAATTCTGGTTTGGTATTTTAAAAGTCACCTTCTCTCCATTGCATTAATCTGCCAAAGTCTGACTGCTGCAGTTAAACTCACCCCCACAATTTATCTCTCACACACACAAACACTCACCGACTCTCTCACACCCACTCTCACTACTCCAGCTGGATTATTTCTGGCAAGCAATAGGTTTTCCCTTACACTTAAATCCGTGTTTTAATTCTGGTTTACTTTATTTCAAAAGCAGAAGCCTACAGTACCCCTAGCCCTAATTTTTGCTCCATTTGCCTCTAAACTGCAGGGTAGATATTCAGTGTTATGATAAAGTGAAGCACTTATGGAAAAATTCATGTCAAAAGTCTTGTTTCTCAAAAGTAAAAGCTAATATGCAGTTTTGAGAGAAACACTGCAGTTGCAATCCTGTGCACATAATGCAACTATTTATCATTGTTGGGCACTTTTGACTGGATGATTCAAGATTTGCTTCATAGTTTCAAGATGTTTACAAGAAGATAAAAGAGAAAACATCTGATAAAAGATGATACTATATGTTATAAATAATAACTTCTCTGGTGTCACCATAAAATATCTTATAATAATGAAGCAAGGTGAATAATTCACACTATTTTCTATTGGCTTGAAAAATTAGATTATTTTTTAGGAGCTAAGTGAACAATAAATTTCAGTTCCAAATAAGCTGCACTGCAGATAAGTCTCCAACCCTTATGCAAACATCCCCAGGAATAAAGAAAATAAAGCCAACCACAGTGACTGTTGCCATACTCTGCCCACATATGGTTGTCAAAGCAGTATAACCATAGAAGTCACTGATAGGGTGTGGTCCACCAGTTTAATAATTTTTAAAGGCTGTTAAAATAACTTTAAAATGCTTCTAAAGTGGTTTGCCTGTTCTGTTAGAACTATAATTACTATTCCAATGATAAATGAAGTATTAGAGAGCTGCAATGAGGTTTGCCCTCATGTTCTAAACTTGTGCTTTATTCTTCCATAGAGGGTTGCCCTCCTGAGAGAGTTGTGTCTGCCCTAAGTTGCTCAATAAATTTGAAGGTTTCTTACTGCATTCAGTGGCAAATACATTTCTTGTAAAATGCACTGTAGGTGCAACTAGAAAAAGGTAGAGGCTGAGACTCTCTTCCTTTTTATTGTCAGCGAGAATGACACGGTATATGGAAAGCTCAGAGGTTAATACTCTAATAAAATTCAAGTCAGCACCAGTGATTTGATCTGATACATTGTCTACTAGGTCTGGGTAACTCTATCCAGCAATAAATAGCCTATTTGTTGGGATAATGAGAATTCATCTCAGTGTCCTTCTTGTGAATTGTGACATACAGACATGAAACTGCATATGAAAGACAAACCAGGAGCTTAAAGAATGAAAATTCCTGCCTATTTAAATAACCTTAATATTTGCTGGATCAAAACCCAAATAGGGAAAAGCAGCCTATTTACAATAAAGTAAGAGTCTACAAAATTAAAATGCAAACCCCGGTATTAAAACATTTATTACTCTTTTAACATCTTCCAGTAGCATAAAGATTACTTGTTCCCCAATTGAAATAATTAAAAAATAAAATTAGAGAAAATTTCTCAGGTTCTAAACTTGCACAACAACTTTTCTGTCACGACAGAAAACTCCTTATTACCACTGAGCCAGGGTCAGGAATGATGGTTCTGGCTGAATTACAAGCTGTGGTAGTTTACACTGGTGGCACAAAAGCAGGTCTTGGTCACCAGACATGCCAAGTGCACTTTGACATGTACAAGTGGCTTTTCCAGCAGGTAAAAAAGGTATCCAATGCCCAGTGATTTCAAAGGGTCCTTAGGAACATGATTCCTCCTCGTGGCCCTTGGAACACTTCCGCTGTAATCTGGCTGGAGCTGCAGGAGCTCCCAGTGCCCAGGGAGCCAGGTGCATGAAGGCCACCTGCTCCTGTGGGGGGACAACAGGCTTCTCTGCCTCCCCACCAGCACAGAAAACAGGATTTTATTCTTAATATTTAGCAGTTTTCTGTACACCTGGCCTGCCTCTTCGTGCCTGGGGGCCGCTTATCTCTGCGTCACACACTGGCTGAGGGAGGGATGGGGACGAGCAGGATTTCACTTGTGCCACCAAGGCACTCATCTCAGGGCATGGGAATCCTCAGCACCAACCAGGAGGTACAAAAATAACACCAGGGGCACTGCAGCCTCCAGCAACAGCAAAGCTCTTTAATGACCAGCACGTAAAGCTGCACACCAGGAGCTCTCAGATTCTAATGCTGCATTGATGGTTCTGTCTGCGAGCGGAATTTGGGTTAATAGGAGGACGAGCTGACCTCTGACTTCTCTGAGATTTGGATGCAAACCCTTTCCTCGGGGCCTGTCGATGGCTCAGCAAACAACTTCAGAAATCCTCCTGCTTCTGCAGCCCTTATTACTGACATCTTGTTTTGGTTTAAAAAATCGTATCCAAGTTGAGGTTTTCTGCTGAAAGAGAAGCCTCGTTTCCTTGGCATTAGGCAAGAAAAGTTTGCAAGTTTCCATTGAAAATTAAAAGTGGAAGTGGTTTGCTGTAGATAAATTCTCTAGATCTTGGCTGGGTTACAGAAACAATTCCAGGAGAAACAGCCTCCTCCCCCCACAAATCTAACAGCACTTGACAGTAGGAAAACAATTCCGTACAAACAGAAGCTTGGCAACTGCCAGGAACGAAATCCTGGCTTCACTGAAGAAAAAGAGACTTCTGCCATCACTTTCAGTGAAGCCAAATTTTCTTTCCAGGTCATTTGAATCCCTGTCTCACAGCTGGTTGCCCAGTTCTGGAAGCACCACAGGATGATTTTTGGCAGTTGGATGCTACAAGAATACCCAGCGTGTGCTGCTGCTCTGGCCAGCAGATTTCATCCAGGCAGAGCTGGTAGGAGGCAGCAGAAGGCTGCAGGCTGCCAGTGCACACACATTTCCTCTGCAGAGAAGGGATTTTTCAGGTTTATGTGCTTTACCAATCTGTAGTTACGGCTGTTGGAGCCCCAGTACAGTGGCAGCTCAGTCTGCTGATGAACAAACACCCCATCTGTGTGATGCACGGCTTCCCCGAGGAAACACCAGCCTCTGTTATTTAAACAATAGCAAAGAGAAACACAAATGTTCTCTGCTCTGATTAGTGACTGACTCCAGGCGTAAAAGAACGTCCTCTGTGAACGTGGTAGGAGATTCTAGGCTTCATGTTGACTATTTCTATAATCAGTGATTTTTCATGAATTTTTTTCAGGAAGAGAAGTGGCCAGCATTAACCCAAGAAGGTCAGCAAGTCTTCTACTGCTTTTAGCTTTTTATGGAATTTAAACCACTAACTAGTTTTATGGATACTGAAACCTAGTTTTTCTGAGAAGCCTCAGGAAATTAGATATCATTGAAGTTAAGGAGGGATTTGACACCCAATTTTTTAAGAACTCCAGCTAACACATATGAGTTTTTCTGACTTAGAAGTCTAGAGAAGTAGAGGCATCTCTTTTATCCTTGAAACACCAAATTAGGAAGCATAAGGACAGACATGATAACTTCAGTGGATGTTCTATAAACCATATGCAATATTTGCAACATCATTGTTTCTTCTGCAGTATTTTCACCTTTTGGACTTCTTTAGAACTAATCCTTTTTTCATACTGATTTATTATCCTTCTTTACATGAGAAAAACCCCATCCTGACCTATGTGCAGTGACCAACACCAGCCCTTTTCAATCACTTACTTTTCCTTAATTTTTTCTGGCTTTGTCATCTTTGCTTGGCATTAAAAACACTGACCTATTGTTCTGCAACAGAAAGCACATTCATAATATTCATACCTACAAAGGTAAAATTTGCCAAAATGTTCACCTTGTCATTGCCCTACATGGAAAAGTATGAGGAATAAAAATACTTTCATAGTCTGTAGCTCAAACCCTTAAAGAGACTTAAGAAAATGTGTGTGGCTGGTCAAGCTACTACTGCAAGAGTCTGGAATGACTGTGTGCTTTGAATTTGTATGCATTTTCTGTTGCTTCCTCTCAAGTTCAGAAGCTGTTTCCCAGTGTAAAGCCTTTTAATTGAGGACAGGTTTCATATTTTTTTAAAACACTCAGAAAACAGGATTTGGAAAAATCTCTTGAGTTGCTCTGTTAGAAGGTTTATAAAAATCAGGTTTTTCTTTATGTGTCATTTTGTTTGATAAATTCTTGTGGACGGTCTTGGCAAAACACAGATTTTCTGGCCCATAGTTTGTAAGAGAAATTACCATTTATTGTAGAAAGAATTTAATCTTTAATGTAGTTGGATTCAGCCCTGCACTGGTCCTTCCCTTCTCAGTCATGTGTTGCCCATGGTTTCTCTTTAGATCTGTTTAGACCTGAATCAACAAACATAAAGAAAACAGAAAAACACCCTGTCCAAATCCGAAGTTACTGTCACAGCCCAGTTTTGTCTGCCAACAACCTGAGGTGCTGCTGGAGAGTCCTGGAAATCCCTCTGGATTTCTGACCTGTCCATGAGTTTAGAGGGCTGAGATGGAGTGAGAGGTGACCGCAGAGCTACGAATAGAGCGCTGTGCCACAAGAGTTGTTTGTGCTCATTTTGCCATCCCTGACTCCACATTTGGACACTCAGGGGAGAGAGCTGCTCAGCTGCCACTGAATTTCAATTAGGAAATGGTCCCCAGCATCACCAGGGGCTTGTGACCCTCACTCAGCCTAAGCTGTTGGGCCCAAAGCTGACGAGCAGTCGGTCAACTGCGCCCGGGCTGCTCTGGGAGCTCTGAGCACCTCTCAGCATCCTGAGGGACATTTTAATGCACTCCTTCCCATGGACCTGTGGAGACGTGGAATGAGCTGCCTGCATTTTACTGAGTCCCTGGAGGAATTTGGGAATGAACTGCATTAAGAAGTTGCTGATGCCTTGTGGGAAATCTCTGAAACACATTTTGTTTGGAGTCGATTCTTCATGTGCCCCGTAGCATATTTTCTCTGTCTCTTTTTAATTTTGCACTGGAATCCTTATGAGAAAAGTTGTTGCCTTTTTTTGGGGCAAGATTTCCATTACTGTCTCATCTCAGGCCGAATTTCCATGTTTAAGTATATGCTGTTTGAAGCAGCAATTAATGCAAACTCTGTTCCCTAGAAAGAAGAGGTTGGGATTTTTTTCTCAGGGAGGATGAACAGAAAATAAGTGAGAGGCATTTGCTAAAAAATTCTGTTTGCCTGCCTGATGAGGGTGCAAGAGGGACATAAGAGACTGAGGAGAAATCTATTCCATTCCTTGTAGACCCTAGCTAGAAATTTTCTAAACAGGTCTTTTGTTACTCCTCACAATGACCTGAGAGGGTTTGAAACCAAGCCCATCTATCGCAGTATTTAAATAGGACAGGAAAAGTGGCACTATTTATTTTAGTTCTAATGTCTTTTATTTATTTTTTTTTTATTTTATTTGAGATTTTGGGACTCTACCATCTCACATTTCAATGCTGTCATCTCAGCTTGTCAGCAAAACAGTATTTTAATAAGAATGAGCCAAGAATATTGGTCAGGATCCAGGACACTACCTGAACCTATCAATGATTCTATGAATCCTTCCTCTTTCATGTGACTCTACAGATATGGCCAGACAAGCCCTGTCTTCAATTACACATGAGCAAGTATATTTTCCTTAGATTATGCTTTGAATTACTGCCAGAAAATATTCAGTGGAATGTGTGAGAGGAATCAAGTGCATGCAGCCCACAGCAGTGCTCATGTGTCATCAGAACATTGAAACTGGGGCAGTGGTTTGAGAGCCCTGGGCCTGGCCAGCTCTTCTCAAGGGCTCAGGAAAATTAAATCATTGATGTAGTTGGATTACAGATTCAGTAAGATACACTTAAATCTGGACTAAGCCCTTATCATTTTAAACTTGCATTTCAGAGGTGAAACGCTGTGGTCCCTTCCAACCAAGCCATTCTGTGATTCTATGATAATGATTACAGAGTGACACAGAGGACTGTGATTTCTTAAATTTTTGTTTTTAAGGGTAACAATGGCCATTGAGTAAAATAATAGCAATCTCATTATGAAGTTAGACATGTGCACAGATTTCTGAAAATGAAAGGAAAATTCCCTTGCACAAAATACACAAAAGAATAATGATAATTTTTTGATGATGGAAATTATATTTTAGGAATTACATTCCAGTCTTAAATACCACTGGATAATGTCAGTGATCTGGGACTGTATGTAATTAAAAGGCAAAAGATCTTCGACTTCACTGATGGTTATTAGAGCAAATCCCAAGTGGTATCAAGAGTAACAGCATTTGGTACTTTGTAACTGGGAAGTTTAATAAAGAACTACTTTATCCTGCATTTACTGCAGAGTTTCATAAAGCTGAACTGAAATCTCTAGTAGCTTTATGTTTGTTCAAAAATACCACATGATATTTAAAGGTGTGTCTTTAGGACTAAGCTGCCTATGTTCCCTAATACTGTGTGATAGCTCCCATTGGAGCTACTACTGAAATTAGATCTTTTTCTAAAATAAATGAAGAAAAAAATGCATAAAAGACATTAAAGCATATCAAGCTAAACAGTCATTATTGTTGGAGTATTACCTGTATAGGTGATTGCCGTGATCCTCTAGTTAAGGATTTATGCCTTCATTTTGAGGATGCTCAGTACTCTAAATGTTATTTTGTGTTTAATAACAAATGCCTAAAGCCACTGGGGGACCCATTTGTTCAGCTACTGCAGTGATTTTCACCCCATCCTGGTTTTATAAGGAATCCTTTCAGACAGACTGAACTACAGCAGTGCCAAGTGCAGAAAACTCTTATTTTCCAGAAGTTACATATAATCCCTTTTCAGCCACTGATTTCAGTTTTCACTGAGCACTTATGCTAAAAATATTTAGTTTTCAAAACATTCCATTGCAAAAGTGCAAATGACAGTTTTGAATCTTTCATTCACAATTAAGTTGAGCTTTTAATTTCAGCTTTTTAAAAGGCTGCAGTGACTGGAAATATTGATGTTATTTACACTTATATGTCAGAGCCTTTCCAGAACAGGGAAAGTGCAAGGACCTCATCACCTATAATCAACATTTAAGAGTTAAAATAAGCACTCCACTGGTATTTAGAACGTACTAATAACTTAATATTTTGAAAAATTTTTTTTTGTTAATGGGAAGGCAGACTGTAGAAACAAAAATATGGATGAAACATTAGTGCATCGTTAAAAAAATATTGTAAAACATCAGAGAAAAATTTCACCTTTGGCTTCAGAGCACAAAGGGGATGAAGTGGGTGAGAGAGGGAAGAGTGGCAGAGCGTGACTGAGTCACAGCCACAGCCCCCTGGGGACAGCTCTGTGCTGCCTGGGGCCACCCCTGTGCCATCTCCTGCTGTAAAGAGCTGCCAGATTTCTATATTTGGCTCTTCTTTTCCCTTTTCAGATGTTTAGGAGGTTTTTTTAGCTTCCCTCAGTTAGCTCAGTACTTTTTGTAGTAACCACAAACCCTGTCCTGTGTGTTGGGGCTGCTCTGCTGCTCGATGCAGCCACGAGGAGCATCCCAGGAGCAATTCCTTGCTTCACTTTGATACATGGGCCAAAAAACTGGGAAATCTCTGGTCAGCACCAGATCTTCCAATGGTCTGTGCTGTGGCTGATATGCTCAAACTTTGTCTGGCTCTCACCAGTATGAGTTACCCAGTCAGAGGAGGCAAGTCTGAGCCGAGAAGGTCCAACTGTGACCTGTGTGACCCCCACCTCCATGAGGACTTTGAAGCAAAACATCTTCCTCAAAAATCCCTGGGATTTTCCGTGCACCATGTACCAAACATGGCCAAGGACCTGCTTGTGGTTTTTACTGCTTCTGTACTGCTTCACAAAGCACATCAGCCTGTTGTCAGGCAAATCCTCCAGCACTCTCACTTTCAGCTGGCTCCAAATTTCCCATGCAGTGGAATATATTCCAGACCAGCACAGCTGCACTACACTGAGAAAAATTACACCTGCAATTACTTCTATCCTTTCAGTCTGCTTTTTACTACCTTTTGATGTGATTCATGCTTTTATTTTGTTTTTACATCTTCAGGTGTTTTCTTTGCCACGACTGATTTAATCCGCTATTTTAGAAAAATATAATGGCAATGTGTTTTTTAAGGTTATACAAAACTACAGTGAGAAGCCAGAAACAAGAGACCAGAAAGAAAACGTCTTAAATTACTCTCTCACTTTAGAGTCCTGAATACTACTTTCAGTTAGAAGCACTAAGGCAAGAAACCAGTGGCTTATATTTGTCAAATAAGTGTTTTGAAGCAGGTCTCCACAGAAGAACAGTTTACAAATTTTTACTGATTATTTATGATAAATGTTTAGTGATTTTTATCTCAGCAGGAAATTCTCTCTAACAGTTACTGTAGCACAATGTAAAATAATATTACAGTCTGCTGACATTAATTTATCTTGATTATTCTAATGATTTTATATTTTTATTGGTACACTGGATTGCAAAAAACGCAGTATAATTTAATTTTTACCATCATATGTGGAGAAATCACTGGAGGCATTAAAATGATGAAAGAAGAGTTATGCTAATACCACAAAAAAGGATGCAAAAATGATTTATGTTACTTTCTTCTCCTATTTGCAGTTCATTAAGTCACTGTCTTCTTCTAATGACCAAGTGAAAATTAAAGTACTTCAGAGAAGAACTTTAGGTTCAAGCATCATTAGAGGAAGAGAAATGGGTTCTTTGATGAACTTGACTGCAGAAATCTATAGAGCACAACTTAATCAGACTGCACATTGATCTCTGATGCTAGAAGGCAGATCTATGATTGAACAAATCTTTTAATGCATATTTTTCCTTTAAAAAGTAGCATATGATGCATGAGAATGATTTATTTTTTACATACTTCAAGTTTATAAGGTAGAAGTGTGCACTGCACTTGCTTTTTTACTCCCTGGAAACTGAAATATAGACAAAAATAGATACCTATGAGGTTATGTTTTTCTTTTTACTCTCTGTATTATGTAGGATCCATGACTCTGGGAAATGGCCTATTGTTCCTTAACTAATGAACTCCCCATTCACTCCAAAAGCATAATTTACATTCCTTTGAAACCTGAACCATGAGTTACAGTTCCTAACTGTAGATGACTACTGTAGATAACTGTAGATGGTAAAAATATCTCAAGCCTATTTGCTGTTTCTTTCCCAAGAAGATTTTTTTAACAACTTAATTAGATGGTAGATTGAATTCCACTCAGAAATTTGAAATGCCTCTGATTTTGTGATGTTACTGCAAGGCTGTAATTCACAGAGTGATCCTCTGGAAGGAATAATATGGGGTTGCATGACACACTATGGTGCAGTGTAGTAGTGATTCTGCTCCAACAGCTTCTGTTGGTGCTCAGGAGAAAAATGCTGCCTCTAAATTCCAAAAGGAATACAAAAAGTTAGAATGTGAATCTAAAAGGCTTAAAGGGTTTTGTTTTCACTCCTATCGAAATAACAAAGATTAACACCACTTCTCTTTCTAAACTTTCTGTGATAGTAGGTCATAACTTATGCCTCATACTTAACACAAGGTAGTAGCTCACAGGTTTATAGACACTTCCTTTCAGAAGGATCCCATTCATTTCTAAAAAAGGGGAATCCTAGGGCCGTACTTCACATCTTCCACTTCTTTGTTCCACTTAGAAAAATAAGATGTGTTAAGCCAGCAGTAACAGAATTTAACACGTTTAAATTTCTTTTGGAGTTCAGAGATTGAGCCTCTTGGAATTTCTTGGCATTACTCCAGTTCACTTCTTTTTTGTTGAGTTGGCTGTCAGCATGGATATGGAAGTTGGAGCCAAATGTATCCCTCCCACATGTCACTGTAAAACAGCTGTCCCAGGACAGGATGGAGCTTTCTGAGCCTCCAATAGTTTGTTGTGGTTACGTGTTACTCTCCAGAATCTTCCTTCAGTTGTCATCTCAGAGGAAAACCCCTCCAGTACTTCAAGCTATTTCTAAAAGATATTCTTCACTTTCTCCCATGAAACTGTTGTTGCTGGTCAGATAAACTCACAGGAAATTAAATAACCACTTCTAAAATTACTGACTCCTTTTTTGCTTTCAACTTCTCCAGTTGCCCCTCTTTTATTTGTTGCTGAACATGCCTATTTGAGAGAGCAATCCCTTCTCAGCGTAAACCAACACTGCCTCAGCAGCAAAGCTGATAGGTATTAAATATAGGATGATGGAGATAATTTTTAATCAGGTTAATGTGCTTTAATTACTGCAAATTAGATTTTATTTCTCTACACAAGCAAACGGAATTATTTGGGCTATTTAAAACAGGAACTCTTTAAACAGTCCAAGTCTTTTAGAAAAGAGATAAGCATTTTCTAAATAGTACAACTTTGTTCTGACGTGACAGCAAATTTAGGCCTCGAGAACCATTTTTCTGAGAAAATAGGTCTCACAAACCCCATGAAATGAAATTTAATGCTCATTGATACCAAGCCTCCTAAAATCGCAAAGAAACAAAGATTAAACACAAAAAAAAAATAGCAAAAGTGACCTACTCATAGGAAAAAATCTGTTCTTAAAACAGTAAATCCTGCCTGGGAACCCCTCTTCCTTCTTTTCAGGGGATTAAGCACTGTAAGCAGCACACAACCCCCCCGTCCTGCAGCTGGATTCCCTTGACTGGATCCCTGCACCACTGCAACCTCCTGAATTGTACCTGAGCTCAGGAAATGCACTCCCCAGGACAGATTTTTGTGCCAGCAGAGCCACAAGCAAAGTGGTTTTATCCAGAATCACCTCAACGGTTGCAATTTCAGACAATGTGAAAACACTTTGCAAAAGGTACCACTGATGTACCAGTGACAAGTTTTACCCAGATATATCCTAGGCTTAGTCTTTTTTGTCCAAATTAGATGTTGGAGTGGTTATCCAAAGCTTACCTAAATGTAAAACTAAGTCTGCCCTTAATTTCAAGCCAAGGGGCACGAAACAGGCATGAAAACCAAATCCCACGTGGGTTTGTGTGACTGAAGGCACGACAAACACCTCACAGAGAAATCAGATGGAAAGGTTTCACATCTTGGTATCAGTGCTCTGCAATGTAAGTAAGATGGGAGCAGAGAAGACTTTAAAGCTCTTACATCATTCAAAACAAACGTGTAAATAAAAGTGCAGAGATGGACATAAAGTGATTTATGAACTGAGAAATGACTCTTCAAATGTTTAATTTTTGCCTGGATTCTGATAACCAATAGTACTGCCCTTGATTCCCACCTTTCCCTCCCTCTACTTTTTCTTTGCTTTTTGGGAATCAAGTAGAAGATGCTATGAAAACCCTTCCATTTACAGTAAGTCTGAAGATGTGAAAGCTTCAGCAAACTTTTCCTAGTTTCTGTGCAGGCCACCTCAGAAAGGGAACTTCCAAGGGGCAGAAATGCTCTGCACCACAGAAGAGCAGTTTTCCGAGCTCTGCTATCAAGAGATTGTAAGGAGGGTCTTGGCCTTTGGTGGATGTTGGTGCTGTTGGGGGTAACTGGACTAGAGAAACAGGGTTGGCTGGCATCACACAGTTACTGAGGTGAAAGAAGCAGCAAATATCCAGGAGGTCTAATGAGAAACTCTGGCAAACTGAACACCCTTTTTCCTTTTACTTTGGCAATGATGACCCAAGGAGTACCTGGAGTACTTCACACCTGGGCAGAGGAACATGTGAAATCAATAGATAGGCTCTAAGAGTGTATCATGGACCTCTTGTATGTTCTTTGTCAAGTATGTTTAAATATTAAACCTTTCACTATCTTGGGAGAAGGAACTCTCTGCTTTACAAGCCCTGCCTGTGATCCTGGGGTTCTATTTCACTGCTGCCAGTGACAATGACAAAGCTTTTCCACTGTCCTCCCGCCTCTGTCCCTCATCATGGTCTGTTTGCAGCTCTCTGTAACATTTCTCACTATGTTTTGTTAACAGGTTTTCTGAATGGTATACTGAATTTAAAAGAATACAATATTTCTATTGCATAATAAAAGAGAGGATAATTTTTATAGGTTTTATATGTTAGGTAATCAGCTTCACAGATGATCAAAGATTAACTTTAAATGGATGCTGCTAAGAAAGATCTTCAGTCTTAAATCAGCTTTTCTGCTTTAAACCTTTCTCTTTAATCCTCAGCTTCAAGTAATTTTATAAATAGATAAAATTGGAAAATCTTTTAAAGTACAGAAGTATAATATAATCAGACGAGCCTCAATGCTGTCTTTTCTTTTCTTGAGATAACTGTAAGAAAGCATAAATAGTTTGTCTTCTTATAAGCTGCAGTGTGCATCAGCAACGATATAAAATTATTAATAAACAAAATTTGGATCATTTAAAAAACCAAACGAAATCAGCGGAAGTCCCTTGTCCCAGTTATGTAATATTCCAGAGATGTTTCTGTGTCAGGATTTAAGCCCAGGCTGGACAGGAAGAGCAGCACCTCCCAGCACACGTGTGCAGCTCAGGGACTGCAGTAACCACATCCCCCTGCACAGTGCTGACGTGTTTGTACCTGGCCCAGGGGCTGGAGGCTGGGCTGGCCAAGGTAACCAGTGGCACCACCTTGTATGCAGAATAAATATTTCTGCAGTTACAGAAATATCAGCCAAATGAAGGCTAAAAGATTTTTTTTTTTGGAGAAGACCGTTTGTCCTGTTTACTTTTTTCCCCTTTTATTCTGATGCTAGGGCCTACAGTAATCTTATTTTTGCTATTTAACACCTAATTATCCTGTTTCAAACTCAGTCTTGTCCCCATTATCCTTAGGGGAGAGGGATGGGTACCTACAGGGTAAAATTTCTTCCCCAATCTTTTTTGACTATGTTAAGGTAGGCTGGAAATGCCCATTTGACACAGCCTAAGTGAAACTCAACACTCCTGTCTACAGGAGATGAATCCCACTTCAGGAATCAGACCATTAACTCAGCTGCACTGGTATCAATCTGGAGTGCTTTGAGCTGCGTTGCTCAGTTTATGCTGCCTGACCCAAGCCAATCCCCACCTCAGCACGCTTCAATCAGCTCAAAATACACAGCTTAGGAAGGAAAGTTTTAAACCAGATTGGATATAAAAACACTCCCTAAGATCCTTGTCAATTGGTGCAGTTTCATATTCACAATAATGAATAACAGAAGCAAAAACAGTAAGAGGGTATGACTGCTGCTACTGCTGCAAAAAAAAAATCCACATAAAGTGTGAGAAACTGATTGTAAGAAGTGTTGTTGTTAGGAAAGAAAGTAACCAGGATTTGGAAAATATTTCACGCCAGTTTTAATTACCTTTAGGTTTGCTGACAGAAAGTGAAAGGCAAACAGTTTTCAAATTAAATTGTCATCCCTAAAACCGCAGTATTCTTGTACATCAAATTGGGAGATCTGATTTTACTGGTATTCAAATTGGGTTTGCAGAGACATTACTCCTCTATTTTCAATGCAGTTACTCCTGATTTGTAGATTGTAAGAGAGAATACAATCCTCTGCTCTTTGTTTTGACAGTGTGCATATTTTTCCATGCAATTTAAATAATCAGATCCCCTTTCCTCCTTATGTATTGGTCACATCTCATGAAGTTGGTAAATACTTCACAACTCCTATAAACAGTAGAAGAGGCATCTGGAAGAAAAACTACACAAACTCATTAAAAAGCCAGAGCATAAAAAACTACCAGATCTGCAGGGCAGCAGTAATATTCACAGACAAACTCTACATTTGTATTCAGCAATAAAAATAAAACCAGATAGAAACTGTCACACCCTGTGCTATGCAGGCTAGACCTGCAAAATCAAACTTGAAAGAAATGCATAGGGATGGTTATAAACAGTTTCTGGAATGTCATTAATAAAAACAAAAACTGCTCTGGAAAATGCTATAGAACCCACTTAAACATTTTAGGCTAAAGCATTTAAGATCAATGTTACAAGCCCTGTGTTACCAGGAAGAACAAATACATTTGGGGTGAGAGAAATTTCTGATGGAAAAATAAATGCATTGTGCTGTTTGTGACAGACACTCACATGTAACAGCATGTTTATGAAGACTCCTCCTCTTACAGCAGCTATTGACTGATAAAGTGAGAGAGCAAATAAACCTTTCAACTGAATATTTTTAACCTCTTGTAATAACAAAGTGAAGGAGCATCACTGACAAGGAAAGCAAAGGAGCAGGGGATTCTTCTCAAGGCCGTAGTGGCTTTCATATTCTTTGGTTACAGGTGCTTTGGGTACACCAGAAGAAAAGAGATCAGTTTGCAAGGCTTCTTCAGGGTGTTCCTCCTAGAACATTTTGTCCAGCTCAGTTTTGAGACTCAAGCATGAATATCATCTACTGCTTCAAATGGGAGACTCCTTCATAGTCTGGTAGCTCTCACTGTAGGGAAGTTTTTCCTGATATTCAGCTTCAATTTGCTATTTATCTCTTCACATAACTCCAGTAATATGATTTTTACAGCTCAGCAGTGTAATCCAGGATCAGTCTTAGTCTTTCCTTTTACAATTTTACTGCCTTCCTATAATTTACAACCTCCAAAATTCTCTAAGGAGCTACTCAAGTGGCTTATTGGAAAAGAAGAGGCATTTCAATGCCTTGGGACTGTTACCTGAGGCAGGAAAATCTGGGATACATTGCTCCTCTGAGTAAGGATACAGCGACAGGTACAGGATCTGCTATCCTGCCTCTAGAACCCTGCCCATGGGGAGCAGGAATTTTTTTGTTATAATACACATCTAGGGCTAAATTGGACTTTGGTTCCCCTTTTCTGAGCTGTAGGTGAACACCCCAGAAATAAACCCACTAAGCAGCAGTACTTGGAGCTACTGGGATGGCTCAGAGCTGACAAGCAACCCTTCACTTGACTCGAACCTGAATCAGCATTTGAAACAAACTCAGGTGCTCAAAAACTTTTTAAATTCCCCCCCAATGGCTTTTGGTGTTTATCTTGTCCCATCCATCCAGTGTCAACTGATGGAATCCACAGAAACAATACAGGTGCCATGGCAGGTGCTTTAATTTATTGCTGGTGTTTGAATTGCATCTTGATGGTGCAGAATATGTTGGACTATAAGGAAATACAAACAAAAGCAGAATGGTAGCAGTTATTCATTCTGCTGTCAAGGTATAGAAATCAGGCACTAAAAACAAACAAAGAGCTGTAAGGATTCTTCTGCAAAACTGGTATGTTTTTCTGAAGTTCTGCATTATCAGGAAGACATTCCCACTTGCTGCTTCCACTGGTGACTAGGCAGGTCTGCACCATGTTACACTGGTCTCCCTGATCCTCCTCTGCCCACTGTTTTTATCCTTTCCCTGAAGAGCAACATCTTCCTTAATAGAAAACTTCATTAATTATTAATGTTAGTGTTTATATTAGTAAATAAAAATGGAAATCTGGTCTCCTCTTTTCAGACCTAACATTTTTAGCCTAACACTAAATCCCTAGTACTCTAGCACTTTATTCATTAAAGTTTAATATGGTTCCAGTGCATGTTTCAAGCATTCTTTACTCAGCCATTCTAAAAGAGCAAATAGGATAAAAAAGTTAAAAACAGTCCCATAAAAATCTAATCTTTTTCAAACAAAAAGCAAAGAAAATGTCAGTGAAGATCAGCTACACTTTTTGTTTATTAAAGTTAGAGAGGGTTTGATTTTAAGCCATTAAGACTTTGTCCTGTTTGACTTGGACAATCTGGTTTGGGGCCAACTCCTAACTGATGGCATAAGCCTAAGAAAGAAAAATCTACAGATTCATCCAGACAAAATATTGTCACTTGACTTTTCCCAACTCCAAACCTTGTGTGCTTCATCAGCAGTTTATTTCCTACTGAATCTCCTCAACACTGCAGTGATTCTTTGCTGTAAAACTTTACAGCCAGGTTTGAGGATGTCAGCCAGCCCTGCTGCAGCAGGAGCGGGGCTCCCTTCCTGCTCATGCTCCTGCTGTGCATCCTCTTCCCTCTCCCATTTCCCCCCCCCAGAAAAGTATTGCCATGAGGCATCAACACTCTTCAGAGCAATAAAGGGTATTACTGCTTTGATGCCTGTTTTTAAAACTCGGAGGAGCAGGTGCAACCTGCAAACAATGCTGCTATTTCTGGGGAAGTTGCAGCGCTTGCTCTTCTTCAGTTGCGTTATCGCCGCTAATTTGCTTCGAGGATGCAGGAGGAAACAGAAGGAGCAGGCAGAGCTGAGAAATGTTTCCTTCTATTTTAACCCTCCTGAGAAGGTAGATTAGCCCAGTTTAGGAATTTCTGAGGCAGATCCAAGATGAGCATCTCAAAAGGTCCTCTGATCAAAAACCCCCATCAGTCACAAAGTTTCAGGTTCAGAAGAGATTAAAGGACAGGCCCTGTGTTCTTTACTTGTGAGAATGGGAAAAAGGCTTTTTCTCTTGTATTTCCCTCGTTTAGCCATGACTCCAAAAGGCATGATGTGACCCTTAGATTTTATTCAGGCTACCCAGGGTCTGTGTTGTTTCCAGGTGAGAACCCTCCCAGAATATCAAATCAAAGCTTCTAGATGTTCTTTTCTTTGTCCAAAGAGAAATTATGGGAATCAATTTAGGACAAGAAGCAGCTTATTTAAGGAGCCTGACTGCAGGGCTATTTGCGAAAACTGCCCAAATATTGCTGCATCTCTGTAAATCTCCATTATACAAGCCCTGAACCTTGTTTTAATTTTTGATGATGTGTTTGTGGTCTCCACAAAGCAGCTGCTCACTGTTTGTGTTTCTGTTGTGCCTGGGGACTGCTAACACGGATTGGGCATCACCGCTATTAAGCCAGGTGCTATGAAATATGTAAAGCTATTTCCCAAAGAGACTCCTTCCATCATCTTTTTTTTTTTTTTAAAAAAAACCACAACTGTTAAAATGGATCCTTTAGCTGTCTGCCATCTCAGCTCACTCTGGAAATGCATTTCTCAAACTGATGCTTGAGACAGCTTTAAGGGATGCCAGCACAGTGCAGATGAGCACAAAGAACAGTGGACAAAGGGCACAGAGTTGAAAACTACTTTTGCTTCTATTAGTATAAATCTGGAGTAATCTTAATGTCTGTACTGCAGGCACTGATGTATATATTATCTCACCCTCTAGTGCTTTTGCTTCTCTGCTTTGCCCCCCTTTCCTTCTTGAACACATCAGCCCAAACTCCGGCCAGCAATACTGCTGGTGAGAATATTGTGACTTTACAGCACTGCAAAAACTGAGATCATTATTAAATTCCACTTTTTTAATTTTTTTTTAAATATATTTACCTATACAAATGCAAAGGAGAGTCAATGCATCCCAACATAAGATACACTCAAAATAACCTTGATAAAAACAGACAGCCAGCTGCAGTGACAAAAGCCATCTCCACAGAAGGCCACTATATGAATCAAACTGTTGACATTTTTACATGTAGAATTCCAATTAATTCTGCTCTTTATGTAGGAAATACTTGTTTCTAAACTGGACAAAAATAAGAATATTCAGCTGATGCCTATCTGTCATGGGCATGGCAAAACCCAGGATGCCAGGCCCATGGCTTCAGCTCATCAGTACCCTCCAGGTGTTGGCTGCTTCACCATTCCAAGACTTTCCAGAACTACCTGGAAAGTTTTACGGTGCCAAACTTATATAGTGGTGGCTTTTGTTTTTCCAATTCATCTCTGAAAAGTTCCCAGCAGTCTGGATTTCTCCCCTTTCTTTCTCTGTGGGTTTTCTTTTCTTCTGCCATCATCACATGCACTGTGGCAGCTGTGTGGTGTGTAAACTCATGGCTTTATTCCTGATTTTTATACAGGGCTGTCAGGACAAACCTGCTCAGGGAGGCAGTGATCTGCCACTACTGTCTCAGGGTATGCTCTCAGCTCTTGAGTTTTTACAGTGGCATCTCCCTTTTCCCTTATAAATATGAGAAGCTGTATTGGCTTGATGGGATTATAAGGAGCTGATCATGCAGGTAAAAAGGGATCCTTTCACCAGGACAGTTCTTGCAGTCCATTAGGATGGGCTCAGCTGCCATGGTGAGATGTCTGAACAAGTACTTCAGAGCACAGTGGTAATAAGAAATGTATCTTGAATGTCCATCTCTGCAGGTGGGAAGTGTGTTATTAGCACCTGACTCTTGTATTGTGTTCCATCCTCAGCTGTGGGACCTGGGAAGGTCCTGTGTGGACACAGGGACTGAGAATGGGATGTAAAATTTACAGGGGGGTTATACCCACCAACCAGGACCTGTGGAGATCTGCTCTGGCAGTGGGAAACTGTATTGCCCTTAGGTGGCTGGGCATGATGCAGGTGTGATCAGCAGGTGTGTTCCAGCTCTCAAAAGACAGGGAGATCAGGGTAAGCCTCTTGTAAAGTCTTGGTGCTGGGTCTGTAAGCTCCACTGAAAATGGATGAATGAAGGACAAAAGGACAACCACAGTGCAGATGTATTTCCCCTCAAGCTTCTCCTGATGTTTCTTCACACAGCAGATAAAGATGCAGCAGCCCCAATGAAACCTGAATTCTGGGGAAAGGGTGGAAAACAGCTCCCTGTTCCCAAATCTATCTGTCTACTGCTGCTTACCCATAATTTCCCCTCTGCTTTGCATAAGACCTCCTTTGTACCGTTCTGCTTTCAAGGCCAGAGTTCTAAAAGCTGAATTGCTGATTAGGGAATAGTTTGCCTTTTGCAGATCTGTGTTGTGTCTTTAACCTTGATCCCAGACGAAGACAAGCAGAAACAGCCCCCGCAGGGACTGTTTAAAGTGCATCTCCCTGCACCTGGCACAGGGTCCACACTGTGCTGTGCCGGAGTGATTTGGGATTACATAATGACAACGCTCTGCAAAGGCTGCACAGGTGGAGCAGGACACTTTTATATAAAAGTTTTATACAAGGCTACTCTGCTAGTGAAGCTTCTGCCTTGAGAAACCATTGCAAATGCTCGAGTACAGTTCTCCACACAACCAGAGCGCTTCCATTAGGTTCTTCTGTCACCATGTCTGGACACTTAAAATAGCTTTCTCTGTAGTTATCTGAAAACCCATACTGTCTTTGCTGTTTGTCTGCATTTCCCTGCACTACATCTGTTCTCTAGATTTCTTTACAACTTTCTCATATGAAATATAAACATGAGGAATGTGAAACATAAACACAGCTTTGACATTCTCCCCTTTCTTTTCTGGTCCCACTTTCCCTAGTCTGGAACATGGCTCCTCTAGAACAACATATTTATCGCTGACACATCTTTCATCATACTTAATACAGAAAACTCCAAATCTGTCCTGTTATGAAACCACAGTATCAGCGTGGCCATTTTTAAATGGGATAAAGTGGGTATGTGGGAATGTGCATAAGGTTCACCAATTTTAGACTGGAATGTAAGGAAAAAGTGTAAAAAGGACAGAATATGCTGTTAAAAATGCCTGTATTTTCATGAAGACTTGTTTGCAACTGTCTCTGATCAGCTAATCAGTCAGTTGTCTACCAAAAGGAAGCTGAGCATAAGACAATGCAGTCAGTGGTAAGATGAACAGAGAAGTGGAACAGGTTCTTATGGGAATACTCTAAAAACACAGATTTCTGGCATTCAAGACAGCTGTGAGAAAATAGGTTTGGTTTGTGAATGTTCAACAAAGCTGAAGTCTGTCAGCTCAGCGATGTGACATGTTTAACCCAAACACTTCTAAACATATCTGCACTGGGAATTTTTTAGCATTGTATTAATTCAATGAACAATGCAAACTTGTAGTGTCAGAGCAAAACTGCAGCTATATATGCATGGACTTACCTCACTCCATGTCTATAGGGATTTCAAATAGGCTTAACTCGTGTTATGGGGTTTTATTTTTTTTTCTAATTAGTCCTGTTCAGACTGTATTTTAACAGTTCTTCCCTGAATCTTAGAGAAGTGAAATGCTTCTGATTTGTTCTGACCCTCAAGTACAGTCAGAACACTTTTCATTTCTGAATGGAGTACTGGGCAGAAATATCCCACAGTACCTTTTGAAACATTTACATTCTCTTGACAGGACAACTATTGATTTCTTAATCTTGTTAAAAAGAGGGTAGTGGCACAACAGGCATGTGGAAATATCTTGTTTCACAAGTCAGCAAAGATGTTCAGTTTGTGTCAAATTATGTGTGGATATATTGCAGGAAAATTTCAATTCCACTCCAAGTCTGTAACACTGAGCAAAGCACTTGATGGAATTGCATTCACAGCTAACTATGAGGTGTTTCTGGGTCATGTCCTGCTATTTCATTATTCATTTGAAAAATGCACTGAAATAAATGCAATAATCTGTATAAGGGGGAAAAAAGGTAGTTTGGGTCTTAGAAACACCATTAATCTTCTACAAATCAAAATGTGCCACAGTTAATGGAATTTATATTAATGTTGGACCCACCCTTTCAAAATCTGCCCAGAGGAGTAGTTCTCCTAACACATATTACCAGTGATGCCAAGTGTGCGTGGGAACTATAATCAAAATAGAATATACATATATTTTCCAGAAATTTCAAGAGCACACAGACATTTCTGCCCCTTCATTTCCCCTAACACGTGAACAAATCACCATTTTCAGAAGTGCTGACCTTTCAGCAACGTCCATTGTCCTGAAATCATAGGTGTTTAAAAGAGTATTTATCAGTCATACCTCAAATTCAGGGCCCAATCCCACAAACACTGATGCAGGAAGGCTTGTGGGATGAGTCACACATGCAAACACAAAGCAACAAGCCTCTGCTCCATTGTCCAACTAATTATTTTTCACAGCATGAAACAAGCACATTTTGACAGGTGCAAATGTCCACCTCACCCAGGTGGGAGGGGAAGTGAGGCCCATCAGAGAAATGTTACCTTACAGGTAATAGAGAGTAATTGTATTTGCAATGTGTCTTTCTCCTGACAGAATAAGGAGTGACAAGATTTCCTTGCAAAACTTCCAGAAGTCAGTTCTAAACGAAGAAATGGAAGAAATAGTTTGTGCCATTTACCTTCTGCAGGATGTAAATTAACTCGAAATGCACTGCAAGTATTTAAACTGTGAAGTGAAGAAAGGAGGGAAGATGAAACAAAAGAGAAGAGCAGCCTTGACTCCTGCAGTGAAGCACAAACACTGCCTCAATTAAGCTCTACACTCTGAATTTCTGTACCAGTCCATAAAGCTGCTCTGGGCTTCAGAAGGATGTCTGTGCTTTCTCTCAAAATCCAGGCTGTGCTTCACAGGCACCTTCCAATTCCCACCACTGAGAGACTGCAATGAATATGCATGGAGAATAAATAAAACAACAGTATTTAGTCTATAAAACATGACAATCCCATCCATCTTGTGCTCTTGCTGTGGGATGCCTGGTTGTTGTATCCTTCTTTACCTCCTGCTCCACCTGGAAGGAGCTGGAGGTTCCATCCCTCTGCTGACACATCCCGCTGCAAAGACATTCCAGCACGGATGATCCTACAGCTCCAGCCCCAGCTCCCATCCAGGCACACTCCCTGCCATGTCAGCTGTCACACCAGTACTTGGAACATTTTGACAGTGACAATTGTTCTGCTAAGAAGAGCTCTGACATTTATCCATCTAGGGGACGTTGCGGGAACGCTGTAAAGCCCTCTGGTGAGTTTTAAAGCCTATCCACCTACACTGTAAGCAATTAATACTTAATCATCGTAATCTGCTTGTAAAAAAGGTAAATACTGTCATTTGTGCTTTCTATAATCCATCCTAAACCACTTCAGTGCTTTTAGATGCCACCTAAGCAGCTCTGGAAAATCTGGGCTGAGCCTGAGAGAGAGAATTCCCTCCAAGGTAAGCAGACAGGTCTCTTCACCTCTGAGTTGCTGGCTGCAAAACACTTTGGAATTTATCCTCTCTAGCCAGGGTAGGTACCAAATACAGACTCTGATGTCTGCTGTGATTGCTCCCTCTATTCCCCAAATATGGTGTAGGAAAATCTGGGTCAAGCTAGATGTAAAATGCTCTCTTCCAAATTACACACCATGTAAACAAGTGGAACTCCCACTTGCATCGAAAGGAGTTATGTTCACCTAAGCAAAGCTGTAATTTGGTTCCTCCGATCCTAACTACTCATTTCTTAAGCAGCATCTTTTTAGAGAAAAATACTGGTTTGGAACACTGAATGGGAAGCTCACAGTCAGTATCAAATATGTTTGAAAACATTAATTTCTCTCTAGTTCACAATCAGGCAGCTTATTTACATAAAAAGTGTAAAACGAGCAATGCACAAATACAGGTTAAACAAAAAACAGAATAAGACCCAATTTAAACTGCACAGCACATCCCTAACCACTTGAAAATCATCTAAAGTGGAACTGCATGATGAATCAACACAAAATTTCCATCTAGAAGAATGGACTTTTTCCCTATCTTCCCATGAAACTCTGACTTTTTACCTCTGAAAGTGCTTTAATGAATCCTATAAACTATTTGCTTGGCAGAGAGCTCTATAAATGAGTCACCAATGATATAGAAAGGGGAAAAGACAATTGTAACATATGCAAAATACCAGAAGGAACAGATTTGGTGCTGCTCAAGTAGAATACATGCAAATGGCTGAGGATTGCTGGTGCCACAACACTCTGGTGATGTGGAGACTCTGGGAAGCTTTCCAAGTGCAGTCTGATGTTCCCAGTCTGTCCTAAAGGAGGACAGAGCAGTGGTGACACTGTAACACATTTCTGAGAGATATTACTTGAACAACGAGCTATTTGGGATATTGCTCTTTACAATTAACACAGAAGAGCAGTAGCAGTCTGACCAAAGAACTGTAATGAATGGAAATTAAAAAAAACAACAACAAACCAAGTGTTATACTGACCAAAATACCTTGTTTTAAAAGAAATTTGTTCCAGGATAAAGTTTCCAAGAAAGTGGAAAATATTCATGGGAGAAAGGCTTGATTTTCATCGATGACCTTGAATGTCAATGCTGGTTACCCCTGGCAACAGCCAAAGAACAGCTGGGTTTCAATAAAAGGAAAATGCAAGGGAGAGCAAGGACCAATGTTGCCAGTGAGCTTAATTACCCACTTTCATGTTTGTATTAGTAATTGGTTCCTGGGGTGTTGGGCTTTTTTCATGTTTAATCCGTATGGATGGTAATACCCTGTGTGCTGCTGCTGCTCCTTATGGATGGGTGCCTGTTTTAAGAACAAACATGGAACTCCACAGCCACAGAGGGAGGCTCTGGCAATTTCTGCTCTGCACAGGGCAGCTTCCTCCCTCCCCATTCCGATGTGTGTCACCTCTGTGAGAGGCTGCCAACCCCACTGTGCCACGATCTGCCTTCTCTCAGATACCAGCATCTGACTGTTGGCCAGCACGTTGGAGAACAGAGCAAAACATCTTGTCTTTCAGGGAAACAGCCAGGAATATATATCAGGAAACCCAGGCAGGGACTGATACCTGGCTTTCCTTTCTTGCCCTCAAGAAATAATCAAATTAATGATCCCGTTTCCTGGCAAACCCAGAAACTCTATTAATTTTACTGATGAATCCTAATACAGCGATCACTGCCAAGAATTTATTTCCGTGTGTGATGTGTGGTGAAGCCAATGTAATTTGAAAATTATAACATTGTAAGGTATGTAGTGACATAGGATTGATTAAAAATGCAATTTAAATGAATCACATGCTTAGTCCCCTGGAAAGATTAGTTATGGCCAGTAAAAAAGGAAGAGATGAGACTGAAAACAACAGGGGTGTGGGTTGGAGACAACTGAGCTTCCCCGTGGTGGTTTCTCACTGTAATCCACACACACTGTGATGCCTTTAAATCCCTGTGCATGTTTGGGTGAAGACATTTTTCTTGGATATGGAGCAGAATAACATCTAGAGAAGGTGTTCAACTGATTTGTAATGAAATCTAACTCTTCCCATCGCTAATTCTACACAGTTACAAGCCCACGAACATTTTGGTGATCTGCAATCTTCAAATTAATCAGCTTTAAGGAAAGCTGGAATTGTTTGCCCTAAACAATTCAGTCACGTGATTAAAAGGAAACAGGTGTAAGATGCAAGAGTCAGGGAAGAGATTCTACTTTGGGGTTTTGTTTGATCTGAAAAGCCAGCCATCTCATTTGTTGCATTCATTCTCCTTTAGGAAACATTAATCTGCACAGATGGTGAAACCTGGTAATCTCTGCTACCAGCTGCAGAGTGGAATTTTTAATGAAATGGGAATTTGAAGGTTTTCACAGAAAGCACTAGAATCTCTCCTATTATTTCCCGTGATGCCCAAATTACTTTGACTGTTATTTGACATCTACTGTACTGTAAATATAACAGTCACGGCCCAAACACGACCATTTTGGAATGGCCTTTGTTGTTTGCCAAAGCCAGATGTTGAAAGCTTTCCAGTCAAAGAGAAATAAGTCATCCACCCTCAGCACATCCACTACAAAAAGCCTCAGAACTTATAACCTGTTATTTGGAGACTTGATTTTACCTTTCTCTTAGATTTAAAGTCATTTTTACCATGTTTGTAAACTGAAGTGAAGCCAGAGATTAAACACAAAACAAGATTTGTAAAGAAAGATGACACTTAGAAAACACACAGTCACCAACAGTTTTTCATCCTTGTGATGTAAAGATTTTGGCTGAAGAATGTACTCCAGCACGTAGATTTTTGGGGAAAAAAAACCCCAAACCCCAAAAAGAAACCTGATCTAGAAAGAGAATCATAATGTAACAGTTTGCAGCAGCATTCCTTACTAATATTAAGTCAACCTAGAACAAAGTATGTGAGTTAATTGTTTAGAAGTCATAACAACAGAGTGATAAATTTGATCTTGAAATTTAGGATAATAATGTAATTTCTTTATAAGCTTATGATACATTTGAGAATAGCAGCAATTTCTACTAGGGAATTCCTCTAGTAGGGCAGCAGAGTTCTAATTTGTTTCATGTTGAGGAAGTATAACACAGAACACCTACTTTGGGAGCAGAGATCCAGGCTCTGCTTGTGCCTCATCATCACAATTACCTCAGGTATTGCAGGGAAACCCCTGAGCTTTTGGGAATGAAAACTTATCTTGCCTTTCTGTGTCACAAAATAGACGAGTTCAGGCAGGGGTGAGAGTCAATATTGTTCATTTGACTTCAGATGAAACCATTTCTGGTTTCATCCAGACCTGCTTTGTTCCCAGCAGACCAGGTAGAAAAAAACAAGGATCAGGAGGTGCTTTGGAAATTAGACAAATTCAGGGCTAAATTCTGAAGTCTTTGCTATATTGATATGAATACAATCCTATTGCACAGCACTTTCAATATGGTGATGTGAGGGACTATGGATTTTACCCCTGGGGAATTGGGACTTGTTTTTTACCTGCATTTGCCTGGTTAATCTGGTCAGAACCAAAAGTCCAGAAATTCACAAAATAACCCAAGGGTAAGGTAAATAGTTTTGAAAAGAACCAAGTAAATGATTTGTGTTATGTGTGTGCAGCCTCCATAGCAAAGGTGCCATCAAAGTGTTGGGTCAAATCAAATCAATCAGTTAAAGTGCTATAAAATATGAATGCAGAGGGACTAGATGAGATCTTGATGTGAATAATAAAATAGTCTATAAAGTACCTGAAATAAATCAATTTTCCTTTCATGCAGCAAATACAAAATGCAGTATATTTCATATTAACTGTGGCTGAAGTGAAAATCTATTCAGATGAAGATACAATATTAGAAGTCTAATCTAGTGAAGGACAACACTGCCTTAAGTGATCATTTACCTCACAGAAGTCTAAGAGTCAGAGTTTTAAAACTAATTCAGTCCTTGAGATGCAAATAAACACTTGAAGTGATTTTGAAAGACATGGACACATCCTGGCACTAAGTTCTGTTGATGAAAATGAAATACAGAACATTTGTAAATCTTCATTAGGTATGAAACTATGTTGAAAATATGGCCCCAGGAATCTTACAAAGGCTCCTCTGAAAATTCTGTGATGGAAATGGTTTTATGTTTCAGATTAAAAGAAAGGAATAGCTTTGTTTCTCCTCAAATAGTCTTTGCTGTGATATTTATCCCTACAGTACAGAAAATAACAGAATTTATGTTTTTAAACAAAATGAGCAACAAACACTTTGATAGGAAACACAATAGGAGGGAAAAGCCCCATCAAGTGTCTTTCAAACCAAGAACTCCCACTAAAAGCATCTGGGTTTACTGACTGCCCATCAGAAAAGGATTCTTTCAGTTATATATAATCCACAGGTCAAATTCATGCATGAAAAACGTAACAGCCTTGGCAACAACAAAAAAAAAAAAAGAGAAAACCTATTTACAAAACCAGTCTTGGTTAACTCAAAATGATTCAAAAATTAGCAAAATATCTCTATCTCTTCAAATCTGCTCTCTTCATTATTCTGAGTACATCTGAAAGTATACAATAGATGCCAAAAGCTACCTGATGTGTTTACTTCATCATTACAAGACAACAGTAAATGGAGAACAGAGTTTGAGGATTAACCTTTGTGAGAAACAATCCAAATCAGTCTCTGAGAGCTTCTTTCCTAACCTGAAATGGGAACAAACAACACATTCAATATGTTTACCATCATTAGCCTTAATTCCTGCTGTAAATGTGACACTTGAAATCCTTGGTGCATCTTCAAATGACACCTGAGGATCTTCTTGGAAGACACAAAGTCCACAGAAACCGTCAGTTATATATTTCTATGTTCAGGAACTGACATCTCGTCTGCACTTCAGCCTTTCTGCCCTGTGCAGACACAACGTGGGAATGTTTCCCTGGATGGTCCAGCAGAATCCAGGGATGAGCAGTTACCTTTGAGGGTACTCAAGCGACCACAGATGAAACATGTTTTTCCTGTGTGTGTCTTTCCTTATGATCCCAGTATCTGCTCCAAGTCTGCCTTCCCAGGAGCCAGCACAGACCAGTGCACACATCTGCAGGCAGTTCCTAAAATTCCCCAAGGAGTTGCCATGACATGAACACTCCGGTCACCTCTCTGTGAGGCCAAGGAGTGCCACCCCTCCCTATTTAGCCTTAATTTCAGTGATTTAGGATTTGCCCTAGATAAACTTAACAGGGCACAATGGATAAGGGTATTCAAGGATAGATTTGCGTGTCAGTAATACTGGTGCAAATCCAGAATTACACTGGATTTGTATTTATCTGAGACAAGGATGTAACATACACAGGGGGTTTTTTTACAATGCTCATGTGGGGGTTTTGTGTATAAATGAGTAAATATGAGTTTCCCTCAAACTTTGCTCTTGTAGAAATGATAAAAGGACAAAAATGAAAGAACCGACCACTACCTGGAATTCCCAACCATATTTTTTCCTGACAATCATTTTATCTAGGAATTCTGTTTTACAGCACACAGCTTCAAGCTCAGCTAAATTTCCTTTATTCCTTTCATATTTTGCTTTCATAGAAGATACTGCCTCAAGGTCTAATTTATAAATGAGAAAGACGATGCCGTAATTCTCAGCAATAAACAGCAAAAACGTCTTTGTGAACCACTGCAAAATACTAAATATTCTTTCCTTAGACTGTAAGTTTTCTTTCATTAATATTCACAGGAAATTACAGTCTTCTGTGAGGGTTGTTGGCCTCTGACTTATTTCTCTGTCATACAGTTTGTGCCAGCAGTTAACTACAGTATCACTTAAGTGTCTGACTTGCACAAATAACCATGGTGGTGTCTAACAACTATTGTTAAGTGTCAGTAAGTTGGGGCTGGAAAATAGTAAGTGCAGTTTTATTCACTGCATTTGATAGGAAGCCTCGCAGATATCTGCACAAGTTGGAATAAAGAAAAAGTCACATCATGGTCTAGAGAAAATACTCTTCAAGATCATAAGGTTTAGTAAATTATTATTGCTAAAAAAAGGCTGTTTGGTTTTAGACAGCTCATCATTACACAAGCAGTGCTATTTGTGTAACAGAGATTCCCCAGCACCAAAAATGTTGTGACTCACAAGACTCCTGCTCTAACCTCCTCCTTAAAGTGGCTAAATGTTCCAGCCTCAGGCATTCTTGTTAGGAAATCTTTGAAGTGCTGGGGAGAGTGGAGGTGAAGATACCACTGAAATGAAGAGGAAAAAAAAAACCCAACAAACAAACCAAAGAAAAACCCAACCAAGAAGTAAAATCATGAAACAGACAAAGGAAGCAGGAGCAGGAGCAAAAAAGGAGTTGGGAATAAAGGGGGATTCTTGTGCGGTGGGGAGAGGAGGAAAGGACTATCATCAAGAACCTCCATAGCAATGTGAAGAAAGACATTTTGCTGCTTTTATCCCAAGCAATTACTCCAGAACTATCTCCTGTTAAACCGCATGTGACACAAAGAAAGCCACCCACGCTATTAGAGAGGAGAAGGAAAGATCTATTTGGTGAACAAAACTTCCCAGTCCTTCCAAGACAAGGCGAAAGCTTTTATTTAATGTTTTGGCTTGTTGAACACAGCTGACCTGTTGCTGAGCTTACAATAAACAGCTTTTGGGGCTTTTCAAATGCCTCAGCTTTGCTTCAGTGTGTTTAATCACCTGCAAAAGCTGTTTATTGCCTTGTATACTTCCCCCATCATGACCATTATCCTTTAAGTATGAGGCTTTATGGTGAGTCTAAGCAGGCCCGGGCACAAGGCTGCGTGCAAGCACAGATGAAATAAATCCATATGAGGACTACAGACCATGAAAGGAGAAAGATAACCCATAATAATGCAGGGCAATGATTTCACAGGTGCTCTGCCGATCCTTTAAAACTCACCCTTGCTTGCTGAGGGCCACGCTGGCAATCTCATGAACTGAAAAAGGAAGATGTACGCAGTCGAAGAAAATTATCAGGGATCGGGAAAGACAAAGCCAGAAAGGTTCATAAAGGACATTTGTGTGTACTTTCCTTCTAAAGGCTTCAGCTGAGGTGCTTTAAAGCAACTGCAAACATAACGAAAAGTGCAGAAAGTATTTAAATAAGATAATGTGATATAGAGCACTTCCTTTAGCAATAGAGAAGAACTACCCGCACTTGTAAAGAACCTTTTCTTAAAGGATAGCAAGAGCAGCAGTAAGCAACCCAGCCCTTTTAGTATAAAAGCAGTTTTTCTTCCTGCAACAGGCAGGGATAGCAAAATGGTTGAATTCAACGAAAATACCTTTAAAGTTATTTTGCAGGTATGTTTACTTTGGTCAAGTACATCGTGATATCAAGGCAAGCAGCTTCTGGGTTGCTGCTAAGTTTGAGAACAGGGACACAAAAAGGTGTCCAGTAAAACATCAAACAAAAGTGTCAGTGGCACTGACACATCTCCCTGTTGCATCAAAAGTCCAGTCTTGCTACTCTTCTTGTCTTCTGTGTCACCCTTTGTTAGAGAGAAGATGGGGGAAAAAGCTTACTAAAAAATGGAAAAATAAAGCTGACATAAATTGTATATTGAATGCAAAGGCACAGGGCCAAACACATTTCTTTGTCTTTAATGTCCTGAAATATTTCTGCACATAAGGCGTTTTACAGCTATTGACAAGAAGGTTGCCAATTCCTACTCAGTAGAAATTATGAATTTACTACTCCCTGAGTGGGTTTTTTAAAAAAAAATTGTTTTCCTTTTATTTAAAACTTTGGCTTTCAAGTGGTTTTTCCATGCCAGGAAAATTCTAGCAACTACCTTATTTTTCAACCTAATACATTACATTATGGTATTTGACTCAGTAACAATTTTTTAACTTCCAGTGATTTCTCAAGCCCATATTTAATAAGTTCTATGGTAGGAACACAGATTCAATAACTAAAAGATATAGCTTCACTATGTTATGCTGATTTTTATGCATTAAACTATTTCCTGTTTCCAATGGTTGGCAAAAATCAGGGTTTTTTTTTTCTCCCTAGGAGTATTTATACTACTTAACACACCAATTAATTCCTCAACTAGAACAAAGATTGTTTGCTATCCCCTTCAAATAGTAGGTAGGTAGGGCTCCTTGAGAAAACATAATTTGGGCAATTGTGGCATAAAAGGTCTAATAATTTTAATGTGTTACTTACTATTAGGGATGCAACATAAATATCAGTGTCTGATTCTGATTCTTCATCTACATGGAGGGACTTGGAGTTTAAAATCAAATCCTGCAAGCTGAGCTAGTAAGAGTCAAAGCCATAAAGCTTGTAATACATGTTTGTGTTGTGCAAAGTCACAAAAATAATTAAATAATCTTGATTTTTTAGAGAAAAAATTATATTAAGTATATTTAATGCAATTGCACTGCGCTTCTAAGATGATCAGTTGAATTAATAAGATAAAAATTATGATTTTTGAAGCAAGTAATGCTGCAGATGCTAAATAACTGTTTTAATTGTGAAGTCAGCAAGGGTTTCTAAAAATTCCAATCTATTATGAAAAAATGTATTTCCAGTGAATGCTTTACCCTTTGCTCTCATCAAATTCACAGAAAATTTGTCCAGCTGCCTTTCATTTACAATGCATTTATTCTGAGGTGTCAAAGACAGTCTGAATTGCTTTATAGTCAAGAAATAAGGGGGAAATTAATTTCATTAAACTGCAGACATCTAAAAGCTGGGTTTTCCTTCCCAGGAAAAGCAGGCATTTCCTCAGGCTGTTCACAGGTGCCTGTGTTAAAGCAGAGGAATGTTATTTCATGTTTCTGGAGAGAAGTCAGGATTAAAGACAGACTCGAGGCAGTGCTGGCTGACAGAGCTTTCCGGAGCCTCCTGCTCCAAGCAGCACCACTGCCAGTCCTGCCTAAAGCAATCCAGGGCTTCAGCCAGCCCAGTCTCACATGGATTTTGGGTTGAAAAGGAAAAAGAGGGTGTACCTTGCACATAGTCCATGTTCAGACGAGTCTCACCGAGTTAATTTTAACAAAGAGGAGTCCTTACCTTTTTAATCCCCCCTTTTGCAGGTGCCTGAGAAAGTGCCCCACAGATGCACACACAACTGAGATGTCAGACTTTCAGTTGTGCTTAATGAAATAATTAATTAATTAATGTGGTTAATAAAAGCAGACACAAGACCTTTGCCCAGGACTCATCTGTGTCCTGAAGCCACCAAAAAGCAGAACCAGTGGCAAATCCTTTTCATCCAACTAACTGGGATGGTAACGTACCCACGAGACTCTATCTACACATTACAACTAAGTGACAACTTTCTGTCAAAACTGATCTACTTGAGATGGACAAGTTTTTCCTGCACTTTTAAATCCATGAGCAAAAAATGCTGAAAATTTAACCAATGAGTGCTCAGCTAATTTATACTTGTTGGCTGCACAGAACCTCCTCTCCTTTCCCCCAAGTAATACTGGTGGTGTCATATTTGTTACTGTATCTTGCCAGCGAATGAATTAAATTTATGACTTAACCAAGCATGAAATTATGTTTTCAATAATAATTCAATAAAAGCTGCATAAGCTGGGAACAATTACATATCTCATTGAAGAATCCTGTATCACCAAAGATGTCCATTTCAGTCATTAAATAAAGTGTGATTGCCCATCTATAGTGCACCAGGACAGAAAGCTGATAGCCCAGTTAGCTTCAATGAGCCAACAGAGGATGCAGGTCGTAAAGCTTATTGATTGGGCTCAAAATACCATAAAAAGCCAATGAAATGTAACTTTCATTTTGCAAAAAATTGCAAAATATATCTCTTTAATGCTTTGTGGACTCTTGCTACCATGGCAGATCTTGAGATGAGAACTATCCTTCTCATTCTGGAATTGCTGCTCCAGTTTCCTTCTTGTTTGTAGCCAGTTTCTGTCTGCTCTAATTGGGTGCTGGGTCTTGTGCTCTTTACAGTAGTATCATTCTTTTTCATAGCATTTGATGTGCAGAACTCCTTTCTCTATCTGTCTTCTCCTGCTATTAAAAAAATGATTGCAGTCAGACTAACAGTAATAATTATAAAGTTTGTTGTAATAATTTGACATACTCAATATTTCATCCAGCACAGCTGGTTTATTCTCCCATTACACACACCAGATGCTGTAATATTGCTCCTAATTTCTGTGTGGAGTGTTCAGTTAAAGGCTGCTGCTCATTTCCACACCAGGCAGCTCCAGGTTACAGCTCAACAGCACATCTCCCTCTCTCCAGCCATCACCTCCATGCTGCTCACAGCGAAACCACAGTCCCAGACCTTCTAAAGAGAACAGATGGTATCTGGCAGAGGAAGGAAGAAAAGTCTAAGTGCTGGCTTTTTGCTCCTCCCAGCAGTTCTTCTTTTCAGGAATCTTTTCAGTACACAGTTTGCTGCACATGCCTTTACTCATGATTATTTATGCAGGGCACCATTGGACACTAAAATGGACCATCATGACCAGAAAAAGGATTTTAGATGTGGAAATGATATGTGGTTTTACAGCTCAAAGGCTTTCAGGAAAAGACAGTCTAAGTGGAGGAGAGGATAAGAGCAAATTCCATTGGCCAAAATAATACATAATTCTTTAAATGAGATAATCAGAGAGCCCAGAAGTAGCTGAGAAAAGATACTGGATTGAGAACACCTAATTATTAGCAGCATTATCAGAGATTTGGGAATGAATCAGGTTTTTACCCAAAGAATGATGGACATGCAAGTGAATTACTTCCTGACCTGTGATCATTTCTGGGTTCTTATCTAGTGCCTTGTGGAGGTTTTCACTAGCATAGCCTTCAAAGAACAAACATTCTGGAGTTTGTGGTGAAGAAGGATATTCAGAGCTATGTTTCTGATTTCATATTTTTTGCTTCTTTTGTAGGGGACGAGGGGCAATCATTAGTGGTCCAGGCAGCCACACAGACAACACAATAGTCATTGAGAAGGAAGGACTGGTCCTTTCATGAGGATATTACAGCTTCACTTGCAGAGGTGAGCATTCATCATGAAAACGGTTTCAGACTTCCTCCTGCTAAATAACTTCTCCTCTTTCCTTGCAATGTTTTGGGAGAGGAGGAACAGGAGGTCATAAAGCAGCTGGACACATATAAACATCTTGGTGATATTTGCAGTGATATTCTAAGGGGAACTGAGTAAACCTTCATCTTCAAACAGCATTTAAAGAACATGACATTTGGAAAAATACCAGTCCATTCAAATATCCTGCTGTTTGGGCAGAGGTTCCCCCCAAACCATTGACACAAATGCAGAGATGCCCACCACAGCTGGCTGAGCTCCAGGCCAGCCCTGCAGTGCCAACTGAGACATCCCGTTTTCATAATTTAACTCTGCTTTTTGTCTGAGCTTTGGTACTTTTGAGCAGGTTCTCTCACGTCCCTCTGGCCTGTGAGCCTTAACAGAGAGCTGGGAGAGGATTTTAGCTGTGCCCCTGCTCAGTGTAAGAACCACAGCCCTTACAGGTGTCCTGGTATTGCAGTTTGCAGTGGTTCTCAGAAAGCTTTGTGATGCTTTACCTCCCTGACTGACATTTATCACATATCATGTGCTTCCCGCAAATGCTGCAGGATCTTCCAAAGGAAGTTTTTCTAGAAGGAAAACTCCTTGGCTGAGACACTCCTTGGGTACATTGCTAAGATTTTTACCCAAGCGATGTTATATTCTCATTAGTTTATTAACTTGATTTTGCTTATGATGATGAGTCCTAAGTGCTGCATTCCCTGAAAGATATTGAAAATTATGCATTTCTGCTGGAGAAAACAGCGGCCAAACTCTGATGTGATGATGTTAACAGAGGAAATCTGTAGGATATGCAATTTCTTTCCTTAACGTGCATCTACCTGTGAAATTCCCTGTGTCACTAAGTCCTTGGCTTTGAGAGCTCCTGCTTTTACAGACCCACACTGCTTTTAGTAAGTGCCTATAACAAAGGATACTGCATTATAATAATAACAACAAATTGCTTTGGGAACAGTTTCCTACTTGCCCCACAGTAACTCCAGTATCTCCTGGGCAGTTTCATCCAGTTTTGACAAAGAAGAAATCTTTGTCAAAACGTATTTTGTGAAAATTGGGCAGAAGAAAAGACCGAACCAACCTTGTGCTGAGGACCAGGCAGGTAAAACTCTGGTATTATAGACTGCTGTTTTAGCAGCAGTGAACTGGGCAAACAGCAGGTGCATTTGCTGACACAAAGAACTAGGAAACAGCCACAGCATTTTCTGCCTTTGTCTTTTAATGGAGGGGATCTGTGCAGTGATAATGGGAGACAGAGGCTGTAAAGAAGCTAAAATGAGATTCTGTAGAAAACCAGGCTGCATTATTTCTTCTGTCTACGGAACACTTTGTTTTAACAGAAGACTTGTCACAAAGAGGCCTCTCAAAAAATCAAACAAGATACAAAAATCATGTAGGACCATCATGTAGCTACTTCAAGGACTTGGGACATTTGGGTTGTAATGAAAGGGTCAGTGGATGGCATAAAACTTTGCATGATAATACAGGACTATACCATCTAAAACTGGCATGCATCCCTGTGCTTCCAAAGAATATTCTTCTGAAAATACATCTCTATAAAAGGAGTGTGGTATAAGCACTATAAAAAGCCTGGATGTAACATCCATCTGGTCACGGGTGGAACAGTGGCTTACCCACATTGAGAAGGTTTCAAATAGACAAGATAAAGTGCCAAAGTTTTAGGCCTAAAGTTGAGATTTAGAGGCATGGATTTCCTGCTGGTGGCTGATGAATCCAAGCATCTCTCCAGCATCATTGCCAAATCCATCTTTGTAGTGAGGTTCTGAGCACAGAGCATTCAGTATGTCCCTGGGCAACATCAAGCCAGGAGACCTGTTTAACAATGTTTCTGTGCTTCTAATTGAGCAATACCCAGTAAATAGCCCCATATGTGTCAAACAGGGATTTACATCCCAATCCATCTTCAGGCTATGGAAACCCTTCCAGTGTCACACTGATAGAAAAGATCACAAATGTGCATTTGCATCAAAAGCTTATGTCACTCAAAAGCAGCTATTAAAGTCCATCACATAAATATTATGTGCTTTACAAAACCAAACACACAAATACATTTATCTGGAAGTGCTGTGATGACACCAAAAGTACACTTGTATGATTCAAAATAATTCTCATTTTAATAAATTTTTTTCTTTTTTTCCTCCCCAGAGGCTTCTTTGCTCAGTACATTTGAACACTGTTTTGGGTAGAGGTCTTTAATAGCCCTACATGAAATAGGAGTAGAAGAAATAACTTAGTTAAGGCTAAATACTTAATTAAGGCAAAAAAGTATCTTCAAAGGAGCTTTTAAGTGCCACCTCAGCACAGCTGTGCTGCCACTGGCATAGCCCTGGAAGGTGCTGTGATTTAAAGTCACGTCTGTGATGAATTTCTTTGCACTCTTTGTGTGGCAGGGAAGGAGCACTGCAGAATGTGAGTGTATGGATTTAATACCATAAGCAGCAAATGATGATGTTGATGTGTTGCCTCCAGCTGCTGGCTGGGGTACAGAAGGAAGGATACAGGAGTAAAGGGCAAACCCATTCCTTTTTACCTTTTAAACATTCCTCTATAAACATGCACAGAAAGCAGAGAGACACAATTTGCCCTTATTAGCACTTGCCCACTCTTCTCCTTCCCCTTCCTCCACATCCATTTGCCCAGAGAGTCTTTTTTGGCTCCTGATCTTTAGGCAACAGCTATAATGTATATTCCAAATGTATGTGTGGCAACAGGCCATATTACTGTGTTCTGTGCAACATCCTCTTCTGCTGAACAGCCTCCCTGAGACAGGTGGCACTGAGTTGTTAAAATGAGTGAGTGCAGTATGCACTCTGCTTCTATGCAAGTTTACAAGAGAAAATGTTTATTTTAATCATCTTCTTCACATTTTCTAGTTAAAACAAACTACCAAATTATCTTTGGTAGTCAAGTTTAACTTTCTTGTCTCTTTTCAGCTTAAAAACTAGCATTTCCACTATCAGACCTAACTTGATAATTTGGGTCTGTTTGTTGCTCGGGGACAGAAGCAATAACTCGATAAAAAGGCTGAAGGTAAAGCTGCTCAGTTATAATGGATTCAGTTCAAAGTTGCATAACACAAGCCAGAGTTACTGATTCAAACACTTACCTAAGTGACACAAGGCTACCACACATCTAACAGGACTCCTATGAGCTCTGATTCCCTGTCACTTTCTGTACAGGAACAACACATCCTAAATAAAACAGGGTACATGCAAAAGGGTTATTTTGTCTTCCCAATTTTCTTGCTAGGTCTATAACACCCTGTAGTATACAATGTCCCTTACATTAAGAACAGTTTCTTACCCCCAATTTATGCACATTTTCCTCCTCTGCTCCAGAATCACCTGCTGATGGTTTTCCTCAGCCTGTTGGATGTTTTCCTCAGCTTAACTGCCCCCACTGCTCTACCATCCAGATCCCAGTTAGATGAGGAGCTGCTGATCCACAGATTTGTTTTTGATTATTAGATACAGTTCATTGACAACTGTTTTTCAGTTTTTTCCCTTAAGCTCCTTTCTAGCATCTAATCCCAAAATACGTAGTTTAATTCTTCTATCTATAAGCAAACTGAGTCTGCTTCAATTTTCAACCATGGGGGATTAACAGTACTGGGAGCAGAAACAATGAACTCGCACTTCTCTCTAACACCAAGTTCTACTCAGAATTCTGAACAGCACATCTGAGTGCCAGGGCAATTTGTATCTCACCCTGGCAGCAGTTCCATTTATGTCACAGCAGAATTGACAAGTGCCTATTATACAGTACCAGTTCCAGCTGCCAGGCAGGCAGAAACCCCCACCAAATATGTGGTGATTTCTTGATTTAGCCATTTTGGATGAGACTTAAGTAAAATAAAAAAAAAGGAAAAAAAGGAAGAAAACCTTTTCCCCAGCTTCCTTAATTTATCAAGAACTGAGTCCCTGACAGCTCACCCTTCAGAGCTGCCACCAGCAATCCCGGTGCCTGCTGTCTGCAGAACTGTTGGGAAAGCTGGATCAGCACCTTGCTGCCACAAACAGACCTTCAGCCAAAGTGATCTCCTGCCTACAGGGCAGCAGACACCCAACACACATTATACAGTCTCTCTCCATACACACAAGTGCCCTAATCCACACTGTTACAGAATTCCAGAGCAATTTCAAACACAGGTGATGGCAGCTACTACAGCTATGGAGCTATTTAAAGTTCTGGATGTCACCTTCCTAAAGGACTGATGACTGAACAGAACTGCACTTAACTGAGCAGAACTGAACCAACACTTCTTTCTGAAAAGAAAAAGAAGCTTCCAACATAGGCCTTTTGCCACTGAACTGCAAACCCAAACCTGTAAAATGTTGGGGCCAGGGTTTACCAGAAGGAGAGGGATGTGGATCCTCATTAGTTCTCTTTGGCATGGCAAGTGTTCTGCCTCAGACAAATTGGTGGCAGCTGAACAATAACCTTATAGGTACCTGCACCTTCCCCAGATACCTTGATTTTGATAATAAGGTCCAACTTCTGTGTACAAAATGACATGGAACATCCCCATTTATTACAGTGACCTCCCAGTTAACAACATTTCTTTGATATTGTGCCAAAAATATCCACTTTCAATAAAATACTATTATATCTTACTAAGTTTCAATACGTTACACATTTATTAATGTTTGTAACAACAACAACAGCAAAAGCAAAGAATGAATCATCCTTCTGAGACCAGGGCATGTGTTTTAACAGTGCTAAAATAAAAAACTGTATTTAATTTAAAGCACATGGTGTGAGGAGACTTGCACACCTTTACTGTAACAGCGGGATTGGTGTGAGAGGAAAAAATCTTCAGTCTTTTCATATCAGTGACTACAGCCCCAAGTACAGAATCATGTGCAAACACAAGATATATGTTACTTCTGCTTCTGCAAGGTTTGAAATAAATACCTAAGTTTATAAATAGACCTAAGTGCAGGATGAAATAAATCCAAGTAAGATAATATCAAAGCAATGTAGGATGCCTATTTGAAGATAGAAAAGGGGCATTAAGAACAATATTAACTCAACTGTTCAGTAGTTGGAGGACAGCTGCTGCTCCAGTCTTTTTTTTTTTTGAAGTCTCATCGTTAAAACAGAAAACTGGAAAGTAATTTATTGAAATAAACATGAGGAGGGACCAAGAATGGACAAGACCTTTGGCTGATATCAGTTATCACAGCTTCAATAACACCTCAGAGTCTTTAACCTTCTTTCTAATGGACTGACTGCCCAGTGTCCATAACAAAAAATTCCCCTGGTGTTTCAGATGACATCCACTGAATGCAATCCATGGATTAGCAAACCTACCTTTGCAAGGACACCATGGGCTGCCTTGAATTAATACAGAACTGCAGCTGAGAGATGGTTTAACATGTAATTCGAAAGGTACTGCTGCCAAATTGAGAGCTCCAAAGATGGGTACAGTGAGCCTGTGGAGTCAGCCCTGCTGAATCACTTCTTGCCAACTCCAGGATCTCCCAAGAAGTTTCCCATAACAGACAAGGGAGCTTGTTTTATGACACTAGACACGATTAAATGTCAAGCAGAGTAGTTATACTGGAGCAAAAAACCCTTTATGCTATGAAGAAGCTGTAGAAGGACATTCCTGTGCCCATTCAGGGTTCCTTTATGATTTCAGTGTTGCTCTGTTATCACAGACAACCAGAAATTAAGAGCACATCACGATGCACATCTGAGTCCACACAAGTTTCAAACTGATTCAGTCTCAAGGACAACTGAAGTGATAAGGAAAGAAAAGTCCCAACACAGAGTAAATCTAGACCCTGAACATATGGTCTACTAACAGCAAAGTTAGCAAGAAATAATACTTAACATTGTTTTCCTGGTCTAAAGTCAGTGATGAAGGTGAATAAACAAGTTACTTTACCTGCTGCTTTCATTTTATGTTCACTTACTAACACATCTGAGAACATGAAATACTGTAGAAGCATTAGAAACAATTACTTAAGCAGCAATGCATTTCATTTTTTATTCATTAAAGTTTTTGATGTTTGCATCAGACTTTTGACTTTCTAAAGCCACTCTAAATCAAAAATCCTATTATTAAGCCCTTAAAAAATTTATCACAAGTCAGTTTACAGATGACATTGATGTCTTATTGCTATCCATTCCTCCTGGACCATTTCTAACAATTCATTTTTTATATTCCTACAGTGCTGAAATATGGTTCACACCAGTATCTGTCCTTTTAGTAATCACCAAAGCAAAGCTTGGCAGTTGTCATATATTGCACTCTTGAGAAAAATGCTAGTAATACTCTGAATTGATTGAACAGCATGGAATCAGATCTAGCTGGCAGAGAAACCATTTAACTGATTTCAATTCATAAATCTCTTTTCTCCTATCCTGTTTTAGTTTAGAAGCTGCTAAATGTCGCCGTTATCTTGTGATGCATAGAATGAACCAATTATTTATAAAGATATTAATTTAAATAATAGGTGATTGCATTCATTAATGTTTCATGTGAGCAGGCAGATGTATGGATCTTGCTGAGTCCCTTCCATTTATGCACACTGAGCTACAGAATGTCTGTAGCAGTCCTTGGCTGGCAGACATCGATTTATTTATTTCCCCAGAGGTCAGCATCAGGTACAATGTCCTTCCTTGTCTTAAAAATAAAGTGATTTTAAACAGATTTTTACCTCCTTCAGGCCCCAATTTAAGTCCTTGAGTTTGACCTAAAATGATTAGTAAGACACAGCATCCCTGATGTGACAAGGTTTAATTAACTGGTAGGGATGCACTTAGTGTCTAAAGCAAAAGCTGTTGCTTCACATGTTTTTAGGAGGGGAAAAAAAAAAAAAAGGTATGGCCAAGAACTGAACTATAGTTTAGTTCTAAACAATCATGGAAATAGGGCTTTGAAACTAAGTCCACAGAGAACCAGGAGATCAAAGGCAAATGGGCTACAGTAAGGCAAATTTTGGGGGACCAAAGGCAGAGGTCTTGCACTGGTGGATGGAGGAAGGAATCCCAGCAGAGGATTCAGTGGGAAGTGAGGGGGTTTGTTCATCCACCCCAATCATCCATGACAGGCTGGAAATCCCTGGAGACTGAAACCCACAGTGCTTTCTGCCTAAATGTCACTAGACACTACACTGGAAGTTATTCTGCTGTGCTGTTGCTGATTGCTTCGGTGCTGATGTGAATCCAAAGCAAAAAGGCAGAGAAAGTAAAACGATGTCATTGTTTGTGACAGAGTGAAAGAGTGTGATTTGCAAATTAATAAGGGTTTGCATTGTTTATTAAAAAGGGCTGTTTATCTGAAAGGGGCTGCATGCTAAATTCACTAAAATGGATAATCAAGAGACAAAGCTGGGCCTGAGAGAGAACTGAAACCTGGGGAGTTTCCTCAAAAGCAGCATTTCTTCTGGGGAATTTATCTGCATGTAAACTCATTAAGTATCTTGTGCTGAGATTCTGGATCTTGAAATCCAATTATCTCTATCAATGATGCTCAGCCTGCAGGACCCAAAGAGCCACTTTCTCAGGAAATGGAGAATCACACAGACAAAGTAACACAGCACAATTCAGAATAACATCTCATGGTGCTTGAATTGTAAATCGTGTGACCTGATACCGCCCTGCAGCCGTTGGACAGCATGTAAAGCAATATATTATTGCTCACTGAAACTTTACTGCTAAAAATTGGATCAAAGTGGTGGAAATATTTGGCAAATTGCATTGCCATCCCTTTTGCTCCTGAATGGAATGGGGAAAATTTTCTTCTAAGCCTCAGAGCAGAGGTAACTGTTAAGACACCTGATGTGTAACAGGCCACAGACTGTGTCTTTTTCCCCTTGTAGGCTGTGGGGTAGCAAAACAGTGGTGTTGTTCTTCTTCATATTCTCCTGTTAGACCATCCCTTTTCTTTAGGAAAAAGAAAAATATTATTATATTTCCTAGTGGTCTAAAAAATTGTAGGAAAGTCTCAATCTGGTTTACTAAAAGTCTTTCATTACTAACACTGAAATAAAATGATCTGTCCCAAGGAACAGGCTAGAAAGGCATGTGCTTAAGGTGGAAACTTTAGGCAGAAATTCTGTAATGGAATGGCTTAGAACAGTTTCAGTCTGCCAATGTGGAAAGTGAGAATTAAACAGGTAACTGGTTTACAGAACTTAAGCAATGCTCCCCACTGCCCAAAAACAAAGCCCAAGGGAAATGAGTGGTAAGAGGAATTATTAAGTCAGTGATCATATCACCCAGGTATTATTTGAATATGGATTCTGTTCCTGTGGGTGAACCACTTCTGTTTCTTCTTAAGTTAATTTCAAAAGTGAAGCACACAAAGTAGAAATGTTATTTTCAAAACTAAGTAAATATTTTTCAAACTCAGATAAAACTGATTTCTAATTTAATATAAAATATGTTAAAAATTTGAAGTTACTGTTCCAAGAACAATCGCACTGAAAATTTCCTTCCATCTAGCTCTCTCTTACAGCTTGACCCTCCTCCCAGCACCCTTTCCAAAAGAGGTTTATAATTTTGACTGTGTGCATCTAGCTGTCTCTCTTGTTCACTGTGCATGTAAGCTAGCTTATTATAACTCTGATTTGAAACCACATCAAATCCCTTTTTTATTTATTCACCATTTTTCTTAGGATCAGTTCCATAAAATCCTTTCATGTACAGCATAATCACAGTTAAGTCTTGTCTAAGAAATTCCTTGGCTGCTGTAGCAATTGGTTGAGAGAGCACTGAAAGCTGAAGTGCTTCAGCCCATCTGAAACACACCTCTATTTTTAACATACAAAAAACATTCCCCAAGAAGTGAACACAAATACACTTCCTGCCAAATCAGTCCCTCACTGATGCCTTAACTACGAGCAAAGAATTTTTAGTAAGGCATCAAAATTGCAGTTTTTTCCTCATAGGAGAATTTTGATTTAAATGTTTTAGAAACCTCTCTAAAACAAACCACAACCAGCACGAATCCTGTTCTTGTGACATGGTAGAAGAGCATCACTGCAGAATAATATCTGTGAGCATGGTAAGAACATCTCACTACTGATGTAGCATCTCCCAGCTTGTCAGTGCCTCTGAAATTTTATCAATAATCAGGCATTTGCTTCGCTCTGAGCTGCTACAAAAACCAGCTGAATTCTTAGAATTGCTAAAGACATTGAATATTCTGAACCTCCTGGGTTCGACTCACAGACAACTTCCACATTCTTGACTTTCTCATTTTGTCATCCTGTAACTTATAAACAATGGGAAATATGGAAGCCTTTACATAAACAGCAGAGTCAATAAAACTACTTTTTTTTTGGTATCAAAATGAAAAACCTCAACACATTTCTGTTTAAAAATCAAAATGTATATATCACCCTGAAATCTGGGCCACAGTTGGAAGCATTACTGTCCTTCAGTAATAACAGCAGCACCTTTTCATCATTTCTGTGATGAAGCTTTACATCAATTCTGATGTATTTGCACATGTACCACCAGAGCCTCCATGGGATGTACAGAGCAAATTCCTAAAATCTCTGCTGTTTCCAGCAGATATCTCATTTGTCATGACAACAAGTGAAGGAAGATAAATCATTTCCGAATAACCTTTTGTTAGAGTCTCTGCTTGCTCTGATACTGTGAAGTCACAGAGCCTTTTCATCTGCATTGTTCTGTGCTACAGATCGAGTAAGAGACAACCTGCATGGAATAAGCAATAAAAACTTTAAAATACCCTTTTAAGCACCCCCACATAGGGGAAGCAATGCAAAAACATTACAAACTAACGAGTACTTCCAAAAGTGCTAACAGGTTCAGGATGTTTTATTTATAAAATAATTTCGGAATTGAAGTATCAACCCTTCAGCTGGATAAACAGAGTTGATAATTTAGTTATTTGAGAAGTGTCCTTAAAAAGCACTGCATTGTTATTCTCTCTCAAAGCTGACAGATGAAAGTAAATCCTTTAGAAATATAAAATATAGCAAATGTTTTTTAAGTCTACTAACTTTTATTTTGCCTACCAGAACATGAACACCTACCTTTCTTCCCCCTGTGTTTAGGCGAAGTGGAGTTAAGAAGGGATCAAAAATCATATGGCTGGTTTCAATATTGACAGGTGACTGTCTTTTCCCAACAGAGCAAAGATTCCAAGCTGAGTTCACCAAACCCCAAAAGGAGGGCACTGCAAAACAGAAGAAAAGTGCAAGTTTAAGGAAAGTTTGGAAAGACAGGAGCAACACATGCAGGGCAGATGGCCAGGTAATTACACTCTCAGATTGTCTGCACACACAGGTTGAAACTGAAAACAGGCAAACAAATCTAGCACTTGAAATTCAGAACTTCATACACAAAGGCTAAAACATGTTGTTTCATATGCTCTTGTATTAGGAAAGAAGGCTGGGTTGTTTTGGGTTTTTTTCTCTTTTGAAGTAATCCCAGATTCAATAACAAACAGCTCCTTTGCTATTGTAGAATATTTACTTAGCAGTAGGAATGTGACTCACTAGTCCTTATGCTAACTTTGCATAAATTCAATGTGTCCCTGGACTGAAACTGTCCCATTCTACTCAAATTTTCTATTTGGAAAAAATTCATTACAAACCACAGAAATGTTGTAACTGAAACCCAACACGGTGATCCCAGAGAACAGAACTGCTCTCCAGACACATTCAACCAACTTCTGTTCACCCAAACCTTTCTTTAGACAAAGGTTTGATCTAAAGAAAATCTTTTTGGAAAGGTATATTGGAAGGCTAACTACTTCCATGGATGTGCAATGGTTTGGAACATGGAAGGACCCCTGACTGTGGACAAGCTGAGTTACTTTCTGCACCCCTATTTGGAAAAAAAAGTGATGTAACTACATATTAATTCTTATCAGGTAACTGCAGGCTGAAGGTCACACTGCATCTAACCTGCAATTTATAGACATGATCAACCTGAACTTCTCCTTGGGTGCTGAAAAAATTTCTGACTAAATGAGTGAAGAGCAACTACACAAAACACACAAAGGACACGCTTAGATTGTGTCTGAACACTTTGCCCCTGTCTAAGGTACATAAGGCAACTTTGACTTTATCAGAATTGTTCTGTAATTTTGTGTAGCAGGTGAAGATGTCACAGGTGCAAACGTTGTTGCTGCTTTTTGGTTTTATTTTTTTTTTCTTTTCACATGTTGAAAGATTTCATAGCCTTTAGGCCCCAAAGTATTCTTCTAATGTACAAACTGTGCGTGGCAAAGCCCATAAACCCAGACTGGGGGATTGCTGGGGCCCTGGGGCAGGAGCACAGGTGCTGTGCCTGGTGGGTGGAGCTGCAAACAACCCATCAGTGGGCTATAAAAAGGTTTTTGATTGCTGAAGTCACTCGTGTTGAGGGTTTTGCCGTGTGAGTAAGTGCTCCTGCCTGCAGTTTTTGGGTACTCTACTGGGAGCCACGTGGAGTTTTGGCTGGATTTGAACCTCACATTTTTAGTAGACTTTAACCATTGGGAGGCTATTCCTTGGGGAGGAGAAAGGTGGAAAATACCTTCTGAGTGGTGTGGCCTCAGGAAAACGGGTGATCCAGGTGAGTGTTTTCCTAACGCGTTTTATAAATCTCAGTTCTTTTTGCCCTCGAAGTTTGAGTGTATGTAGGTGTGAAACTCTGGTTGGATTAATCTGTAGCTTTGTGTAACTCTTTGACAAACATAGATAAACTTTCTGGGGGATTCTTTGGTTGTTGCTTGCACAGCAAAACTTCAGTGTGAGTGTCTATGCAGGAGTGATGGAAAGTGTTTTGCAGCTGTTGAGTATTTGCTTACTCCAGTAGTTCATGTGCTGTTGTCCACAGACATTACTTTTATTACAAAATACCTGAAAACTCAATTTTCAGCCGAAACTTTTTCTTTCTTTGTGCCAGTCTGTCTGTGCAGCTACAGGTGTCCCACATGCAGGTGATCTCAATTAGTCAGCACTGAAATGGTGCAGCCAGCAAAGTTGGTTTCCTTGCACAGGGATTTGAAGTGACTGTGTGCTGCTAAAACCTTAAATCCACTGGTGACATATCTTTACACCTGAACCACACACTGAAATCAGAAACTCCTCCTAGTGTGTACTGCATGAAATCTCCAAGGAGGGATGGATACTGTAATGCTTTACAGCCATGGGAAAGCAATGATCAGGGAACAGCACTCAAAAATGTCCAGAATTGCGGATGCCCACATCAAATTATGTCAGTAATCTTTTACTTGAATAATAAACCCTGTGTGAAACCACCCCAAAGAAGGTCACATGGAAGGCCTTTAAAGTAAGTGAAGCTCTCTATGACCAAAAATATCAATTGGCAGCATGGTCTTAAAAATTTATCTGGGTCCTCTGTTCACCCTCCCAGTCAATTCCCACTTCCACTGCTGACTTACAAGACTATGGAAGTTCACAGAGTATACCAAATGACAGGGCTAATGCTTTGAAATGAATAAAATACATGTAGTGCAATTAAAAGCAAATCTGTACACAATTATTTGTGTGTGGGTTTTTTGTTGGTCTTTTTTCTTTGTTTTTGTTGTCGTTGTTGGGTTTTTGTTTGTTTGGGTTTTTTTTTGAGAGAGAAATACCATGGGGCTCACTTCTGCCTTTGTATGAAGAGGGATTTTTTCTCTGACAGAGACCTAAAATAAAAATTTAGGTTAATTAAGATAGCCTGGTTTCCCTTGATAAATTCCCCTGTGGTATTATCTCTGTTGTTATTTAAAAAAAAAATGAATTAAAGATGAAATTGTAGGGCTGTAGGATCAAGAGGGAAAACATTAAAAGGGAACTCTGTTGCTTCAATGGTTTATGGTATTACTAAAAAAAAACAAAAAAACCACACATTCTGGTGAGAAATAGGTGGGGTATTGGTAAGAAACAAGTTTTTAGCAAGCTTTTAAAAATAAATAAACAAACAAAGTAGACATGGTAAGTGCAATAAAATGGCAAACCAAACAGGCCAGTCCATTACCTTCAAGCTGACAGTAGTTAAACAATTTATGATGTAACCAGGATTGACCCAGAAAAGCCTCACTGGGAAGTATCTGCTATGAGGGGGTGTTTTATGACGTTATTTCTGGTCTTGGCAGGGAACTTGCCCTGTGTGCTGTGCCTGTCACACCAGCCTGTCCCCAGGAACACGAGGACGTGGAGCAAAGGGCAGGGCTGTTACCAGACACGTAAGTCTGTGCTGCAATCTTTGCTTCCTCTCCAAATGCCTTGGACCCTCGTGCATCCCCACCTCTCCAACATGTGCCTGTTGCTGGTTTTTGTTTGTGTGCCCAAAAAGTGCAGCAATGGTAAACCTGCCCCAGTTATCAGAATGACTTTGCCTGTGCTTCAACCCAAGGTTAATTAAGGATGACTGGCCTAAGACTGCACACCTAAGTTAACTAGTGGATGGGGATATTAAGCAATATTAATGTCTGATTACATTTAATTAAAGTAATTAGTGCTGCTGCTTAGATGCTCAAAGTAATCTAAAAGTATTAAGAACTGTAATAGAAAAATCTAAGGAGGTTCCCATAGTAAACCAAGGCTTAAATTAAACTCAAGTGCTGAATTAACTGTTTAGTTAAACTAGTGCATGAATCTAGGAGAATATATAAAAATATTAATTATTTTTTATTCTGTCTTAGCTAGCAGATAATTAAATAATTAATGAAACAGTATCTCCTTCCCCACAATTATGTTGTATTTCCATAAAAAATCTAGTCATGTGTGGAATATGCTGCTTCTCTGTGTGGACCTCTGAAGCATTTCAGACAGCAGCCTGGCTCCTGTGCTGTACAGGAGCTCCTCTGACATGCTGGTTTGCATGCAGCCCACATAGCAGCTCAAAATCTCATTTAACAAGGTGCTCCAGCTACTGGTTATTGTACCAAAAGTCTATATATAGTGATCATGTCATCTCTGCCTTCCTCTATAAATCCCCCTAAACTTTCACCACTTGAGGGCTGAGCTTTTGCAAACATATTACATAGACATAAGGTGATAAGTTTTTTGTCTGATCAATGCCTTCAACCTTCTCACAGCAGAAAAGGGGATTCAGAGTTTATTTCCTCTGTATGTTGGTGCACTGTGGACAAGAGACTTTTGTGTGTGTTATATGGTGAGAGGGATTACTTATATTTTATACCTAAGCAGAAATCTCTGACACCTTCATTCAGTCTGTATCTTATTGCACCTGCTCTCTTTTCAATTTACTGGGAACAATTTATATTGAGATATATGAAGATGCTCCAGTATCAGCATGACACAATAGAATGAGGGATTCTGATGGCTTTTACCAAACCTATGCATAACAACAGTGAAATAATAGCAGCTAGGACAATAAAGCAAGGATGGAATGCTATTCCCCCGGTGATGAGTACCAAGGATTTGCCTAAATAAATACAAGCCTCCCCTCTCCAGGGAAAAGCAATGAGTGCCCCATAAGGATGCCCTTCAGCAGGTACAGCAAACTTGCAGATAAGCATAATGGTATTGCCTGCAGTGTGTGCTCATGGGAACAGGCTGCATCCGTGCTGGGAGAGGAGGCAGCAGTTCTCCCAGGATGGGAACGTAGGTTTGTGCTGTGTAGGGCATCTTAATTGCTTCATCTTGGGAGGAAAAAATGATGCTGGACTTAAAGGTTGAGGTTGTGAAAGGGCTGTGGACAGGTAACCAGTGTGAACTGATTTGGTCTGGGCAATGTAGGGACTCTGGTTTAGGAGTAACGATAGAAGCAACACTTCTTGTGTCAAAAAATGTGCAGATTGGGTGTTCAGGGACATGGTTTAGTGGTGGACCTGGAGTTGGTTTTATTGTTGGACTCTCTGTTCTTAGAGTTCTTTTCCAACCTTAATGATTCTAAACTAACAAATTCATTTGGGTTGGTTAGAACTCTAGGATTTGACTTCAATTGCCAAAGTCCTCACTTCAATTACCACAGTGACTTCAATTACCAAAGTCCTCACTTAGGATCTGCATCAGTCTTGGAGAGACAAAAACCAGCAAATGTGATCCTATTTTTATAGTGTTTATTTTTATAGATGCTTATTTTTCCAAGATATCTGCTACTGGTCACTGTCAATAACACAAGATGGAGTCTAAGCAAGACAAAGTTATTTCTGTGTTGTACTGCAGTAAGACTGTAACTCCGTCTTCGAAGTTTGATCAACTTTCAAAAGCACAAATTTTTCTGATTTTTCTTTTAAGTTACTCCAGAGTTTGAGTTTAAATGAAAGGTATCAACTTATTCACACAGCAGATCTTTGTTTATGTTTTTAAGCTTTAGCACTGGCCTGGCAATGGCATAAAACACAATCAGATTGTGTTTGTGCAGCGATTTATTCTTGCCCTGTGTAATTACTGGTCCCTCAGATAAAATCTCAAGCTACTTTATTGAAGCTGGGAATTGAAACCACAGAGAGAATCAGCTATCTATGTACATCAATAAAGCAGTCCATTAATTATTTCCACCTACTCAGCTTGAAGAAAATTATCATACTAATGCCTCTGGATAACCACATGACCCGCTCTGCTTCTACATAAAAGCCAAATGTAGAGTCATAAAGGCTTTGAGAGATAAATCAGGGACACCAAAGAAATGGCAGAGGATAGAATGGCATTCATCTCACTAACTGGTCACAGAAACCTCCAGACTGCAGTAATATTAGACAGTATCACAATGGTTTCAAATTGGAGAACTGGAAGTATTCTGATTTTCTTTTTGATAAGCAAAGAGTTGATAGATGAAATATATCCTCAACAGCAAGACAGCATTGCCATCATCAATAAATCTTGAAACATATAAAAAAAATGAAATTGTGACGAACTCTAACAGCATCATACTACATGCTGCTAGTTCTATACTCCTAATTCCATACTGGTCTGTTCAAATGTCATCTTCCCTCTCTATGAAGGATTCTCAATGACAAGAAAAGTTCAACAACTGCACTGGTTAAATGAGAGAACAGAAAACTGGGAAGGGGAAATTAGGATTTAAGATTCTGGAAAGATATTTTCTTTTAAAAACTGGTAATTTTCTGCTATGCCTTTAATAGACACATCCTGCAATGCCCTCTTAAGATTACTTTTTAAATTATAGCTGCTTATTTCTGCCTAATTAAACATTTTCTTAAATTGTGAGTATTACCTGGAAAAAAGTATTTAGCAATCACAATTAGTGACCTCTAGCCTTGCAAAGCTTTTAGTTATTTTTATCTACACATTTGGGATACCAGTGTAGAACACAGTTCCACTCCTTTCATTACAGTGATTAAACCAGACTAATTCACTTCTATAAATTATGTTAATTTTGGGGTAAAGAGTAGTTATACAACAGCATGTAATTAGACTGTTCTCTGCCACACTGTGGTGAGTTAACACACATATTAAAACTATACAATCAAATGCTACTTCAGTGCTTCTGAAAAATATAGGTCAGCTGCTTATAAAGGCACTTACAGATGCTTTTCCTATTGTCTCTTCTTTTTGCATTATTCATATGGCAGGAGTAGGAAGGTCCAAAACTAAGCAACATCAAGTATCAATCTTCTAGGGCCATGGCTACTATTAGTGTGAAAATATAATGTGCTTCTCTCTCATTCCAGTCAAAAGGATATTGCAGTCTTGGGGAAAATGGTCTTTTCATGTAATGTGAGTGAAGTTCCTGCTGCTGAAAGGTTTAGCACAACTATGGCAGGAAGTGGAAATGAAAACAGGCTAAAGGACAATTTGGTTTAGAGGCTAAAAAGAAACTGGGATGTTTAGTGGAGTTGGCTCATTAAAGTGTCAGTCTTGGGTAAAGTAAATCCTTACTGGCAAAGAGCTAATAATGAGAGAGGGGAGGGGAGGAAGGAAATGCCCTTTCCTTAATTTCTCATCACAAGACATGGAGGGTACACATGGACTGGACCCCCTGCCCCTGTGGGACACTGGGCTCCCCTTCTCTGCCTGCCAGTGCCTGGGGTGTGTTATGAGTAAGGAGCTGCATCAATTACCTGCCACTCAGCTGGCAGGTTCTAATCAGGTCTGGTCAGTCCCTCAGTCATCAATCACTGCCAGGGCTCCACAGATTCCCCTTGAAGCAGGCAAAGAATAAGCTGGTGATCACAACTGAGCACATCTGTCTGGCACTCGTTGTAATTTGAGGGGTAGAAAAGAGGGAGAGTTTGGCCTGGATTTAAGTGTAGGCTGAAAGAGGAAATGATGAAATGCAAAAAAAGCTGTGATGGTCGTTCTGGACTTTGAACAGGGCTTTGGATTGAAATGCAGGAAGCCCAGATTTTGGGCTGTTGTATGATCTCTAATCTTTCCTCCTCAAGCTTCTTCATCTTTGGCTTTTCTCTTTGTGCTGTGACATGTGCTGTAAAACTGGGCACTATGGCTGCTGCTATTAAATGAATGACTGTTCTGAGACAGGGGGAGTGAGATGTAAGATTTTAAAGAAGATCCAGAAGAAAGGTGAAGGAAGCTCTTCACCTACATGAAATTGGAACAGAGGAGAAAGTTCTTCAGAGCAAAGTAATTTGGAACTTATTGTTTTAAGGAAAGGGGAAAGACTGCTTATCCAGCAGATACCTTGAGCTCTGTTCTGTAGATTCAGCTTTATTTTAATGTCTCTGGAATACTATCGATCCTTCTGCTGAAAAATATAAATGAAAGAAGGAACATAAAAAATAACAAAAGACAGTGTATTTATTCTATCAAAAGGGTTCTTTCTGGGTATCCCAGTGCTTCATAGCATTGTGTTACTAAAACAAACCTAACTCTCATGTAATGAGTTGGAATTTAACTATTTATTGCCAAATTCAGTGTATGTCTGCATTGTTAGTGCTTCCTTTGTTAGGATGAGTATAATGAGCATCCCACTCTCAAACTGCAGGGCATTAAGGGATTCAGTTTGGAGGGGTAGGTGTAAAGGAGCATCTAGCAGGGGTTAATCAGTCCCACTCTCCAAAACATTTGTGTGTGACAGGTGCCTCTTGAGAATTACTTGTAGCTCTGCAGTATTTTGGTTTCCCACAAGACTCTTACAGGTAATGACAGCAAGGAATGCAGAAATGCCCTGGCTCTGCTGACTTGCAAAGACAACTGAGGAGCAAGCACAGAGTTCACCAGTGAGTGCTGCAGTTTGTATCTGTAATGACAGTTCACGACAGGAACAGTGATGCTCTGTGCTCTGGTGTTTTCTAGAGTAATCAGGTTTCTCTGACCCCATCCCACAGGGCTCAGGCTCTGCATGGGGAGGCTGTTTCCACAGTGAGATTACCAGAACTCTGTAACTTTGATTATTTTGGAAAGGCCAGGAGTCCTGAGGTCAGCTGACTTGAGGCACTTACTCACAGGCTGGGGAAAAATGTTGTCTGGGCAATACTGGTCTCTTAGAAGTCTAACACAGTGCTGCCAAGCCACAGCTCTGAACAGAGGCATTACTACAAAATATTCTGGAATGGCAAGAAACCTTGGTCTCTCCTCAGCTGCTACAACAAACTGCTCAGCTAACTGCTGTCCAGTGATTTATCTTTCACTGGTGATCTACTGGTTTTCCTCTGTGTGGTGAGGACTCTGGAAGTCTGATATTTCTGTTAGGGAAGGATCTGGTCCCTGCCTCCCTGGCAACGTGTTGTACACGTGGCACGTGACACCCAGCCTCGCAGATGGGCTCTGCTGAGCACAGAAACCAGGTTAATCCTAATCTAGGAAGACCTGCATGTTTAGGGGTAACTTAGATCTCTTGCACCAAGCGATTTATTTGAAATACTCCTGTGGTGTTTCTGGTACCCTGAGCATGCAAGAGGCAGAAGCAGAAAGGGCTTTGTGGTCCCTCTCACTCAGGATGGACCTGGTTGGGTGGGACACCAATAACTAAGGATCTTCTCTAGGAGTCTCACTTGCTGTCTTCTCCCTTCCTCCTGAACAAGTGTTTTGTATCTGATGGGTCTGTACAACATCTGACAAACACCTCACACAGGAATTCCTGTCTGGGATGTAAAGGGATAGCTGAGAGCAAGGGTATTTTTTGTTTCATGCCACATTATGTGGTTTCTGTATCCTGTGGGCACACATGGGACAAATACACTGCACAGGCAATACAATTCCTACCTAAAAAAATCCTGTATTGTTAATCAGCTGAATGTCGGGTGGTCACTGGTTTGAGTTTAAGGTTGGTCATTATTGGCCAAACTTTCAGAAAGGCTGAAATGTATTCCCTGAAATCAGGTGAAAATAAGGAAAGACAGGAAAGGATGCACTTTTTCTTAAAAACTGGGCCACTTACATAATCTGAAAAGTCTATCAGTGTGGTGCCTAGTCCAGAAAAATCCTGTATAAACAACATAAATACTGAATAACTTCTTAAAGAGGAAAGAAACTGCACTGGTACAAAGCCATCTGTAAATTCCCCACAAACCAGAGAACAAATGAAATTATTTAACTTCACCAAATAGGTAAAATGTAGCATATATAAAATATAACTGGAGAGGCATCTCATCTTATACAAATACTCCCTCTTGAAGCTCCAAACCTGCTTCTGCTTGTTAGAGCTGTTGAGGTTGGTCTGTTCATGGCCCTCTTGGCTTTTGTAACAAATGCAAGGTAAATACTACATGCTTACTCACATTTTTGCATAGCTATTATTTAAACAAGTTTTCTGTATTTAATTCTATATGAGCTTGCTATCATTAAGAACTCCTCTACCACTGGACTGTAGTTGCTCAAATACACTGCAAGTTTTTTAGTGACAAGGTCATTTTTCAAACCTTTTGGTCCATTGATGCACTCAGTTTTGAATGGTGCTGTGAATTCTGAGCTTCCAAACAACCTTGCTGATCTTGCTGAGGCTGCTTTTGGACAGAGATACAGCAAATGAAACTGCTGAGTTCTGCTGTCAGTGGGGAAGCATTTTGCAAATATATTGGTTTTCACAAGGCTGTGAAGGTTCTTAAATACTCACCTAAATGTGTATTTAATTATACTAGTAAGTGTTTTCTTCATTTACCTCAAAGTTTTGCAGTAAGATGTAGAGGAACATTCTGCAGCACTCCCATCAGACAGTGACTGGGAAGGTTCTCAAGCTGGTTTTGTCTGAAAACAAACCAATCTCCTCCAACTCCCAAAAAATAAATACTCTAGATTAATTGGGAGTGGAGAAAGGGAGGAGAGTGTGCTGGAAATGAAGGGACTGGATATGGACAGGACCCTACAAAGCAGTGCAGGGAGGACAGTGTGGAGGCAGTGGGAGGTGAGGCAGGGGCACACTGATCCACTGCCATTCCACACACTTTGGGAAAAATGAAGATAGCCTGGAAGCTTCAGCAGCTACAGATTCAGACTATAGAGCTGAAATTTATGCTGAACTTAACATAGAACACAGACTTTGATCTTTACTCTCATACTGTTTTGCTGTCTAAATTTTAAACCAACTCTGCAAAAAATAAGTAAAAGTGTGTATATATATATATCTACCTTATTTAGTTACATTACAGGGACTTTGGGACAGGATCATGGAAGACAAGGATGTGGATGATATTTTTTTTAATGCTTGAATTTGTTTAAGAAAAGGCTTTCTCACATGCTACAATATCTCATTAAATCAGGAGTGCAGAGTTAAACCTCACCAAGGTACTGCCATAATTATTCCACCAAAAATTAGCCAGGAGAGGTCAGATCAGCTGCTCTTAAAGGGTTTGCATGTTGTGCTTGGGGTCTGCCATGGGCAGGACCTGATTAGTGCTTCCCCTGAGTCCAGTGCCTTCAGTCTCCTTGTAAATGGCTCTTTGGATGGATGGGGGAGAACAGGCCAGGGATGACAGAAAGAAGGAGCCAGAGCAGGACAATGATGGGTGCACTAAAGCAGGGCTGTGTATCACAGCAGTGTCCCAGCTGCTGCCAGGGCCCAGCAGCTACAGGACTGAGCATCAGGGCAGAGAGCAGCCCCCCAGGACAGGCTGCTCAGGGGGGACTACTTGAGCACAGCTCAGGGAGGCTGTTAGTGTGAGCCAGAGAGACAGCACAGTGTGGACAGTCTAGTGATGGAGGCTCAGGGAACTACCTCCTGAGAGCTGCAGGGTGACACTATCATCTCTGCTGTGACTGATACACTGCTGCTGCTGCTCCTAATCTGATTGTGCCTGATCTCCCTGTTAACACACACATGGACAGACACAAAGAGTGACTGCCCCAAATTGCTTTGGAAGCCTCTGAGTGCTGGCAAATGCACAACTCAATCTAGGAACTGAATCACAAGATCAGATCTCCTCTGAATGCATCAGCAAGGACTGATGCAGGTTACAGGCAAGGAGTGGATGCTCCCTCTTGATGTAAGCCAGGGTTTGGGAATGTGCTGCTGTGCTGTCACCACTGCATAAAAATGGAAGTGCCACAGCCCCAGTGCAGAAAGCCAATGGGAGTGACTGAGTTGTGGATGTCAGATGTGTGCTCAAGGTTAGATCAAACAGCCACTGCAAGCAGAACCCTCTATTATTTCCAACTTGGAGCCCCACAAACTTTGACTGAATAGCTGTTTAGCACAGCAGTGATCTTTGCAGAACCCCTCCCTAGCTGTTTGCCCAAGCTGTGGGTGTGTGCCTGGCTCTGTGGCAATCACAGAGCACCACAGAAAGCGCTGCTCGTCTGACCAGTGCCAGCAGGTGGCACGAAGTTTGTAAGGCACTTACCAGTTCTTCCTGTGGCTTGTAGTGACTTATTTCAGCTTGTGAAAGATGACAGTAGCCAGCACACTACTGCTGTGGGAAATACAGCAGTGCATGAGTGTCTTCTGAGCTGCAACTGCTCCATTTTGAAGGGCATCACAGCAGCACCCACCACACTTTAGCAAGGCAGTCAGAGGTGCAATGCACAGGCTGCAGAATGCTAAAATCTTAGAGGCACAAAGACCATAACCTACTTCCCAGTGTTGTCACGGAGAGAACAGAAGGCCCATAGCTCTGGAACACTCAGCCTATTTCTCTCTGCCAGTGATTGTAACAGCTCAGAAGGAATGTGCATCAATTGCTTCCAAGGGAGATGTGTAAAAGATAATGTATGTTGCTTTTTTGGCAGCAGAGATTCACTGGAAGATAGTGCCTTGGAGGCTTTATTACTTGTGACCTTCACACAGAACCGAATACATCTTATTTTCTGAATAATTTCAGCCTGTGGATACAGCATTTGATGGTCTTTCTAGCAGTAGAAGATTAAAATCACACCTGCCTTGCAAAAAGAGGTTTAGGAAGAAAATTGTTAAATGGTTACATCCAGATTGATTAGAAAATTTATGACTATGCACATGGAAAAGACTGCAAAGATGACCAGAAGTACCTTCTTATGGACCCAAGCTCCTAAATCAACTCTGAAATTTATTATGAATATGATTATTGAATACACCAGTTAATAAAAAAAAGTTGCCTAGAGGCAAAACCTGTAGCTTCATAATCACTGAAAATATAAGTTTCAGTTGACCTCTGTGTTGCAGGCTAATACTTTTAGAAATCAAAATATGAGCAGAGTAATCCTGGAAGTAGGACTAGTTAATGGTAATTCCTTAGGTTTTGGAACTACCACCTCTTAACCATTCCTACATGAATTTTTTTTTTTAAGAAAAAAATTCTTCTGACTTAAGTTCCCACTTGAGGCTTCCCACCCCCCCCTCAGTTTTAATTGGAATTAGTTGAATAAACCTACTGCAGTAGGCTTATTAAGTGCAGAGAAACTGCACCTGCCAAAAGGTTCTGGTCCCACATACTGGCCAGTCCCTTCCATCAGGGCACCTGCCTGAAGTTAACACAAGCAAAAAAATCAAGTGTTCCTTCTTAAACACAAATCTGAATACATTTAGTGTTAGGTGACATGATTTCAGTTTGTTACTCATGGCCACAATGATTATTTTTCTATAAGAGCCTGTGTTCCAGGTATATGGCAAAGTGCTTTAGTGTTATTTACACACTTCTAGTAGAAGTAATATCCAGAAGGCTCAGTAAGTACAGATTAGTTGTATTTAGTGTTCTTCCTTCTGTTTAAATTTCTAACACAAAGCTACCAAAGCCAAGTCAGTAATCAGAAAGCCTATTAAAATTGCCATGTACAAATTCACCATAGACCTTTACTATCACGAAGTTGTTTTCAGTATGACCTGAAAGGACCCAAAGGAAAGTAAACATCATTCTTGCAATCAAAATTGTATTTCTTTCTGGTTTACTCAGCCAAGTTTCTGCACTGTCCCAGGCAGGCAGGAAATGGAATGAATTTTTGAGACTTGTAGGACAAGTAGAAACTTTTTTCTTATAAGAAAAGCTTTTCACTGTGATCTCTCACAACAATACATCCACAACTTTCCAGCCTGAGCTGTAAGAAAGGTATTTTATGAAGTTCCTACCTTGCTTTTCAAAGAGCTGTAGAAATGTTACTGAACAGGAGAGGTACACATGGAAATAAAATCCCTCTTGGCTTGCACCCCTCTTAGAAGAGCAGCAGTGGTTTAGCAACTATAAGCTATGAGCAGTGACTAAACCCTCTCCAGTGTGCCTTTCTTCTTTAACAGAAAAGCCTGAAGATGTTTTAAGGAAAAGTGCTTATTTCAGAAATATTTGCTAAGTAAAAAAGTGAACATGAATCACAAACCCTCAGCAAAACAAATGAAAATATTCTCACTGCTGGTGCTGGTTGAACTGGCTCCTCTTCCTGCATCTGCCCTGGACTACCCAAACTTTCCTTGGCAATTTAACTGTTGTGTTAGAGAAACAGGGCAAAGCCTGAGCCTCACAGGCAGGCAATTGTCATTGGAAGCTTCACCTCCATCAGTAGTGATGCCTTTCCTTTGTTCTGCACTATTTGCTGTTGTCAGCTGGGGGAACAGATATATCTATTATGCTGCCAGAGGAAACCAGCAGAGCAATATAATGACAATTCCTGCACCGCTTACAACCAGCCTGCTGCCTAATGTAGGAGAGGAGTATTAATTTAGTTTCTGTAGCATTAACTGTGGCCAATTTAATAGGAAAATGGTCTCTATATATCACTTCTTGGGACTTGGCCCAGTGATTTGCTCCTCAGTGTTATGATGTGCAGTAATACTTTTTGCTATATTTGCCTGTGAGTTATCTTAGAGCCTGGTTCTTGTTACTTCACTGATTTGCTATGATTGTGATTTTAGTAATAATCACTCTTTTGAAACTTCAGTCTGATGATTTCAGTAGCAACACATCCTAAGGTTGGAAATCTTAACAGCTTCAAAAGGAAACAAAATTTTAGTGCTTAACTTTGAGTGCTTTCCTGAATCACAGATACATCCTGAACACACATCACTTGCCAAAAGATACTAAACAAACTATCCACATCTAATTTCAAATGTATGCTTTGTGTATCTTGAAAGCCCTGAAATTCTCCCTTTAACTTCTACTTTTTGGCATGTTTCATGCATGTTCTAGTTTTGCTATGCAGCATATAAAATCAAATGGACACAACCTTTTAAACAGAGGGGATATTTGCAGGTGGCTGAAGAATAATCTCTAATGTTTTTTTTGTTTGTTCACACATTTGAGTTTGCCCATTTTCAGTTTCTTTTCCTCCAAAAAATACACTCCAATTTATAGAAAAAAAACCCTCCATAAACTGTAACCTCTGGGAATTTTCTTCTCTGATACCATCTGAAGCTGCTTCTGCTGGTGGAAGGGTTTTGTGATGCATTTTAAATCAAAAGTTCTTATGAAATGTTGTCTGGATACAGCAGTTCAGATGGACTGAGTAATGCACCAGTCCACAGCACTCATCACAGACCTGCCTGGGTATCTCCACAGATGCCAGTGATTAGGAAATCTCCACTTCTCAAAATTTCTTTGAAAAAGTAGGAAGCACAGTTTTTGCAGCCAAGTGAGGCTTCTTTAAGATCTCTCTTTTTTTTTTTTTTTTTTTTTCCCCTGAGGTAACACTTCCTATGACTCCTTAAAAGCCTGAAAACACTCTGTAACTCATTAAGCAGATGAACCTCATTTTCTGCACTCAAAACAAACATATCACTTCCAAGGCAACCGTGGCTCTCCATAGGCTGGAGATGCATTAAGCTCACAATCAAAGCAGGTGTTAACAGAATTAAAAACCCAGAACAGTCTGATGGATTCAATCTTCCTCCTGGCAATTATTCCTTATGTGTATGGTAGTGGTGGCTCTTTCACACATGCATGACCTCTCTACCTCTTTTAGCTACTCAGGAGTTCCTGGTAAAATCATGGTTGGCCCCTCTGTGAAGGGGAAGAAGGTGCTTCTCAAATCCTTTGCTGGACATTTCCTTCACACTCACGTAAAACACCTGGATGGTAAATCCTAGACCTTAATATCACTGAAAACTTATTTGGGTACTGAAAGGGAATGGACACCCAATCAATGAGACAGTCACCTAATGGGGACACTCACTCTTAGGGGGACATTCCTAAATTAAGAGAAGATAATTGTCATTTCAGATATGAACTCCCACCAGGCCCTGGTCACAACTTGCTTCTGAGTAACACAAGATTTAGGATGATTACTGCAACTTGCTGGCATGTATACCCAGAAAACCCTTAATCTGAGATACATGGGATGTTTTTATTTAGTTTATTTTTAAACTGAGTCTTATATATTTAACATCATTTTGTAGTATGAGGTGCATGAAAATTTGATTGTGACAAACCATCTATTAGATAAGCTTTGCTGCATTTACCTTGATGTCAGATGAGTGCAGACTGCTTGTCTGGTTCTGTCTGCTCTCATATATACTCACCTCTTTCCTAACTCAGCTGTGTGAAGCAGCATCTGACAGGATGTTCCATGGCTCACATTTAATAAGGAATTTTTTCCCACTCGAAAAAAAAAAACCACCTCAAGATGGAACCTCATAAGTACATTGAGCTTCTCAATCTGCACACACATGTCCTCATATTTTGTCATTTCAGGTTTAATGAAACAAATTGAAACTCCTGAATTTATCCAAAGAGGTTTTTAAATTCTTCCTTCTTTTTCCTAGGTCTTGTTATCCCTTCTACTTCAGCATTTCTGAATTGTATAGACATCCTACTAAATTTTGCATTAGAAAACAAATTCCACAGATCCTGACGTTGGCAATGGTTGTTCTGGCCACTGACTGTACAGGAGCAGGTGGCACTGGGCACAATAAATAGGTTTAAAATGAAGTAAGCTTCTTTGCACTCATTAAACAAGATGATACCCACAGTCTGGACTTAGGCTCGATATTAAACAAGATGTAACTTTGAGGCAGCTTCCCTGAATTTTTCCCATAAGATAAAAGCACCTTAGAGCCAAATACCTGCCACAGCTTTTAAGAAAGCAAATAGGCAAAGTTTCACAGGCATGTTTCTAATGACCAGTTTTGCTGTTTGCCTTGACTTTTCCAGAAGGAAAAGAAACTGTCCTTTTCTAGTTCTTCTTTTTCCACTCCCTGAATCTGGGTGTCTCTCAATTCGGGCAACTGCTTACACTAGGCAGTCTTGCTCAAATGTTTCCTTTATTACCAGGACGATCATCCCCTCTCAGATGCTGAGAGAATCCCTCATTTTCATCTGCCCATTATTCACTGAACACATTCTGCTAGATAAAATTAACACCAACACTGGCTTCCAGCTTGTCCTTTAACACTTACATGCAAACCTGTCAGTTCTTCACATTAAGATACATTTACTCTTTTCAAAACACCTTCGAGCTGACTGCTAATCCTACAGTCCTTGACTTCATAGGCAGTATAAACTTTTAAATGGTAATTGAGTCATCTTTTGATGAGCTGAAAGGGAGAGCAAAGTATGATGTTGCCAAGAGCATGCTGTTTGCTCAGCAGTAAAGTTTATGGAGTACTGCTTTATTCAGACAAATTATTAGGCTCAGTACAGGTGGTAGCTGGATGACACACAGTCATGATGTACAGAAAATCCATACCCATTATCTGGCAGCATCTTCCAGCCTAGAGATCTGTGAATTTACAGCTGCCTTTGGAGCTGTGTCCGACAGTGCCATTCAGCATGGAGCCTGTGTCACTGCCCTGTGCAGGGCATAAAACTCACAGGCAGAAAAGACTGTCAGGAGGATCTATTCCTCTTTTTTTTTTTTTTTTTTCCTTTTTCTTTAGCTATTAAAACTTCTGACACACTGCAGATTTTTTGACAATTGCCATTAGAACTACAGATGGGGAAAAGAGAGAGTTTTCTACATGTCCCCTCCCTACAAGCACCGTGTTCTCTTTTGCTCCAGTGAATTTCATCAGCTTCTTACTCTGTTGTTCTTTAAACTGAGTCTGTCTGGATCATTCGTGAGTCAATAGTGCTGTATTTGCTGCCAGGTTTTTATCTCATTGACAAACAGAACCACTGCTGAGAAACATCCTGGTGCAGTCCATTCATAACTCAGTCTTGTGTTTCCATTTTGCAATAGTAGTTGCACTAGAACTTTCACATCATGTATTGTCTGCTGATTTTCTGGGTCAATTTTTTATTCTGAATGTCACCCAAGTGCCTGAATCTCAGAAACTGATTTAGAAAGTGGTTTTGTTTCCTCTGTTAAATGGCTGAAAGCCTGAGTGCCTCTTTGTTAGGCTAAGCCAGATTTTGTGTACACACCATATTTTTCCTTTAGATTATCTTTATTTCTTATATTTTAAATAGAAGGCAAAAGGATAAAGTAGCATTTCAACTTTATCAGCAGATTCAAATTATTTCTTTCCATGTGAATGTAGCTCATTTTATGCTCCTTTAAGAGAAACTTTTATCATCTGCTGAACCCCTGAAAATCTGCCACCCTTATATAGGTTCTGATAATGATACTGGGTCAGGAAATACTTGTTTTCAACTGAGCATTCCATTTTCTGCTGCTAAAACCCCTATCAAAAACATGATAAAGGAGAAATATTAACTGTAAGGAAAAGGTGCCAAACTGGTGAGGTTCTGTTTAAGCTAATGGAGTTGTGCTGAATTTATTAAAAAAATGAGGGTTTGATTCTCCACTGTTTTCTGTTTTTAAAATATATCCAACTTAGCCTTAACCTCTAATATTTTTGGATGAATTGCCAAATCCTCTGATGGCTCATCTTGCTGAACACATAGCATAAATAGCATTCCTCCTTACGCAGTTCTTGATTGACCCAGTTTCTCTGTTGTTCTGAGAAATTCTGGCCGCTGTCTCTTGCTTTTATGTATTGTGCTGCATTCTATAATCCTCACTTGTCCTCAAGAGACTCGATGCCAAGTACAGTGCTACAGCTCCCAATCGAACAACACCACTTCCAATTCATCCTCAACTGGTTTCACCTCGTGAATCGAGGAACTCAGTGGTGATGACACCTTGGATTTCCTTGGATTCCATGTATTCCAGCTGACAGGAATCAAGCCAAAAAGACAAAGTAAAAGGTACACAGGTGGAGTCCAGTCCAGTGTGACTTGCACATGCCTTTCTGTCCCCCAAAATGTGATTTATAATTCTAAATTACTTTTCAACAAAATTTCCCTGAAACTCGTGTTGTAGACTCCTGAAACTCTCATGCCCTTGGCTGCACACAAACCCTGTAATTCTCTGACATCTTCATTTCTTTTCTTGTGTTAGGATTAAAAAGAAATGTACAAAAAAAGCCATGCTCTTCCACATTGTCTCTGTAATGTCATTTATCTCACTATGATTCTTCTGACAGCTTGTAATGCTTCCAGAACTTGCATTTCAAAGCACTTTTCAAATCTCCTTTTGGATGCCACGGTCTGGCCTCAGTTCACCCAGCTGAAACGTGGCCAAGGGTTTTGAGGAGCAGCAGAGATTTATTTCAGAGGAGTTAAAGGTGGAATAAGCAGCTTCAGGCTTCCTCCCTCCCACTTCAGCAGTTCTGTAAGGTTGGGCTTAGCTTTCTGAAGTCTCCTGGATGAGGCTGGTCACAGGTAGCACCGAGTGAGATATAATGGCAAAGCAGCATTTTCTCAGCTTCTGCCGAGCAGGGCTCTTCAGCTTCTGAGAATCCAATCCCTCAGTGGCAGAAAGGAAAATACTTTGTAAACCTTCATTGTCCCTTCTCTCTTCCTGGAAAGGCAGGGAGTGCTACCAACAGGGAATGGCATAACCAGGGTTGTTCATGGGAACTGAGGGTGAGCTCTGTGTTATGCCTAGAACAGCACAGACCACAATGGAAACGTTCTTCAGAACCAGAGCAGAAATTAATTTAGCATCTTCCCTTTTCAGGCTAATAGAAATCCTGCTGTGGCAACCTATGTATTAAAAAATTAAGGGTTTGAAAACACATGGAGGCACCATTTATACTTATTGCTCAGCAACTTGAATGATCCTAAAGACGTCATCAAGAAAGGGATAAGAAATTTAACTTGTTCTACCATTGTGCACTAATTAAACTGTTTAGTGCAGAGATCAGCATAAATAAGGAATTAGCAAACAATGATGTGAGCAGAGGATGATTTGTAATATCAGCACATTGATGCACTGGGCACAGATACTGTAATTTGACTGGCAGCGCTTTATTAAGTTTTGGCAGGATTTAAGCAGCCTGGGAGTGCTGCTATGGAGCTCAAGCACATTAATCCAAGCTCCAGCTCTCGTTAATACTGATGAGCGAAGGCAGTTAATTGAATTATGTATGAAGTACTGCTGATTAAATATTTCACTCCTTGCTATAGAATTAACTCTGCTTTATTAACAGCCACTGTTGTCTCTAATAGTGAATGTCAGAGGGACCTTTTCTCAGCCATCCACTTTCATTTTTTCTAACCATCTGCTCAGGTTGCCTATGTAGGTACCCATCTATTCCTACTTGTTCTGACCTTTGAAAGAAGTATTTTTGCTTTTCCCAAATGTTTGTGGGATACTGTAAAAACTTTATTCCCTTATAGAACATGTTTCAATGAAATGTTTCACTTAATTCTTCTCACTGCCAATAGAAAGAGATTCTACAGATTGCATGAGCACAGACTTTTGACTGATGCCATCTTAAGAATGAAGTACAGCATTAATAGACAATTTGCATTTTGCTTTGTTGCTGATTTCTACTTCCATTTGTTATAATGTTAAAAAAACCTGGATATTAAACCTCTGTTAATGAGGGAAAGAAAGGAAAAATCCAGACAGAGAATCTCAGGTTACAAAGAAATTGTAAAGCAGGGCTTTATAAAATAAATAAACCAGTGTCCTTTCAGGAGCTCTACTGAACAAGTACAAGAATTACTGCCCTCACCAGCTGGCAGATGTTTACAATTAATCTCAAAGACAAGACAGCTGAAAGAGACCTCAGTTATTTAGCTGTTCAAAGACAAACACGACAAAAGCTAATTAGGGTAGTGGCAATGGTTTAGAAACAAGAACAACAAAAGCCCTCAGCATTCTCAAGTCAGGAGGGTTACTCCTGCACCATGCTCTCCAAAAGCCAGGTCTCAGTTCTGTCATCCTTTGCTGAGACATGTGATGAGTTGGCAAAACACACTTTCCAGTGATGGTTCTGTTCCTGGCCATATGTAAGAGGTTTTTAGTGAAATTAAACAAAACACTGTAGTAAACTAGTGACAGAAGACAGAAAATGCATTTATATAGTAGCAGAGATTAAGGAGGATAAGTTTTAGTACATATCAAAACACAGAAATGCTGCATTTTCACTATTCCATGTTGCTTTGTAATCCCTTTATTTCATAAAGACAACTGAGGAACAGTCCTTTCAAAGTGTCTTTGGAGAACACAAAGTGTCTTTTCATAGATGTGTTGGGACTTCTGTGTTTATTTCCATTGCTTAAACTTCTGTGTCCCCAGGAAAACAATTACTTATAACTAAGTTGATGTAATAACATGAATCAGTAAAGGAAAACATTGTCTAATGAAAGTGAATCAGATATTTCTTAACTCCAACTGCAAGAATACCTTCAGTTAGCATTAGAGGGTACAGCACGTCACTTGCCATGGCAAAGTGAATTTATTTTGCTTTGGTAGATATTTTGAGGAGAGAAAGGTTCCCTGGACAAGAGAAACTGGATGATGCAATAAATTATTTCGGAAAGTGGAATCCCTGTTATTTGGGGATGAAGACTTTAACACCAGGAACCACTGGCTAAGCCCATGTGACAATGGAAAACACGGATACCAGAGGAGGCTGGAAGAGTGCACGTCCATGGGAAGTGCAGCTGGAATTTTGCACTGCCTATGAAAATACTGATTTCAGCGTCACAGACTGAGGAACGGATGAGGAGGAGGCTGGTAGCCATCTGTGGAGGAAGCTTTGCTTGTTTCTCATGGGCTCCAAAGATCATGAAGTGCTGCTGAGGGTGCCAGCTGGCCTGCTGCCATGAGGCTTCTCTGTTCCATCAAACAATCTCTGGGAAGCCTGCCCATGAAATCATAGCATGTATTCCAAAACAAGTACTGCTTGATATTTCCTCACTCTGAAAGGTGAAGAGACACAGATCTTCTTTGCAAAGCTCAGGATTCCAGGGCTCCTCCTGACTGGTTGTGTTGGGGCCATGGCAGTGTGAGTCTTGGGAGAGTTGCTGGCAGCAGAACTAGAAGTGTTTGCTTAGGACTTTTGACTTTTCTCCAATCTTTCTGGCTTGCCTTCATGAATACTTCCACATGGCCCACTCCAAAGTCTATGGCTGAAGGATATCTACTGATTTACACTGTCTTCCATATTCTTGAATCTCTTCAGTACTGTGAGGACAGGTAATGGATTCTCATGTTGACTGTTACCTTTCTGTTCTCTCCACCAAATAGGACTTTAAACAGCAGAGAAAAATAGATCCCTCTTCTTTCTTGAAGCAAGAACTGAATCTTGAGGCTCACTATCAATTTTTTACTCTTACAGTCACATTTAAAACTGCTGAATGACAACACTGTGCAGAGCTGAGAAACAAAAATGTATGTGAAAACCTCAAACATGCAGATTCTAGTTAGTGCTTTGGATTGACATACTTTGAGATGCTTTTATAACCAGGAAATCTTTATTTATTTAGTTATAATCAGCTTGAAAATGGAGATTAGAACAGAAGCTACATACCAGTCTTGCAAGATTATACATGACATGTACCTACAAATAACAGGTTGTAATTTTTCCAATCGAATTTTGGCTTTATCTCTCATTACTATCATTTTGGGTTTGGTGGAATCCTAAAGCAACTCCCTGCACTCAGATTATTGCCCACACCCTTTATACTGGGGCAAATCTGAAATTAAAAGGGTGAGAAGAGGCTTAGTCCCACAGACCTTAAATATAGAACACGAAATACCTACAGAACACGGTGAACTCAGTACATGATTCATTCATTTCCTCTTGAAGATGATTCCTAAAAGCTCAAGTATCTCCAGAAGGTCACTCCCACCTTCAGAAAACATACACAACAACTTATTTATAGAGTTCTGTAGAAATGCCTTGCCCACACAGTAAATTGGACATATGTTCTTGGATTTAGCTGCCAGTTTTGTGAAAGTTGAAAAATTCTGGGCTCACTGTTTTTACTAAATAAAATTCTCCATTTATTTCAGTCAAAGCAAAACCCAGTTTTGCACAAAACCATTGCTCATGGACCTTGCACTCAGAGCTCAGTCTGCTGTGGACATTCTTAGGCTTCGTTGTGGGTTTCTGGTCCCTCCTACAAGTACGTTCCTAACTTCAGACACAGCAACTGGGAAGGATGTTGGATTGAGCCCATCCCAACTTGCATTGCTGAATCAGAGTGAAAGTGGTAACTCTCTGCCTTTCTGTTGCTACCCTTTGCACACGTGGATTTGTTGTTCCTCTCTCCAAAACATTCTCTTCTTCCTTTGCTGATTGGCATCAGTGCTCCCTACTGGGTACACCTTCACTAGGATATAAAGGAGGGAATCAAATACCCAAGCTCCTCTGATCTTCCATCAAACTAATCACCTGCAGTGGATTCCACACTAGAAACATGTACAAAATTCCTCCCAGTTTACAACTGTAAAGCTGGGATGTAGTTTTGCAGGTGAAAGTAGAATTGGGCTGGTTTGTTGTTTGAGGGTTCAGTGATTTGTGTTGTGTTTGAGATTTAAAATAAGCTCAAGTCCCCAATTCAACTATCAGTGGAAATTTTGTTTTGGATACAATACTTAAACTAGTATAAGATATTTAAAAATAATAAGAGTATTCTAAAGGTTTATGAAGAAACTAGAGCTGTTCATTGCATACAGTCTGGTACCCAAGCGTGGTGAAACTACAAAAAAAAAGAGAGTAAAAATTCTTTGGGAATAATAAGAAACAGGGTAAAAGTGCCAGAGACTTCAGAAGTTTCCAAAATGACCCATGTTTTGCATCTATAAATATGACAACAGGATTTTCCCAACATTGTTTGGCTGATAATAATATAGAATTAGATATTATCATCCCAATTTCTTGTGGCTTATTTCTAGAAACCTGACCCTTAAAAGCTCAAATCCTATCAGAAAGATATTCACAAAAAAATATACAATGTTAAAAGCCATAAAAGAATGCATAAATGAGGTGACTGGCTCTTGAAAAGACATCTTGTGCATCCCAATGGTTGTTTCAGTTCTTAAAAGCAATTTAAAAATCCAACCTGAAATTATCTGTGCATCTTCATGCAAAGGTCCTCAGCATTCAAAGAGCGCTTTATCCATCTCCACACATCATAAAAATCCACCAATTAAGTCCTGTCTTGTAGAATAATTTATATCTGCTGTTCTTCAAACACTAGCTGAATTTGTATAATATAACACATGTATTATTTCACAGTATTACACAGGGAATGCTGTAGATAAACATTCTGTATATCAAACATTTGAATCTTACATGTTAAAAACATTAAAAATCTCTGTAGATATAAGTGTATGCACACACAGATGTGTCTGTGAACCCCAGTTAGAGAGCCATGCAGCAAAGAAGATGGTTCTGAAAAACCTGGTTGGAAAAAAAACACATCAGAAACCTATTATCAGGATGAGTAGAACAATTAATTTTAGGTGTTAGAGGCTGGTGAAATGTAATACTGTGATCATCTTCTCTGGTCTTTGGTGTTTTGGTTTGCACTACACCGTAGCTGGGTCTGTTTGGAGGTTTTGGTTGTTTTGGAAGAAGTGCAATGTCTTAGTGCAATGCCTAAAGGTGTTTCTGCTTGTTCTTTGGAGCAGGTGGGTTTGAGGAGCTCCCCAGGTGGCTGAAAGTCTCTGCTGAAGCAGTGGGGTTTTTGGGATGAAAAATCTAACTGAGCTCATGAAAAGGCTAAAGTTTGATCATTTCTGTTTAGGTTATAGTGCATTCAGACTCTGACAATGAACAAATTTGGGCATTAGCTGAGATAGCAAATGAGATACAAATGTGTTTGGGATTATGTCCATTCATAATATGGAATTCTCTGTATGTTTGGGGTTATGTCAATTCATAACATGAAATTATATATTTAACAGTTACTTTCATGCAAAGTATGGCAGGGGAGAGAATATAAATTCAAGTTGTACTGGGAGAAGATTGCCCACAGCCACTTGGAGATGAGGCGCAGTATCATCTTGGGTTTACTTAAAATATCTGTCACGAAGTGAAGAGGCAAGTTAGGGAGTGAAAACACATACCAAATTTAGAGATTCTCTGAATAAGGACACTTGAATCTGGTTCTATTTGTTAAACTTCTGCTGTAAAAGGAAAGCACTTCCCAAAAATACAAATTTCCTGCATATTTAACACTACAATATGCAAGACCCCAGTTGCAGCTCAAGACAGTTTTAGAAGCCACAACAGCAAAAACTTTCTCTCATAATCATAGAAGAACATGTGCTGGGCTGGACTGTTTCTGACAGCTGACTCTGGCTCTAAAAGCAAATATGTCAAGCCAGAGAATGGGCCATTTGGAGGGAAAATGGAGTTTTCCTTTACTGACACAAAATAAGGCAGAAGTTCTTGAGCCAATCCTTTTGCCTTTGGGACAGAAAACTGTGACAGAAATGCTCATTGCCTCTCTCTACCCAAGGACTGAAAATGGCAGGGCTTCTGAAAGCTATTCTGTCTATAAAATCCCACAGAGTGCAAAGAAGAACCCAGGGCCCCCCTTCTACAGCCCAATCCCACAGACAGGATGTTTGCAGACAGGTCATGTCACAGGATTCACTGCTCTGCTTCTCGCAGATGTGACACAGAGGATGGTATCGTGGAGTTTAACATACTTCGGGAAATGTGCCTGTAGGTCTGTGGTTAGTAGGCAAAAATACATCCTTAAAACACTTGTGAAAATATTTTCCTATTAGAGCCAGCTGATGTTATTCCAGCAGCTTTGTATTTAAGAACCTGCATCCAAGAATCCCCCCTTCCCCAATTATGAACAGCATGCTCCACAAAATCCTCGCTGTAAATATATGGCCCAGCAACACTTATTATGTACTGAGTAGCTGAAGGTGTCTTTATGTATGTATTATGCATGAAAACCAATGCAAGCTCATGTGGCACAACAAGGTCAAGCAGGAAATTGAAAATTAAATGCCACTATCTCAGTAACAGCTTCCTGAAGGGCCCATTAGGAACACTGCACCAGAAATCTTCCCAGAAGCAGGCAAGAAACAAGAACATCTTTCACCTGAACCCATTTCTTCTGCCTATTCTGCTTTAAAGTAATTTAACTTTCTCTGAATTTCCATTTAAGGGCTTGGGAGATGGGGGATTAACTAATACTTCAGTTATTTACCCCACTTTCAACCCCTAAGAGAACAGAGGATGTTCTTCCAGGCACTAAAGTTCTTATTTAAAGATGATTTAAGTACTTTGGAACTTTACAGACAGAATTATGATGGTCTTCAGGCACTAAATGATACAGTAGGTGCCTCCTGGGATCTTCTCATCTTCTTGCCTAAGAAAGTTGGATGCCCAGCTCCCAGAGCCTTTTGGGAGAAACTGTGTGTCTTAGGTACCTTCCTCCTTTTCCTTGGCCAGTCGTTTGCATTTTAAAGCACTTAAATGCAGTTTGTAGATGTGGCCATCAATCTTAAAAAGCCACTGGGACTTAGACTGCTAAACCAGCTCTGAAAGTGGAAGCTATTAGAAAAAAATATTCTGTACTTCAGAGTGGACTTTCTAAATCAAGAAGTTGTTGTTCAGGAACCTGAGGAACTTTCTTTTTCTTATGTACATCATAATATTCACATTCTGGAGCTCCTCCATGTCTTTATCTTTACAATCCAATGGTATTTTAGGCAGAGTTTTAATGCAAAAAGTATGCAAATGTAAAGTGCTTGTTATAATTAATGGATACAAATAAACATGAATACTCATGATTTTCGATATAACAGGCTGGGAGAATTTATATTATCTTGTTATCTTCTACAGCTATTCCTTGGAGCTCTGTATCATTCCTTAAGTAACTGTGCCTGCCCAAATGCACTATTAATTGAGAGAAGGCTGTGAAAAGAGTAGTTACAGAATTAGCAACAAAGGACAAGCAATGATAAGACAGACAGAAACCTGAGCATCAACACAGGAGAAGAGCTTCATGTCTTTTAATTCAATGCAATTTTTGCCATTTTAATTAGGACTTTTCCTTTGGTCCTCTCCAGAATTCCACTGTGGTTGCACTGAGAGGTGTAGAAATTGAGTCATATCTCTGCACACAACTCTTATCTCATGTCATGTCTCAACAAATACAAAATTTTCATTTGCATCTTTTTTTTCCTCTTCCTTTTTTTTTTTTTAAACTGATCTAGCCATAAGAGTTGTATGAAAAATAATGTAAAATTAGTTGGGATTAAGTATTTAAAATTCTATCTAAAAATTAATATTCTTAGGACACTATTCTTAACTGGGAAACTGAATCCAAGCTATTGACAGTGAAAATGATGTGACTGTGGTCCTGGGACAGAGCCTGTTCAAGTCAAGTGGAAGGACTTCCATTGGTTTCACAGGCTCTGGATGAGGCACCATCTTCTTACTACTGTACTCTCTAAAACTAAAATGCCACAAGTCCTGCCACAAAGCAATAAGCCCATAAACATAAAATTACAATGAGCAATAAAATGTTGAGAGACTAGTTTCGCTATTACTTTAATTTATGCTCCTGTTAACCAATTTTAAATGCACATTAAAATACCAAGTAATTCTGAGGATGTCAGTATGTGGATAATAGAGCCTGCCAAGGCCATGCAATGTAAGTGTTTTAGCCATATCCTATTAGACTTCAGTCATTTATTCTTTCTTTATTTTAAGAAAGCCTAATTTAAAACTAGGAAGAAAAGCCATTTGAAGATGCCCAACTGCTGGATAGAAAAACCAAAATGGAATCAGAATTCCCTCCTGGGAAATGGCCTGACATACACCAGTGAAGGGGTGTTCTGTAGGCATAGCCCAGTTTGAAAATACAGAAAGGTTGACCACATAATCTGATATGTTCTCTCCTGTGTCATCTGCTGTGTTCTGAGTCATACAGAACAGCTAAATCCTGCAGTTCTAAATCGGGAGTAAAGCTGGGAATTAGCCATCCCTCCCAGCTGCATGTTGTAGAGGGGCAGCTGGCCCGTGATACGGCTTTAAATGCATCTGACTGAGATTTGCAGGAGCAGCTCCTCTTGGAGCTGAGCATCTCCTGCATCCTGTACCTGTTAGTGCTGTGGCAACACCAGTACAAAGGTTTATTCCTCTCTCCTCCTTGAGCAACAAAGGATACACTACTAAAATGTGATTTCCTCAAAAAGCACATTATTAATGTAATTGCAGCGTATACACCCTAGAAAAGAGATGGAGGCTGCACTACACAGCTGTGTAAATAAGCAATTTTACTGCACTTAAAGATGTTGGAAAGAGATGGTTTTAAATAAAACCATTGTAAAAGGAATGTAATCTTGTAAATATTGATTTTTTTTTTTTTTTTAAAGACTCGGCTTCTGATGACCTTTATTCAAGGGATATAGCACTTGTCTCAGCAAGCAAATCCCACTGTTTTCAGTGTGACCTATTTTCAGACAAAAGTAATAACCTAGGATTTTCCAAACTGGCAACAGCTTGCTTTTGTAGGGACTACTTCAGTCAGACTTGCTTCCTGATTATTCCAGTGTAGGAACAAAGTATTGCCTGGATTTCAGGGACATTACTAAACACAACTTGACCAAGGTATTTCTTGTAAGCAAGGAGGAAAAGATCCCTAATTGAAATGTCACTGTTTCACTGCAAGTGCCTTCAACCTTTGGGTTTGTTTTTGAATGAAACACTGTGGCCCTGCAGTTGGCTGTCACTTGGCCTGCACACATCCACCCTCCTTCCTTCCTCACTTCTGAGCTTGTAACACGGTGTGAGATAATGCCAAAATGCCACTGCAAATAATCCTCAGCCCTATTAATGTGAGCCCTTGCCATGGAAGATCCAAAGGAAAAACAAATTGGGAGGAGGAAAAGGTCCTAAAGAACCACCTCTGTGTTGGGGTTCATCTATCAGCTATGTGTCAAGTGAGCCACTTCCAGTGTGACCTGGTGATTTTGTGCGGCATCCTTCAGTGTTCCTCCCTTTTGCCCAGGCTCTGGAAGGCTGCAGGCTGTGCCTACATGCACATGTGAATTACAGCAGTGCCATTTGCACTGCTGTACTTAACGACCTGTCAGCTTTCCCATTATGATGTTATGCTGTTATTTTCAGGGTTTATGTCCTGCCTATAAAGTTGGTGACTTCTTGGTCTGGAAACACTAATGCGTTCTTTTTTTTTTTTTTTGGTACATTTTATAAATATAAAATGAAAAAGCGGCTTAATATAACACCACTCTCTATTCAGAAAGTGAAAAGGTGAGAATTTTAAGTAATATTTTTCAGTAGTAGAAAAAAACCCGATCAATAACGTTCAGGAAGGTTCCTTTTTTGGGCAGAGTCATTGCCCATAATGCGATTTACAGCTCGGCACAGGGGCAGCAGGTACCCGGAAATGCATTAAGTAGGTGACTGTATTTTATGCTGAGTTCCTTTGTTAGAGGTTGTAAATCTTTCAGTGACCACAAATAGCGTGTGCCCAGAAATACTGTGGTGGGGTGATGTTATATGATAGCTGTATTTTAATCCCTGTAAGTAACAGCAGTAAAACTTCTCCAAATAAGAATTCCAGGTGCTCGTAGGCAGACGTGGTAAATGATGAGCGTGGATTTTGCTCCCAGGTATGTTCAGTGGATTCATGGTTCAGTGAATTCACAACTGACCTTTTTACAGAGGTGTTACAAGAAGAAATTTTCACTGAGTACAAATGAGTACTTTCAGACTATCAAGACTCTGTCAATCCAGTAATTGAGGAGCTTTAGTAATCCTCCACATACACACATGAAATAAAGTCAGGTTAGCAGGTTACTGAATAAATGGTACGATCAAACAATCCTCTCAGTCCTTATTTACAAGTTAAATCACAGCAGTCTATGAGTACTTGCACACCACAGGATGTCTTTAGGTAAGAGTCTCATTTCCTTTTCTTTTTTACCTCCTTCTTAGGCAGGGGACAGGGCTTGAGAGGGAAGTTTTTTCTAAGGAAAGTAAAGCTTTCAGTGCCAAGAAACAACAAGCAGAGTTACTCTGTGTAACTATGCACAAAACAGTGGTGTGTGGTCTTAGTTCACAGGAGATTATTTTAAACACAGATGAGGGTGTAGCTGTAGTGACCATGCTCTTCTCTATAGGAAGTGGCAATTCTACACTAAACTGTACTAATGAGATGAGTGAATTAACAACTGCAAATGTATTTATATAAAGTCCTCACTGGTGCCGAGTCTATCACAGGAATAATCTTCCTGAAGTCACCAGTATCCTGATGTGAACAGTCTCAGTGAAATGGGAGGTGGATTCCCACCTGATAATTGCAAATTGTAATTGCAGTACCCTTAAAATAGAATTCTCTTCATCAAAGCATTTTACAAGAGTAATTTTTTTAAGTGGGATAATGGCAGGAGGAGCAGTGAGGCAACAATAATTGACAGGGATCTGCAGATTGCTGCCTTAAAGGACTTCCTTATTAGCACATTCCTGAAGCAGAAGAGGGACACTGTTTGTGTCCTACTGGGCGGAACCTGCAGTTTCAGCAGGAGAAGTCCTGGACAGGTGGTAACACAGCAAGGAGCAACCTGCTATTCAATGTGTTGGTTATAAAGGGAAGGCTTGACCTTTGCAGTGCCTGGTGGGGCTGGAAACAGGGGGGGAGACAACTGGAATCATTGGGTCATGTCAGGATAATGAGGCAAAGTCTGAGATAGATCTGTTACGTGGAATTTTTCTTCTGTGGATACTGATCATAGCCTAGGAGGGAAAACCACGTATAAGAAAGATAACTGGGCTGTTAAGGGAAAAGGAATGCGAGGCCATGTTAGCAAAGAACTGTGGTTCAACCACAAGTTTGTCAAGGTCTAAAGTTGTAGGTTTTCAGAGTGCTTTACTGCAGTTAGTTCATGCTGCTGGCCCTCTAAAATTTTGGGGTTTTTTCATGGAAAGGGTGAAGGCAGCTTAGAGGGGAAAAACAGTATTCAGAGATCTGTGTGCAAAATGTTTGCAGCTACAGGCCACATGTAAGACAGTAACTTCCTCTATTGAAAGTAGTCTTGTAAAAAGGATTGTGTAGATGGGTATTCAAAGGAATGAAAGGACCTGAAAACAGAAACTTTTTGAGTTTCATGACCGTAACAAAAGCACCTGTAAAGGGTGACCCTCAGTCCTGAGCTCCTTGCCAGTGAGGGGGCTGTGGGAACCAAACCACACAGGCAGCAGATGCTGTGTCAGGGATGAAGTCCATGTTGAATTATATTTAACTTCTATGTAAGAACATACAAAAAAATCCAGTTTCCCTTCTAGTTAGATGATATGTAAACAGCCAGTTTTTGCAGAATCACCAAAGGAAGTAAGAAACCAAGAAAATATTTGTGACAAAATATATTTCCTTCCAGCTATCTTTAACTGACAACCAAAGCTGAAATATATATACTAAGCTAAGTTCAAATCAATAAGTGAATGATCTCCAGAATCCATGCTCTATCACCCTGAAGAAATGAGCCGTTCCAATATATTGCTTTCTAAAAGAAAAACTGCTATTATTGTTGCAATAAATAATTATATATGGCTGGTTAATTCTTCAGAGTCAGCAGCAGACTGCATGATTTTGAAGAGTGTGTGCAGACTGTTTAAAACACTGCTGTAGCTCAGACAGCACCACTGTTTTCACTGACAAGCAAAATGCACCAGATGGTGAGTGATGCTGCAGCCTCCTGAAGTCCCAAAATAAGACTAGAAAAAATTTTATGGTTAGTACAAAAACGAGCAGTGCAGGAGTAGCAATCAGCAGGTTTGTGCTGTAATATTCAGGCAGAGTCTCAGTGTATGAAACAGACCCCTCTGTGACTGCAGGATGGCATAAACTGAGAGTTGAAGTGTGTGGGTTTGAGTTTTGTATCTCTCATTCTCAAGCCATGGATAAACAGTTCATGGTTCTTACCTTGACCTGCCCATCAAAGGTTATTTTTGGACAACTACATAGAGAAATGTGTAGTTAAAAAGGAATCTCAAAGCTGAAATCTTGAAGCTTACACAGGAAAAACTAGGGACACTTGAGCTGCCTCTGTGGGCCACAGCAAGAGCACATGAGGATAGCAGGAAGTTTAAAATGAGGTTTTGGCATTCATGATTAAGTTTGTCAATTGTTCCATGAAAAGAATCAATATAATCACATGAGAGTAAAGTATCAAAGGTTCTGCACATCTGTTTGAAGTACCAGAAATGGTACAGAATAGTTTGAAATGTGATTATCTTGGCCACCCTGAAATTTCTTGCACTACTTCAATGACACAACATGTTCACAGTCACAGCACTACTCAGCCAAACAAAAGATAAGGAAAAGGTTATTTAAATGTATTTTAACCCATCATGAACTACTTTGATATTCCGTACTAAAAAAGTCTATGTAGTGGAAGTTTGTAATAATATAAATTATTTGATTATTATGCAAATCCCCATGTATAAAGGAAAGTATTCCTTCTTCATCCTTGAACATTCCCTGAAGTTTAATTTGGAATCTAATTTGCATTCGATTAACATTTTAAAGCACTACTTACTTTCTACTTTGTTTGCCCACATGATTTAAACCATAAGAGTAATTCTTTGCTTGTGGAGAAGGTGAGAGATGGGAGGGTGGTTTATGCCTCAGTAGCACACACAGATCCAGCCTTAATGTACCTTCCTTCCTGCACTTGACAACTCTGCACCTCTTGCAAGGCTAGGCTCCAAGACAGACCTGAGCCAGTTATTGTAGTGAGAGAACCTGCCAGTTCCCATTTCTGCCTCCTTTGTCCAGCAGCACAAGCAGGAAAGTTGGGAAAGATGGTGTGAGGGGTCTTCTACCTCATCTCTGCCTGCATCCTTTCCTGCCTGTAGATACACATCAGTGATTGCAAGTGGTTGACAGTAGGAAAAAACCTTGTGTCCATACATACATTAGTGATTTAAAGTATTTTTTTCTAAAATCTATCCCAGAATATAGGGAGCCTGAGATTTGGGGAATGTAGTGAAGTGTGGTTTGATTTCATGAACTGCTCAACAACAAATCTGCCCAGGATCCAGAGCATTTTTTAGAACTTGACTTAAATGTTTTCAAAACAGATTATTAAGCAGAAAAACTTATGAATGGCATATTCTAACCTGGGCATATTGTGATACACTCCTGAATGCATTCTTACACAGCTATACATGAAAGGAGTGATAGTTCAAAGAGAGACACTGACTTGGCTTTGAAGTAGGCAAAAAGTATTCACCCAGCTAAAGCTGTGACAGACAAACTCCAGCATCTCCTCCTGCAGTGTTTTACAACTGCCCCCAATTAATCATCTCTGTGCTTGTGGGGGCTCCCCCAAGCAGCTCAAGAGCTGTATTCATGTCAATCATATCAGCTTAGATGCCAGTTTTGAGCTTCAATGACAGACTCTTGGACAAATACTCCCTTTTAATATCTTTGCGGGTGTTAACTTCCAGCCCTGGGTCAGGACAAACAGCTGTGGAAAGAAAACATCTTAGCAGATGGCTGTAGCTGTTTGCTTCAGTGCACATCAGTCAGCAACTTCAGCAATAGCTCCTCAGCCTGCCTCCAGCTATCACCTCTCAGGTGCTAATTAGCATCTCATGCGAGATCTGATACGTGGCTGCTACCAGGATGGGTAAACTTAATATGCACCAACATATCCTTTGTGATGTGTTAGTCTGAGAGCAGAACCACAAATGCAGCCTTGAAATGTCTTAAATATGGTTTTCAAAGGCTCCAAAATCTAGGTGCTGCTGGGAAAAAAAAAAATAGAGCTGTTTGTTTTGTAAAATTTCATGCGATGTCTCTCTTCTGCTGAGGGTTACAGGCTGCAGAGCTGAGTTTGAAAGAAAGGGAGCAGCCTGAAAGAAAGGTGTCCCCAGATTACCCATGCTTTCTTCATGGTTGCTTCAGGGAGCTGTTCCTGACTGTCCTTCTGCACCAGTTCTTGAGGATGTGTGCTATGTTAGTCCAATATTCAACTCATATGGGTAATTTGGGGTGTTCTCAGAAAGGAGGTGTCCCTCCACACCAGCAAAAGGTTTTCCTTCCTGGAAGCTTGAGCCATGACTGTTTCCTTCTTAATCTTCTAAGGATGTTCCCAAGCCCAAATTTCTCACAGTATTAAGAATACCACAAGCACTATTAGCTGATCCCATATGTGTCCTTACATCCTGAAAATTGAATTATTTTTCTCAATAACTTTAAGCTTTGGTCTGTTCAGCAAATATTTTTTTCATTCATTTTCTCCTGGGCATCTGCTTGAGTCATGCAAATTGAGAAGGCTGAAATATCTTGAAGGCAGGTGATTATATTCTCCAGGTTTCTTCCCCTGCTGCCAGAATTAGGAACTAAACACGCACAACAACACACTGGAGTGTCACTGACAGCCCAAACCAATCTCAAGTAAACCTGAAAAGCTACTTTATGCTACATCAATATGTAATTAAGCTCCAGGTCTGTAGATGTTGATTTTCATACGTGCTTTTCACAGGCATTTCAGTGCCAGAAACCTGTGGGTTGAAATATTTCCCCTCATTTGCACTAATATTACTATCAAGACATTCAGCATTTTGGGTATTTCGAATGACTGCCAGATTGTGACAGTTCTCACAACAGTGAAAATAGCTGATAATAGACCAAATCTACACATTCTTAGGAATAGCTCACATAATAGCCAAGATCATGTGGCAATTTCCATAGTGCATTCATGACAGAACTTGGAGCACTACTTTACCTTCTAAGAGACAGCTAATATACACAAATTACTGCATATTCACCTCTATTGCAGTGAAAACACACTGAACAGAATCTTTTTAGCTGCCTCTTTGTTATTTATCATTTACTAAACCTCACTGAAGCCAAGTTAGGATTTAATTTTCTTCACTCACTGTTTCTTGTTTCCAAAACAATGAGCAATGAAACTTGCAGGCTGCGCTCATTTTCAGTTGGGTTCCTGTCCTCATGTACTCCTAAGTTTGTAGAAATGTGATTACCTAGAAGTGCTGAATCAGATAAATTAATCCAGTAAACAACACTGCTTTTCAGTCCTCCCTTTCCTATTCCCAGGACACACACTCACCAAGTAGCATCACTTCAGTTTTACTGAGAGAAACAAGGAATGTCATCAAACTGGTTCCTTTCCTGGAAAACAGACATGGTCTTTGGATGATGTATTGACAGACACCAGTCTATGCTTCACTATAACGTGATGTTGAGTCCTTGTGAACTTCAAACCTTTGCAATGAATAAAACAAACCAAACTGAACAAACCTTCCCCAAATCCAAATATATTAATTCTGGTGGAAAAGAAAAATTCAATAAAGACTGAAGTTTTTAAATTACACTTACCTGGAACAAAGCTTCCCTGGACCACCTCCTTGTAAGCCCACCAGCCTTCATGGATTTTTGGTGAATTTTGTTGAGCTAGAAAGAAATAATCAAAGAAATCATAAAATTAAGGCAAAACGTAGGGATTAATTAGTCAAACTTTGGAAACTCTAATCATGGTACCATCTTGTAAGGAAGAGTCATTCCTCAATTTCCCAAGTGATTTTTATTCAATTTATAGAACCATGCAAAGCATCTGTATCCTAGAGAACCTTGTCCCTGTTTCTCATGCAGTAAATCACACCCTGCTTTTAAAGAACTGATCACTAAACTTAACAATTCAAGTAGAAAATTAGGATTTATAGCACTATTGATGGTTTCTGTGCTACCTATAATTTCGGTATGGGATAGAAAAAGCAGAGAAAAAGGGGTGTGCTCAGTAGTCAATACTCCAGTCCAAGTTGTGGATTGAAAAGCAGTTTCTCCCTTTCCTCTCCCTAGTTCTCCAATAATGTCTCACTTTGACTGGGAAGAAGTGGTGGAATGAACCACAGGCAACAACAGCTGTGTCTGTACCTGCTTCTCCTCTCATCCCTCGTGCTCCAAGTTCCAAAGCCAGACCAGGAAGGCACAGCCCATGGCTCCCCAAATACTGGCTCATGCTGCCATGCTGAGGCAGGAATATGGTTTTTCCATCTTCTCTGTGTGCAATGAAGCCCCTGTTACTGATCCCCCCCAGGCCACCCTGCTGCTGGTACTTGTGTGGGACATGCAGCTCTTCTACACTTGTGTTTGACAGCACAGGGCAGTGCCACAAGGAAAGGCTTCTTTGATAGATTTTCTGAAGGTTGTAGCAACAAAAAAGCCAAGCTTTGGATAAGGTTTGTCCCTGATGGAACTGTTGCCTGAAGGACTTCTCTAAATTCCTGAAAAGCCAAGAGCAGAAAGGTCTTGGTTGGTCAGTTCGCTGCTAATAAGGTCATTACTTCTCTTTGTCTTGAAGGAAATTGGAATTGGAGCAAATTTTGTGGCCAAAATGTAAAGTCTCCCTTAGTTGGAAATATTTTTAAAGGGCACACAGACACACAGCAAGATAAATGTGCAGTTATCTCCATAAGAGCAGGGCTGATATGCAAATATGTTCTGCTTTCACTTGTATTTTGCTTGATATGTTCCTATTTAGAGCAACTCTCACTGAGATACAGAAAGCTCAGTTACCTTGTGTACCATTAAATTTTGAGTTGATCTTCTTTTTAAGACATTTTCAATCTCTTGCAGTAGGCTCAAGAAATTCTTACCATAAATATGCAGCTGTAGAAGATGCTGGATTTAGCAGCTTTCTGCTGCAGTTTCATTTCTAAATCACATATTATTTACAAAAGACACAATTACCCTGGGAAAAGTTCCAGCAAAATCATAAAAATTGTTGTTGTCATTAAAAATTATAACAAGGGTGTGAAATTCAGGCTAAAAAGGCTGAAATTCATCCTACAAGATGAGGACCATTACATACTGTTCTATCAGTTACAAAACAGTGTTTATGATTTAACTGACTGTAAACTGCAGAAACAAACGTCAAGCTGAAGTTAATTAAACATCCTGACAGAAAGACCAACACTCTGCTCTACCAAAATCCAGACACACCAGTGGAATGGGGTATTTGTGGATGCAGATTTGCCCTTGATGCCTGTTCCATTAACTGAGTGGTGCCATGTTAAACCAAAGGGACAGTTCTCTTTATGGTTTGCAGATGACATTTGCTTCCTTATTTTAGTTTTTATAACACTGCCTGGAGAACTGAAAGTGTGCATGGCTTTGTTGTGCTGGACTGCACTCCATAAACATTTGGAAAATGGCAAATCCCAATCCACAATCAAAATATCTGAGCAGAACATTATTCATATCCAGTTTGAACTGCAATTTTTTGCATCTCAACACTTACTTTTATGCCTCTACCCTCTGCAACAAAAGTCCTCAAAGATTTTGGGATACTCCAGCAACAGGAGAGGATACTAATAAGTGAGTCCATCAAAGCACAGCCATAATTCTTCTACTTGAATATCCCAAAAAATTTCATTGCATTAAAGTGCAGCTTGTAGTCATAAACACAGCTAAAGCTGGCTCAGCCTACCAGAGGCAGATGCATTTTAAAAGTGGGTGAAAAAGGTATATATATAGATAAAGGCAAGTTAAGACTTAGAGTAGGATGGGTATTTTCAAATGCAATAGCTTACTGTCAGCATTCATTGAGGCATGTAGAGTTGAAAAATATATTGCTTTTTCCCACTCTGTGGCCAATCTAAATGATACATTCCAAGTCCAGAAGAAAAGTATAATCCATTATTTAAAGTTTAAATTAAACCAAAATCAAAAGACCCTGGCTTTGCAGCTCTGCCTCAGTGTGTTACCTCAATACTTAGTAAATCTAATTCCAAAAGGAATAGCAGGAAAAATAAGACTTTTTTGACTTTTTTTTAAAATCTGCTGCATTAGTATGGAACAGACTGCATGAGATGAGCAAGAAAATTAGATTATCAAAGCTTTGTACTAAGTAATTGGATGCCTGTGCAGTTGCTTCAGCTATCAGACAAGAGCATGACCTGGCATCACTCTGCACATTCCACAGATATCAGATCCTTATCTCTTCAATTCACATGAAAATGAAACACACAGAGTACAATAAGCAAAGTAAGATGTTGTACCCCAGCCATCTCTAAAGCAGAGCAGGAGCAGTGCTGGCAGTAGTGCTGATTTACAGAAAACAGGCCACTGAAGAAATCAAGAGGCAAGACAGGTGGTGGTTGTGAGGGAGCAGCCAGGGAGACACTGCCCAGTGCCCTGCTCTTTCTTGAACCCTGAAACCTCAATGTTTTATACCAGTTCAGGCAAAACATCCTGTAAAGTAGTGCAGGGAGTGACTGAACACAGATTTCCACTCTGCTGTGCATGTGAAATCCAGCTTGGTGCCAGAGATTTACTCTGATGGAGCCTACAGGGACTTTACTTAGAAAGGGAAAAGATTTAGAAAGCTCTCATTTCTCTGAATGCAGAAGGATGAGGTCTGGTAAGGCCAGGGAGGAAAGTTTGTCTTCCAAAAACTTCTAAACCATTACTCTGATCTCTGTTACACAAGAGGGCAAGAGGACTTATGAAAGGAGAAAAAAAAGCTGATACCTATTTTTGAAACATAATCAGCCCCATACCTGGATTAGTAATGGAAAAAGGGAATATAAAATTAGAATGAACAGCCATATGGACAATTCTTGCTGGGAATCCTATCTGGGACACTTACACCTGATGCACACACAACACAGGGTCTCTGCAATTGGGGTACCAATGCCCATCTGACAGAGTGGCTCCGTGCCTGGGTAAACAGGTTCAACCTTATGGCTCAGGAATTGTTGCCAAGGAGAAAGATTCTTCATATGTGCCACCTCACGACACTGAAAATAGCAAAATTCTCCCAGCATCTTCCTGATTTCAGTTAAACTATTGTATCTCTTATTGCAATTCTGCCACTCAAGGAGCACAGCAAGAGACACGTGGGCTTTTTGTGTGGCCTTGACACTCCTGTGGTCCTACCACAACATTGCAGCTCCTCCTGGGCAGCTCCTTGTTGGCACGAGGAGATGAAAGGTCTAAGAAAGCACTATTGTATTCCTGAAGAAGGTTAAATGTCTAAAAGACAAGTTTCGTTTGTGATACTTCAGAGACTTCTGCTTTTACCACTCAAACCTAGAGCATGGCTTTTGCTTCTGCAAGGCATCAAAATAAACAGGCCCATCTGAGCAGACACTGCAGATTACCTGCACAAGGAGCTCTGCAACAGCAATTTTTAGCATCAGCACTGTGTTCTACCATTAGCAGGGCCAGTCCAAAATGCCACGTTTGTCCAAAGTGCTGGAGGATATTGAATGACCTCCATTTGTGCAGAACTCTCTCCCCTGGCATTGGAATCACTGGTATCTGAGATTAGTAGCTCTGCTGATATAACACCATTATGTCAGATCTCTTTCAGTGCAGCTGCTCTGGAGGAGACAGGATATTTATTTGGGGCTGATAGGACACGTGTTGCTTTCATCCTGTCAGATTATTGGAGGTATGTCTCATTGCAGAGCATAAAATTACAGGCTATATTGTGCAAGTTGTTGTGCACTCTTGTTTCCCAGTGGCCTCCACGTGTAGGGAAACAGGATCAAAAAATGCACAGTGAATGCAAACAGCAGAGATGCCAATGTCCCACAAAGTCAGCAGTTAACTGTGTCTAGCTTAGAGGTTAAAATGTGTAGCATTATGTTTAAAAGAGAGAAGCTACTGCTTGGTCAGTAAAACTATTTTACAATGACCAGATAACATTTTATCAGACACGATGCAGATGCTGGAATACCTGCACACAGTTTGCAGTGCTAAGAAATCTTCACCTTGTCAGAATGCTGACGGTGACATGACATAAAATGCTGTAACTAATACAGAACACCCCTCAGTAAAAATGCTTATTTGCAAGATATAAACAAGCCATTCTACAACTACTTATTTACTTTCTGTAGTTAAATGAAACACAGAAAGGCTTGTATCTGATGCCATCATTTATGTCATTCACATCTGGGCATGAGCCAAGAGTAGAATCCTGCCAGATCAGAATTCACCATTCACTTTACTGCCATTTCACATGGATGAAAAATGCCAGACTGGGAGAATCAGGCTTACAGCAGTTAGGAAAAAGATCTTTTTTCATCTTAATTTTATTGATCTGAGCTCTTCTGATTGCTGTACTAATCACTCTGCATGCTCACCCCTACTTAACTTACATCCTAAGTCTTGCTTCTAATAACCTGACTTATTGCCCTGGCAATAAGTACATAACATTTTTATCACTGTTACTAGATGCTGGTGTGATCTTCACTTATATCCACCTTTTGTATCCCACAGACTTCCCAGGCCTTATGCTGATGCTCTCCCAGCTCCCATAAGCCTGTTGCTATGTAATGCCACTTGATTTTCCATCAGAGTTCCACAGGTCACTCTGAGTAGCTCCATCACTCTCAAGGCATCTTCTCCAGTCACTGACAAGGAAATCCAAGACAATTGTGCCTACTGGCAGAAATCAAAATTAGAGGGATTTCCCTGTAGCATTTCAGATCATGAGTACAGGGTGGTTAAAAAGAAAAATTTAAGTAATTTTTGCTAAACTCCATGTACAGAATCTACGGTAATATACCTACTTTTTAATTAATATAATCAGCTTTGGTTGCTAAATTTCATATGGGTATTTTGTACCTTGTAAAACCCAAGGGTGGGTTGCCTAAAATCTGGAGGGAAGGCAGGGTTATTCAATCTAAAATACAAGTTTCAACACTTTCATTCATACAAATACCAGCTTTTGGCTCCCACCAACAAATGCCTCTTAAAGCAAGTGGAATACACATGTACAAAGTGGACCTGACAGCAGGGGAACTAAGCAGATACAATTAGCTCAAGATTCAGCCCTCTGTAATTAATATTTAGTTTGTTTAAAACAAGTCTGTGCATAATTGCAGCTGTTATTTCAGATGTTTTTACACAGCCTTTTTTATATTAAAAGGCCCTAGCAACACACACTTGAGGCACCATATAAAGCACCATTTATAAATGAATAGCTACAGGACAGGAAAGGTTGGCCTGCTTAGGAATACATTGCATGCATCACCACACGATGAGGGAAGAAAAAGAAAACAAAGGATTATAAGGGGATCAATGAATAAAACGCTTTCATCAGCTATGCCAGATTTTTTTTCCCTTTTTTTTTTTTTTTTGGATAATGTTTTGCTCAGAAAACATGCAAATGCTCTTTCGTTAAGTTAATACTTTCCAATTCCATAAATCCTTCTCCCCCCATCCCCATGTGCAAAAGCTCTCACTGCTGCTGTGAATTCCAAGCAGTATTCACCACCAGGAAAATGGATGTGACCTGATTTTATCACATCTGAGGGCAAAAGTAAGGCACTACCATGGGAACTCCGCTGTGGCACACAGACTTCAGTATTTTGTGCATTTTCTATTTACTGTGATTCTGTTTTCTGATAAGATTCCAATTACAAGCCTTGGCCAAAGGGTGAGATTACATACAAGCAGGCTTATGTGGACAGGGAGTAGCAACAATGTGGGGCAGCACTGCACCACAGCCAACTGCTGCAGCTGCTGACCCTGAGCAGCTGGCTTTTGAGGAGGGTAGAAATAGAACTATTTACCAACTTCCTTGCCTTCTGACCTCTGGATGTTACCAAACCCATTCAAATAAGCTCACGTGTAAGCAGGAATCATTCCCAATAATGCTGATGAAGAACACAAGATGAGCAAGCTCTATCAGGCTGTTAAAGGGAGCTGTATCAATATGGGCTTGGGTGGTGGGTGCCAACTTGTAATAAGCACTTTCTCCATAAATCTTATATGCCCAATCATGTGAGTGTTTTGTAAGTTCTAATATAAATGAACAAAACCACGGGCTGTATCCAAAGCTTAGTCAGAAAAAGCTGAAACCATTTTGACTCCTTCTTCCCTAAGCACATAAATCCACCAATGTACCTGACAGGTCTCACTGCAGGCTGAGTTACTTTATATCACTGCACCCAACTGGACACAAAACTCTCCACTCTGGTCCTAACTCAATTTATAGAACACCAAATGTCCCTATAAAGCTGCTGTCCCTTGATGTGACTAACACACATGCACAAGAGTTAGATCACATAATGCAAAAGATAGTTTGCCCTCTCCCGGTACTTTTTGGCTGGAATGCCAAGGCAGTGTTACACTGAATGTCATTTGCTTTAATTTTTAAAGTAATATTTTTTCTTGGTAATTTCTTCATTTCTGAAATGACAGAGAGACAGGCAACTTCCATGTAGTTTTTTTCTGCTGTCTGGGAAAGCTGAGCAGCTTTGAATGAAAGAATAGTGAAGGTTCTACCTGAAAATACTATCAACTAGGGATACAAGCCTCTGCTTCCTCAGATCCCATTCATATCTGTGGGATTCGCATTCCTTTTGAGTGAGGTATTGTTCTCTTCCTTCCACGGCACAAGAGTCAGAATTGCATCAAAGCTGAAGTACTGCATGAAATCAAAGCAATTAAATTAATGCAGGGGAATAATACAGCTCTATTGCAGCAATTAGAACACAGTCCTGATTGCAAGCAGGGTGGGAAATTCTGACACCAGAGACTCAAGCACCTTTCATCCCAATCACTGGTGGCATGTTTAGGGTTTCAGGGGCCCTAAACCACATTAATAAAATTTGGTGGTGTTCCCAGAGTCTCTGATGGGAGCATCAGCACACACAACATCCTACTCTCTCTGATGAGCTGTTTAATTATAGCTAGATCTAAAGTCTGGGGAGCTTTATAAAATAAAGCAGTAAGAAGCAGCATGATATCCTGTGATATTAACTTCAGCACAGCTCCTTCCATCCCACTGCATGCCCTCCACTCCCATCAATTTCAGTGTGGTTTGGGGACACTCAGCAAATTCAAAGAAATGGCCTCAATATCCTGGAGCCTTAAAAGTTCAATACATTATTAATGCTAAATTAATAGGGTTTCCTCTAAAAGGAAACCACTGAGTTCCTTCCTGAGGAGCACATGTGATATTGACTTCTCATCAGGTTTCTGACCCCAGTTACTCTCTGTACTCTCTAAACATAAAGTTACCAATCAGAAGTAGCACAAACAGTTTGGGACTGTCCTGTTAGCTGCCACAGGCCCATTTTTTTTTTTCTTTTCTCAAATCTTTGGCTTCAGGAAAGAGAAATTATTTCTTCATCAGTCTTCCCATGAGAGAGCCATGTTCAGAATTTAAGTGTTCATCAGTGCTTAGGCAAACTCAAGAGGTAAAAATCAATCAGGTCTTCCAGTTAACCACAGGAATAACAGCATGGCATTAACATTAGACGCTCGATCCTAGAAAATACACAGCAGCCTCAAATTCCATGGAATTCTACAGCACACAAAAACTTGCAGTCCAGAACGTGACACGGAAACATTTCAGAGCTACACCCTAAGCAGAGAATCCAAAATGCTTAAGCAATACCATTATGAGCATTTTCCATGGTCTTGACAAAGGGATATAACTGAAAAAGGAGAAAAGGTGCCCTGGAGAACTCAGCAGAACTAGGAGTGGCAGTCTGGAGGTCTTGTATGTACATGACTCCCACTCCAGTCAACACAAAATGAGGCAGAGTCCTTTTCTCCCAGATCACACAGCTACACAGAAACAAAAGAAATAGTGACAAACAGCACCATCCTTCAAAAGGTAATGGCACAGGGGAGGCAAAATTATTCTGATCACACTGAATTGGTTTCAGAGTCTTAGATTTCCAAGTATCCTGGGGTTTGCAGTCAGGGCACTAATCCAGATCATCTCACAGCTCACTGGGCCACCTAAATCCTCAGCACTTAAACTTTTTATGTCCTGGTGCTTTCTGAGATCACAAAGTCAAAAAAGTGTTTTCCTGGCCATATAATAACATCAAGAAGAAATCCAGTGTCAGAGGATAAGCCAAGATATGGATCCATTTCAGGCAGTGGCATCATGACAGAAAATAGAACCCATCATAACATGACTGTACTGCACTTGCTCTTCACCATCACCACTGCAGCTATTTCTAGCAAGAGTTGGTTCCCAGTTACCAGACATTTCTTAACAGAACAGGGGAAAGAACCCCAACTTTGCAGCTAATTTTTCTGAATTGGTAAGTGACAGCCTTTCTTCCAGTAAGCAGCAGTACTTTCAGTGGTGTTAACAGGATTTGTGTTAACAAATGATGTGTTTTTCAACATGAACTATTGTTTCAGACTAAAAGAGATCTTGACTTGCTCAAAATAACGTCACTACATCATGCAGATTTTCAAGAGGGCCCAGTTTATGCTTATTCCCATTACTGTACACGTGGCAATTATAGAAGAATCTTGAATAGCAATGAACTTAAATTCCTTTTAAGCTGCCAAAAAGGGTTAGCATCACCAGCTTTGTTTCTGTGTGCTACCAAACAACGAGATGCTACGGGCTATAAAAAATTTCCAAGGTCCATGTTAACAATACAGGGGTTTTATAAACGTTTCCTTCACTCACATTCCTGGAAAAACTGTGAAAAATAAGTGTATGTTGCTGGAGGCAAGAAAAAAGAACTAATCAAGGATGTTTCCTTCTGAGATAGTTGGGGGAAGTTAGAGCAACTCCCAAAAAGAAATGATTTTTAGAGTCCCCAAAAAGCAAGCAGATGCTCTGGCCCTGCATCATACAAAGCTATCCCAGGTTGTAAGTGCTGCTATACTTCCCCACTACATCACTAATGTACCCAAAATCATTTAATAAAACAAAGTGCAAGCTCAGAATCCCACTTGTATTAAACTGGTCACAACACAAACTTGAACATTGCGTATCACCAGCCTTAACTTACTTTGCATAAATTTAATTTACAACACAAGATGCAGTTTAGGAGAGTGGAGAAGAAAATTAAGTAGTCCTATCAATCCACTTACAACTCTGTAACCCAAAGAGGAGTAATCCCTATGAATAAATTGGAGTACACATTTCACTACTACCTGTTTACTCCATGTAACCACCAGTGTTAGGGTGAAAGCTTATCCAAACCTGGAAAGAGGGAAGAGCAGATTTTTTTTGGTCCTCTAAAATTAGAGATGGGAAATCAGTATGGAAAAATTGAACTGCAGTGAAGGAACTGAGGAGCAGCAAGAGGGAAAGGTCATTCTAGTCAGAAACAGCTGCTAGGATAAGACAAGACTGATAGGAAAAGAGCATGTTTTGTTCATCTCAGTTTCCAGCCATGTTGTATTATATCAACATCCCAATTCATTAATTACTGCTTAGCTACTACAGTGATGGCAGCCATAACAAATACCTGAACATACAGCTTTTAATGGTTTATTTTAGACTATTTTCAGAAGATATTCCTAAAAATGTTACCAGTTTGGAGGCATTGTTTGTTTATCCCACTTGTCAGATGAAAATAACTTTTTTATTTATTTTTACTTTACCATGCTCCCAACCTTTCCACGAGACAAATCTCTCTCCATACCTCTCCCCCACCATTTTTGCTTCCCTGCACTTCAGTGGAATATCCCTCAGAGATTACTTCTATCATCCATCTGTCCATAGTTGTGTTTATCCACTGATCCTGGAAGAAATTATTCCCTTCCCCCTCTCTGGACTGATTCCTGAGACAGCAGTGCTACTCTGGCACTCTGATGCAGTTATTCTGTTATTCCAATCCCAATCAATATTCTTGACTAGAAATAACGCAGCTCTGTCCACCTTGGGTGGTTGTAGAGTGCAGCTGATCCTTCTCAACCCAACTACATTTCTTGGCTTCCTGACTCTTGCAAAGGTGTCCCCAGTTAATCCTTCTCAGCCTCTTTAGCCAAGAGTCAAAAGCAGTGATGTGGATGTGCTGTTCTTCTCTCTCTTGTTTGGTTTTGAAGATATGATGGAAGGTATTTCACGCTGGCTGTGATGCATGTACCTGCTTCATTTTGCAAAGAATTTTAATCACTTTCTAAATTATTGATGCAGAAATCCCAGGTAGAAGAAAACCTTCATTTAGGTATCTGTTATTTACAGCTTGCTCTCCCTGTCCTTTGAGAGATGAGACTTTGGATACAGATAAAGGAAAAATTAAAAAAAAAGCCACCAAAGGTAATAATTTAAAAATATATCTATCAAGTCAAGGAAATGCAAGAGGAAATATGCCAACTGCAAAGATTTCACTGGGGCTTTCCTGGCTTCCCTTCTTTTCATCTGTGTGGTCCTTGTTTCTTGCAAGTAAAAATTCACAGAAGTTTTAGTCCTTTATTCTTGCCAGTAGCAAGAGGAAATAATTATTTTTAGTGAAGGCAAAACCAACTCAGGACTGGAAATAGAAGTCATACATTTAAATATATGTGTTTCCTTTCTTATTAACCTGCCATATCTAAAGCAGAGACACCTGGCAGTTTGCAGGTGAAAACCAGAGAGCATTGCTCCTGTTACCCAGGTTTCTTACACCAGTCCATCAATAATAATCATTGCCTACATCATTTAAATTATAGAAACAGCAAACAGTTGTCCATCTATTCATATGAATAGATTTTCAACTTCAAAAACACACCCACACTGCGATACTACAAAGCAATGTACTCCAACAGCAGCAGCTCCCAGAGGCCCAGCACACCAGCTTTCAAAATATCAGAAAGAGAGGAAATGTCCTTGAATTCAGGCCAGTTCAGAGCAGCTTTGTTTCCTCCAGTGGAGATTCCTACTGGATTCAGTTTTGATCAGAGAATGCTTCAAGGAATGATGCAGGAGAACTCTGGCAAATCCATTGCTGTGCAGCTGTGTAAAGAACACACCACACCCCCTGGAGACACACACATCCCATACCTGATTATCCACAAACAAATGCCTGCAGAGTCTGCCACATATGCTGAGCACTGGAGATGGGAACACAGAACAGTGGGATATGCAGATCTATAGATCTAGTTCATAAACACAGCACCTCCTGTACCTCCCTCCTTCCCTGTCATCCAGCCTTTCCCACTCAAGCCCTGGATTTAGACATGCAGAAAGGCTTGCAGGCACACATGAAAAAGGCCTGGCCAACCAGACTGCCCTCCTAAAACATCTGCAGTGCTGACAGGGGAGTATCAACCACACTCTGCTAACAACTGACTGGCCACTTCCTTTACCATGATTTGCCTGAAGTCACATGTGACATTATCTCCCTCTCTCTCTGTTTATATATATATATCTCTTTATATCTTTCTCCAAGCAGATGCAGACTGCTCTGTGTCTCAGCACCAGGCTAGCACGACTCCATGGCTGCAGGATCAGATATAGATCTGCTTTGTATCTGGATGCTGAAAAGCACAAGTACAGAAAAAAAGGGGGGAAAGACAAGCAGAAGTCAGTAATGATGCTGATGAGAGAAGTCTGACTCTATAGGAAGTAAGTTACTTCCAGCCCTTTGATCTTCCAACTGGAATATATTGAATTTTATGCACAGAATCTCAGCCAGCCTATAAACTCTTAAGTCTACTTGAAATAGCCTCCTGAATGCCAGGCAAACTAGTGAAGAGACCAGCAGTTTTAAAAAAAATATTTGGACTACTGAAACTAATCTGAAGCAAACAATTACTTGTGTCAAAACAAATGAAGTAAGTTTGACATTAGTCTCGTAGGTATTAAAATTGTCACAAGAAACTGACTGAATTCCTTTTAGTTCTCTCTTTGGCATAAATGCCTGTTCATGAAACTCTACAGTAACCACAAGGGAAAGCCAGTGAGGGCTGATGAATAATGCACACAAAGCACAGCATCTCTGCGTGGGTGAACATACAATTAGGCAAGGAACAATACTACTAAGTCTGTAAACTTGATTTTGAGCCCTGTTAGACAGATGCTTAGGGTCAAAATTGGATGAAAAAAGTGGATACATGGAAAGGATTTTATGCTGGGGCCCTTTATCCACTTTTCAGCCTCAAACCAGCCCAGTTTCACTGCAAATGGCACATGACAATGCCAGGTTTTCACTCAGCTGCACAGGAAACTAAGCTCAGTACCAGAAGATGCCAACTTACTTTACACTAGTCAGACTGATCCCCACCCTTCCACACATGCTTGGAGTTACACATACCTAAAAGGAATCATGTTTTCTTAAATCCTTATGGTGCTGTGTACGTGGCATCTGTTTGTTTCTTCCCCAACACAACTTTGTGCAGCAATATGTTGATAAGACTGTTCTTATTTATTTTATTTTTTTTCTTCTGTCATTTTTGCAGCCCCAAGAAGTTGTAGAGGTCATATGCTAGAAACAGTATAAAATACAGGTCACTTGGGAGACCCCATTATTTAGCTGGAGGACAGGTAGTTTAACCTGCTTCAAACTTCTGCTGCCCTTCAGACTTCTGGCCAAATCCTTTCTGTGCATGTCTCTATTTTGCAAAGTTACACTACTTCACCTCATGGTTCTCAAGTTGTTTATGGTCTTCTTATTGGTACAGAATAAAGAGCTGGAGTCTGTAACTCTCACTAATGCCAGCAGTCCATGCAACTCAAAGAGTTTTCTTGTACAAGTGATGACTAATAAGATTTAACAAGACTGACACAGCACTTTGCAGAACAAGACATTTTGATAAATGGTGCTCTCGTGGCAGCTTACACCAGGAGCATTCTGAAACATTCAAACTGATAGGAATTCTCCTGATGACTTCAAATACTCCCTGACTATCGTTCCAGAACAAACACAAGGGGGTTTGTGACCCATCTGTATCACAGCCTTTCTTTTTGAGTAAGGATTCCTTTAATTGTGCTTTCCCAAACTGCAACCCTCAGTTGTGTTGAAGAAGATATGAGGAATGTAGCACTGGACTTGTGCTACTGCTGCACAGCTCAGTTGGTTAAATATGGGGCTATTCCAGCAGTAGGTTCACCCAGTGGTGACAATATTTACTTTACAAACATTAACCATTTCTTCTTATTATTTTCTGCCATTAGAAAGCAGCCTGAGTGTGTGGGAGATGTCAGGTCAGTAAACAAAACCACCCTGGGTATTAAGGAAGTAAGTAAGGTTTGTTTACTCCCAGAGAACCAGAAGACTATGCAAATCTACTAAATTCTGGGTTTATGCTTTGTTAAAATATGCTTTTCTTCAACAGCAATCCAATAACTCTCACTATTTATCCTAGCAGTTATAGGGCAATATTTATTCTAATACTCTTTGTAGGGATAACAGTGGATTTGAGTGGAAGGGAGATCTACATCCCTTCCTCTCCCCTATCCCATAAATAGCTCATAGTAAAAGAACACTTCTTCTCCTTTGGGTGGTATTTAATTAATCCAACTGCAGAACATTTTGGTGCATTTGGCATGAGTAAAATGACACTTGGGCATGACTGGCATTTAGCAAACTCTACCATATAAGGATATAGGGATGTCAACATGTTCTTTCCATTAATTTTTTGATAGCTATTCTAAAAACAAACAAAGAAACAAAACGTTTTGGGGACCATCAAGCTCCATTACTGAGTATTAAAAACAAACAAAACCCCAAAAGACCAGACATTCCATTTTGGAAATTAAGTCAATAATCTAAAAGTGATCACTAATCACTTTTCATCAGACATCTTCAAAGAATTCTCAGCACACAATTACAGTCCTGTCACAGATCACAGGCTAAGCACACACTAAAATGTTAGGCATTACCCCTTCTGTTGCTATTAAACACAGCAGGAACCCACAGATAACACTGCTGTGATTTGAGTAAATGTCAAGGTGATCCAGATGCTCAGCAAATTTTAACTGTCTCAAAAAGCACAACAATTCTGAAATCCTGTCACCTCCCATCTCAAGTGCCAATCTTTCTCCTCTCCTTGAACAACTTTTCATTCATCCCACATACAAGAAAGTGACATAGAAATGCTAAAGACAGATTAACTAAGGAAATTAGGTTAACCTTAAACTCCAAATTGCTCCTTAAATAATAGCACCACTTTCCTTCCATCTGCATTCAGCCACATTCTTGAATTTAGTGTGGCTTCATGTGCACTGGTGCTGTGGTGAAATGTGGCTGACAGTAGTAAGTGACATTAGGGACATGCAATGGCCTATTTCCTTAGGATAATTATCATCCTAAACAGGCATTTTGTATTACTTGTCATCTGTTCCTCAGCATCCTTCTCCCTGGCTCTGCTTCCCAACGAAGTCAAAGTCTTGTCTGCAGACCCAGAGGCTCCATCAATTCATGTGAAGTCAGTCAGTAGAAACTAGTACAGTATTAGCTGGGTTAGTGTCACAACTTGTAAACACAATTTCAACCATAAATCAACATAAACGAGGTCAGAATCCACTTAAAATGTTAACACAGACGTTTGCATTGGGTTGAAGTAACATAATAAAAACTGTCATCATTTACCCCATTTCAACGTCAAGTGTCAACCAGCTGTAAGCTGCCCTGCCTCACATAAATCTGCACTAAGAATGATACAAGATTTGGACCTGGAAGCCTCAAGACCCTCCAGGCAGCTTTTTTCATTACTTTATAGTTTGTCTGGGCAATTATCCCTGTGAAATGCAGTGCAAAGCACAGCTATTCTGATTTGGCAGTGAACTATGAGTCAACCACCTCTGACCTCCCCAAAGAGGTTTGTACACACTGAGCAGCAGCATTTCTTTTTTTCTGTATAACAAGGAGTGGAAAACATTTCGAGATATTGGGGTAAAAGGTACTACAGAAATAGAAAGTACTGTTTTAATAGCTTACATTTCTCTAGGCTTTGAATTAAGAACCACAGACACTCCTAATGGATTAAAACATGACATGTTTTACTTACCTCCTACACATGCTGGTATCCTTTTATAAAAGGCTAATATAGAAATTCTTTAATACTCCTCCATGCTTTAGAAGAGCTGGATGGTCTATGATCCTCAATACACAGATTAAACAGCACTTAAGGGGCTGGATGAAGGCAGCCACCTCATTACATATGGCCCACAGTCACATCCTATATTATGTTATCCTATAGTAACATGACAAAACTAAGATGAATTTCAGTGTTTTCTCTTTCCCCTCAAAAAGACCTGCCTGGACTTTAGGTTTGGAAAAGGTCTCCAAACTTCATTCTAAGCCACAGTGAACAAGAGGATGTGCTGTCAGGACAAAGCTGTGACATCTCTGGCTGTGCAGGGTAGCAAAAGCTGTCTTGTTAAGGGTCTGATTTTCTTTCTCCTCCACTCAGTCTGGTCAAATCCACAATGACTTCCACAGAGCATGATCTGAACCCCATCTGAACCTGATAATAAAGTAAGAGGCTAATGGTTCTTGGGTCAGATAAGCCGGTAAAAATTCAGGTGAATGGCACTTGGAAGTAGAAGAACTGGGTAAAAGAAGGGAACTGGCTTTGCTTTATGCTTTCCTTAATATGGCTGAGTAGGTTTTTTGCCCACCCAAACCCTCAGGACTGAGCTAGAGAGAAGAGGCTCAAAGGCTCATTAATTGAAGCCAACCAAGCAGTGCCATGAAAGGCCGTGTCAGTCAGACCTCCTGGCACTTTGAGGCAGAAGTAGCATGGATTTTTGCATGATTCAAACTCCCAAGATGTTTGATTTCTGAACATTCCTGAAGAGGCTGTGTCCCTTTTTCTACAAATGTGCAAATGAATGCCAGAGTCAGAAAAAGATAGTCTCGACCTTTTTTAGCCAATTGATGGCCCCAGTATTTTTTACAGTATTTAGACTTGCAGATAATTTGATACATATAAAATATTTCTCCCATTGACCTGTTTTAGCTGTAATTGCTCAGGACTTCTGCAAAACAGGCCTCAGAGGAAACAAGGAACACACAATTAGTGACCACCCTTGAAAAGTTTGATTAAAGTGTGTTGCCAAGCAACGCAAATTCTGGCAGAGACAGTGATAAAATTCTATTCTCTAGATAAGCCTTAAATTCCTTTGTGACTATCTTTCCCTCTTCCTGCAATCCCTTCCTTTATTCACTGCGTCCCACAACCTCTGCAATAAAACAAGACTGTGCTAAATTGGTGCCTTTTCCCACACAACCCTTGCACTGGTATTTCTGAAGTGTTAAGATATCTTTAAATTGTGAATCTGTATGAATTCCTCACTTGCTTCTCCTCTCATTTTTTAATAAAACTAAAAAAAAAAAAAAAAAATCTAACAAAACCCAAAATTTAGTGCTACCAAAGTGATTACAAGATTAGATCCTTCCTCTCTTTTTCCCACACCTAACTGGCTCTCAGACCTGTTTTTCTCCCCCTTCTCTCTCTGCCTCCACCATTCCACAGCTTCTCATTTGGGCACAATCTCCTCCACACCAACTGTCTGCTTGTCTCCCCACCCAACACCCAGCACAGCTGCCTTCACCCAGCCAGCAAGTCCCACTTATAGCAGACACCAAAAGCCAGCCCAAAGCCCTTCACTTGCTAAGACGTAGGCTTTGGAACTTATTTTTTGAGCTTACCAAGGAAATCTGTTCCTCTCAGATGCTGACTCCATTTTTATCATGCTCACACATGCAAATCTATGTCTGTGTGTGATGTGGTGTACATCTGTGGGCATAATATTTGCAACCATGAGAGATGGGAATGTAATTCATGTGAAGGAACAACAGCAGGTCAGATCAAACAACCCAGGAAGAACCCACTCACATGAGATGTGAGTGCTGCCTTTAGGAGCGGGTTAGTGAAGGGCTTCTGGGGGCAGGAGAGGGGATGTTCCTGGGGAGGTGAGTACAGAGATCAGCAGCTGCAGCAGTAAAAAGAAACTCAAAGACAGGCACAGGCACTGCACTCAGCAAGGACAGAACCAGAGGATAGAGGAAAAAGAGCTGAGCTGCTTTTTAGCAAAGGTCCTGAAAGAAAGTAATGCCAGTGGGGAAAGACTGTAAAACAGTGGTGAAGCTCTAAGCTCCTGGGACACCTGTGAACAGTTCTTGTTCCAGCTCTTTCACACTCTTCTCCCTTCGCTGGCCAAATATTCTCAAAACTGCTCCATCTCCCATTATCCCATACCCTGGATGCAGGTGCAAACAAGTTTGGGAATTGTTCATCTGCAGCAATATTAAGCAGCAAAAATGTTAGAAGAAAAGAATAGAAAAATAGGCAGAAAAGACAGATCCTTCACCTAAAAGCTTCCAGCCACTACAGCTAGAGGTTTAGGAATCTCCTGAGCCAGAAGTTCCACTGTATTAACCTGGAAATAACTGAGAATAATAAAGGCCCACAGCCTTCTCCTTTAGAAGGAGCCAGCCTAGAGCCAGATGTATATTTAGTGAGATCTGTGGAGCTGTGCTGACTGACTGGGCAGAGTATGATCTGGGTTGTAGTAGCATCCAAAAGCTCCAATTAGCAGCAGAGCTCCATCCTGTCAGGCACTAGATGAATACCCCCAGCCATGCATTCCCTGTCCCAAGGAGACAGCCCAGGCTGCCTTCATATGCTTTTAATTGGGCTCTCCTTGAAGCTGATCCTGAATCTGCAGCATGTGCAGAGTGCAGCTGTTTGTTTACTCCACTGGACTGGAACATGAGAATTACTTTAGTGTATCCCTTGTGAAATGCAGGCCTTGCCAATGTACTAAAGGCTGGAACTCGGAGTCTAATGATAAGTTATAAAACATACCCTTGTCCTCCAGGCTCCAAATATTTGACAGGATCATCAATTTCTGTCTATCATAAAAAAAAAAATTGATCTCAGCCCTGTAGGCTCAATAAATAGGACATTCATGGTTCAGACATCTTTTACTGCCTATAGGAAGTTGCTACCTCCATCCAGATCTTTGAGGTAATATTTTGACCTTCCCTTTGTTTTGGGGAGGAAACGAGGGGAAGGAGAGAAAAAAGAAAAGATGATGTACATCTGTTTTTCTCCTTTTCGATTCTGTATCAGAAATGAATTGACATTTTCCTGGTGGCCACTAGTAGTAAATCTCCTTTCAAATCAGCCTTTCCTGAAACAGCCTTTCCTCATGCTTTGTTCAATGAACGTTAAACATGTCATTTTAGACACCTTGTATAAGTGTCTTCAACAATGCAGAAATGCTGAGCACCTAAATATGGCAAGAGATCCATACTGTCGTTTATATCACAACGAAAGAACTCTGTGAGAGGGATCATTAAGCTCATCATAGACATATTTAAAAAAAAAACGAATAGTCTGTTTTGAGGCTGATTAAAAAAGAAAGCAAAGCCCAGATTCCAAGATCAAATAAATTCCATCTTGTAGGTAACAAGTGGAAGATTTTCTTGACGGCAGTGGGAACTAAATCTAACTGTTGCCCTTCTTCAGGAACAGCTATGTTGGGTAAGGCACAAGGGAAAGGAGGACAGATAAAACACTTGGAATATTTCAGCATCACCAGAGTTTAACCTGGGAAGGCTTTTCCTGGAAAGCTTCCAACTCTGCCAGCTCTTTGTTACATAGTGGATTTTGTACCACAGCTGAGGACCTTCAAAATAACAAAACCATGCAAAGGAAAAGCAGATTGACTTTTTGGCAGGAAGTCAATGTGCAAATACTAATGAAATAATCTCAGTAAGCAGTCAGACTCCTCAAAGGTCAACAGCTACGTAGTGGAGAACTTCAGCATTTAAGTTATTAACAGTTTTGTCTTCAAGGATTCTGGCAGTTTCTATGCACTAAGTTAAGGGCTTTAAAAAAATAATGGAGATTTGATGACTGGAAAGTCAAGGTCTCTGTATCTCTGTGACTGTTCAGAAAAAGAGATTGTCTTATTCCTGTGGGAGCTACCAACCTAATTCCTCTTCAGAAGCAGAAGCAAAAGGAAAGTGGACTGTCATCAGTGCCCTTTCTCATTTGTTTCTGGTAAAGTGCACAATGAAACATCCAATCTCAGTGCTGTCCTCCATTGCCAGCATCCTCCTCATCAGTTTATATTCTCTTATCTGTTCCTTCACTCTTCTTTTATTCCAGCCCTCACAACCAAGTACTCTTTGTTTCTCAGTAAGGTGGATCCCTCACTGATCTACTGATGCCCCTTTTCCCTCCTAACTCAGAACTAAGGAACAAGTGCAAGCAATGACAGAGGGTGAAAGAGGAAAAGCAATGATCCTCAGGACTGAAAGTGAATAACCTCAAACTGCCTAAGCTTTGAAATATCTTAGGTGAAAGTCCCTTGCTGCCCCTACAGTCTCATTTTTGTAGAGTGAAGGTTAGTGGTGAAAACTTCAGTTTTAATGGGATCAGAAGCAGGACTCCCAGGAGAACTAAGCACAGCTCAAGTCTTCCAAATACTCAGTGGAGCAGCTCCAGTTGTCATTTTTACTACTTTAAATTATGGAGAACTGATAAATTTACTATCTTGCACCTTTATGGATCAGGATCAATCCTACTGTGCTCCTGGTAAATACAGTATCAGTGGCATGTAGATAATTAACACACTGGCATATTTTCACACTTAGGGATATCACTTCTATTAACTGTATATGAAACAGCACTTTGTCCCACTATTGATTGTTCCACTCTTCATTTTCTTAAGCTGGGAACTTAAAAAACCTCTTATTTTCTTGATGCTACTTTATATTGGCCCTTCATTTTGCAAATCTCCACGAGTATAATGTTTGCCTATTGTAAAATGCAAGGAAAAACGTGCATATAAGGTGGACAATCTTCTTGTCTATGCTCAGACATTGTATATGCTAAATCTAGACTGGGTTTGTTGGATTCACTTCAGCCTTTTCCAAATAAACAAACTAAATTAATTCAAACCAGGTTAATGTCATGCTAGGAGTACCTGCACAGCATTTTGCAGCCCCTTATTGAAACCGATTAATTTAAAATACCCTTTTTTAGTTAGACTTTGCTTTCAGAATATGAGATATCCCCAGCCAACAGAAAGCCATAAACACAAATACAAAATACTAGGAGTGATTGCTGAATTTTTACTTCTTGCTGTACCCATTTAGACCAGTTCAAATACAGAAGGGTTGTTTGCTTTCTGTAAAAATGGCAGGGGTAGATCTCACTTCCACTTAATGTACTATCCACTTTTCAGCTTCCTTAAAACAGGTCAACTATGAAAGAAATGTGAACTAAATCCTAACTTTCCATGAACCATGGAATCAACAACAGCTTAACCTTTCTGATCCAACACTTCTAAAGAAAAGAAAAGCTTAAGAGAAACAAGAAGAGAGTGCCCTGTTTCTGGTTACATTGATGTGTTTGGGATTGCCAGTCAGATCCCATCAGTTCCAAATCAGAGTAATAAAGAAGCCTGAAATGAGAATTTTTATCTGCTCGTTGGATTTCTGCATCTCTCACCACTAATCTGAAACATAAGGAAAGCAAATCCCGCACTGGAACAATGTCCTTTTGACTCACACATCAAAGCTCTGCCTCTTCAGCAAAGGTACATTCAGGGTAAGAAAGCCTGAAAGTAACATCTCTGTATTTCATCTACTGGAAGTGCCATCACTGCAGACAGGACAAAGAGAAGAGGTGAATATGACAGAGAAAGGGATCTCAGGGAAGAGGAAAGGTACCTCAGGTGACACATGTAAATGGAGATGGGACATTAAGCGTTAAAAAACCACAGGTTTCATGTCCAGCATTAAAACATAAAAGGGAAGAGCTGTTGACTATGACCCTACCAAAGCACAACTACAGCAACTAGGAAAGGAACACAGAGATTTTGCCCAATCTGTGAAAAAGTGGCCCATACCTGGACTTGGCTAAATTACAACTCTTTCACCAATGTCTTCATAACTCTACAGTTACAGGTCAAAACACCCCGATAGTGAAAACTGCTTATGAACAGCACAGTAAGTTCCAAGCTTCTAAGCATTTACTGCAGTAACTTGGTCTGTTTCCCAACATCTTTGCAGTCCTTGGAGAGGTGTAGATGCAGATTTAATGAGCAATGCATACCATCTGTTAATATTGCCTCCAAGAGCAACCGAGAAAAAAACAGCAATACCAAAAGTGCAAGAGATGGCAGAAGCTTTAGAAAAATGGACCATCCATAATGGGGTTCTCTGTGCATGACTGCTGCGAAAACAAATCCCCAAAAATGAGCAGACTACGTATTTATTTTGCAACTGTTACAATATTTAAGTCAGCCTTAAAGCTGGGTTTGAACCGTGCAACAAACATTCAGTTTAACAGAGGTAGTGGGCACATTACTTTTCATGGAAAAGTCAAACTCCCCAAAATGCCACATCCCAGGACCTGCACCTGCACGACCCCATATCCTGGAGTCAATCCTTTCTCCAACAAACTAGAACAGCTCCTCTGAGTTATGTACTTATGTAAATACAGGATCTGGCAGCTTGTTAGTTTGCACTCAAGCTAAGCAGCTAAGAACTGCTGTCCTTTCAATGGAGTGGTATTTCTCCCTTACCTAAGAGTTATAAATAACTACTCTGGATGCTGGACTAGGGACAGACAAGGCCCTGGTCCCTGTGGACCTGGGGAGGTAGGAAGAACTGCTTAGTGGCAGACCTAAGTGCCAGGTAAAGTCCAGGCTTCACAGAATCATTGAAGTTGCAAGGCACCAAGGGTGTGCTTTCCACCCCTCCACGGACCTGGAAATTAGACCCAGGTCTAAAATCAGCTGCAAAGTGCAGTAGAAGCTTCAAAGCCTGGCTATGAACGTTAAGTCTCTTATGGTGCAAGTTTAATTAATGTCTAGTTCTCTGCAATTAAGTCTCCTGGAGAACATGACCTGAGGACAAGACTCGTGTTTAGCTGTTATTGGATATTTCTACTGTAAAGAAGAGGTCACTTTTCCCTTTCAGTGTCACAATAACTATTCTCATTGATCTATTCACCTCAATAAGTGATTGTTGTTTTACTGAGATGGTAAACTCTGATTTCCTCCAGGATAAGGACACTATTCCCTAATAGCTGTCAGGACAATAACTTCCTTTTCTTCATCCACTCATATACATTTAGTTCTTTCATTACTAATTTCTTCTTCCTCAAGAGAACTTGCCAAAAATTCATTTAAGTGCTTTGGGTTTACTTCCACAGTCCCAGTTTTATTTGAACACAATATTAAATCTGGAGGGAAAGAAATAACTGGAGGTCCCTAGTTTGCATGATGAGGTATCTTTGGCCTACTTTATCCTACAAAGCTTTGTGACAAGAACAGATGTAAAAGCTCCTTGCAGTCCTTAATCAAGATATACTATTACTGAGATAACCAGAAGGTAAAAGAATAAGCCAAGTCACCAGGGTTCAGAAACAGAGATGGTTGCATGAAATAAAGGGTTTATTTTAATCACAGGAATTCCCTGTCAGAGTTTAAGTAAATTATAAAGTTAAAGCCCTTTTACCTTGCTGTATGCTGATATAAACGTGTAGAATACACTGTAGATTCCTCCCCATTCCCAAGCTGATTAATGCAAGTGAAATAAAATGCAGAACTATACTTTCTTTTGACTGCTTCACATCTTCTGCAGTGAACACAAAGGCAAAAGAACTCTGCTTGTTTTCAGAAAGACAGGTATCAAAAACACATACAGAGCAAGATGTAACTAGATGATTATTCAACTGTGTTTCCTATTAAAGAGATAGTCACATTGAAGTTGCCATTATTTATTCAGTCAAAACCACAATAAACAACTTCTGTGTGTCATGCAGACATTGTGTATGTCCACACCACTCTGGCAGGCACCAGGTACTCAACTCCTTTCATCAAAAGGAAATAATTTTTGAAAGAATATATTTTACATTCTTCTGGATCTCAAAATCAAACTCTTCTTTTTTTAATTTCACTGGGAAAAGCCCTGGGCCCTGATACTCCAAATACCGTGACAGTTTACAAACCCTAATTTCCCAAAAGCTTGAACAACTATTTTGATTTTTTCCACATCTTCAAATATCAGTAAAACCCACTTGAGGAGACAACGAGCTCTGTTAAGGGCAGACAGACTGAAGGGAGATAGTGACTGGTTTGACAGGGACAGTGGCACCATTTGTATCAACAAAGTAAAGACAATATTTAATTTCTATAGTTCTTATTTTAACTTCTATAATGCCAACTCATATCTAAACATAATAAAGCTTTCTCCATCCACATTCATGAGAAGTGATACACACTTTTACTGTGCTAAAGAATACTGTAAATAGAAAATTACCAAGTTCACTTCCACTCAAGAACAGCCAAGACCACTGCCTCAAAGAGCCATAAATAACAGGATACTGCTAACACCAAACATGAAGAAAGATAGTTAAAACCATTACAAATCCATATCTCTCAGTTACTTAACAATCTATAGGTTCAGTCAATTTAAATGATCTAGGAACAGGGGTTTAGTGGATTAGTAACAACAGACCATTAATCTCTGCAGCCTCAATTTTAATCCAGCAATAACCAAAGTGATTGAAAATCATTGTGACCACATGACTAGTAAAGCTCCTAAGCACAGTTCCCTCACATACCTGAATCCCCACAGCACAGGGCACAGGATGTTCCTAATGGGACTATTTACCAAGAGAACTCTGCTTAATGCTTAACTAAACTCAGTGCCAACATTTTCGGCTGAGTAACTCCACTGCACGCTCCTTCTGTGAACAGCTTATTCAAAGACTTTATTTTACACTTTATTTCAGCTTATGCCGGAAAAGCTTGCTTTCTTTCCTGGCAAAATGTCCAAAACAAAGCTGTCTAAAACAAATACTTTTTTGTTTCTACATAAGATTTTAAATAAATGTGTAGGAATTGATGACTGTCATTCCAAGCAAATGCCAGGAGATTATTTCTGTACAGTTTATATAATACCAGCAATCGTTATATCCAAAACATTTAAGAGCTTTAAAAATAATGCAATAGTATTACATCATATAGTCTGCTTTTATATATAAGAATGTTCTATTTAAAAGAGTTTAAGTTCTGGATTATTCAGTGGCTAGAATCAAGTGACCAGTAATGTGATGATATCATGAGATCAAGACACACTTCATCATTTGGTCCTTCACAGCAGTTATCAGGGTATCAGTAAAGAAGCCACTGAAAGGGAGACCTTGCAAGAAGGATTTAAATTCAGCTGTTACCAGTTGTGGTCTGAAATCTGAGACAGAGGTTCATTTTCAGGAGCATTAAAAGGAAGATGCTGACTACCTTGTAGTGAGAAATGCTCTTTCATTCTTGCAAAGGAAATAAGTACTTCAATACATAAAAACAGTAGAGGCAGAAGGTCTGTACAACTTATACATAGAGTAAGGATCTAAAAATGGGAGAGTTACCTGCTGCTGTCTCTGAAGCAACAAGTAGAGCCAAAGCAGGACAACGTCTGGAGGAGAGAAAGCAGAAAGCTGGCAGGCTCTGTGCTCTTTGGTAGATACAGCCCAAACACAAGGATTGTAGAGTTGTGCAGCTGTTTTTATAAATAGCACAATACTTCTGCAAACTTTCTTGCCCGTGGCAGAATTTGATTCATAATGTTATATATGAGCCTCACCTCGTTTAAAATGAGAGGGATTTTTGCACTGACGCAGACTGAATATGCCACCACCTTCTCTCAGCAGCACAGAGGACACGTTTGGCTTGTTTAGTCCCAGGCAGAGGGACAGACAGAACCTCCAGTGTTTTTATACATCCCCCACAACCAGTTTTCTCTATCAGTCTGACTAAACTCTGCTTATCCAATCCAGACTGTGCCAGCTGCTTGCACAAAACTGGCATGAGGTTTCCCAAGCATCCCTGGAGGTACCACCTGGTAGAAAGGGTGTTCCCTCAGCCCACAACACAGCTGTGCCCCTGTCCCTGCACAGGCTGTGCACTGGATGTCCTCTTTATATCAAGACTTCGGGTCTGATCAAGATAAAATTTTATGCCGGAAAGGAAGTGAAACAGAAATTCACGTCTGAAAATCATTACCATTCACCTCCTGTAATTTCACTTTTTAGTCTTTTGGTTGTGTTTACCATAGTCCAGGGAAAATGTTTTTACTATAGCGGAATATAGTGTTTGTTTCATTGAGGGTACCCATACAGTGAGAATTAACAAATTACAATCCAGTTTATTTTTGTTCTGATTGTACAGTTTCTCTTGCTGTGTTAGCCATACTAGACAAACCTGCATCTTCACTTTACCACACAAAGAACTGATATGATTTTACCTGGATAGAAACCTATTTTCTACACAACTGTATCTAATGGGAAGTTATGAAAAATTCTGCTCATCTTAGCTGGGCTTTTCCAAAGATTTTGTATTATTCATGAATTATACCACTGCTACTCCTTGCTTCAGCAAAGCACTGCAGCACATACTTAATCTAAGTTGTTTTATACAATTACATATTAATACTCAGATAGAGCAGAACACTTAAACATGTCTTTTTTAAGTTCTGCATTTTGCTGAATCTGGGTATTAATATATCACAATAAAATGTAAAGAGGATGACTCAGTTTTTAGCTCCCAAGAATGAAAACATACTTATGCTACCTAATAAAATAAATCATATTATTTATTACTCTATTTTACACCCTGTTCCACAGCGAGCTAAATACCTGTGACTCTAGAGCAAAGGCACAATTACAGACTGGCAAAGATGAATTGTTAACAACTTGGAGAGAGTGCCAGAGGGGCCAGTGAAGATAAAAATTATGCATCTACAGATAACTTTAAATCCCACTTGGAATTACTAACTGTCACAGAGTACCCTCAGGATCATCTGGGCAAACGAGAGGAGACTGTGAAGTCCTTGTAGATTACTTTGTTTTCCAGCAGGCACAAAACCCAATATGACAATGCTTATATGCAATATGAATGTGAACAAAGCCACAGCAGAAATGGTGAATCCAGGTGAACATATTGGGGAAGAAAAAAAAAAAAAGGGAGTTCAGATATAATGGGCAAAAATGTCCTGGGGTGAGGATTTCACCCACTGAAAAATTCACATGTGTGCACACAGCATATCCAACAACTGCATCAGGATGTAAAGGAACCTGCTGGGATGCTGAGGGAGAGAATTTCAAAGAGAAAATTTAGGGTCAAAACCTCTGGTGGCCTTAACTGTGTGTTATCACTTTACACCCACGTGGAGTGGATGTGAAACACGAGGGAGGCAAGTGCTGCATTTTGAGGAACCCACTCGTTACTCATAGTCACGACAGAACCATAAAGAGGCCAACTGAGTGAATGTTAATAATTTAAACAGAATTTAAATAACACAGATTTATGGAGGAACCTTGTCTGGATCTGAATTTTGCTGTAATATCACACTACCTCCTGGAAACCAATATAAGTTAAATGCTGATTGATATAGTTGTTAAATACACCATAATTATACCTCATGATAACTTCTGTGCTAGTACAATGAGGATAAAAACTACAGAGTAGAGAGCCTGAGGTGATCCAGCCTCAGACCCCGACCAGAAACAAAGTGTTCCAGTAATCCTTAAATCACCTGGCAGAAATGAGAGTGAAATGCATGGACTGCAGCTACTTAAATTCCTGCTGACTGACTTTTCATGACGTTTTACCTCAGCTTCTCCATCTGGGAAAGTGTGGCCAACACTGTGCATTCTGCTCCAAGTTCTGCCAAAGAAATTCTTTTTTTTTAAAAACTGAAATATAATGCAAAGCTCTTCTCATTCATACCTTTCATTCTTCAATAAATCCAGACTGACAATCCCTTTCAGAGAACTCTGTCAGTCACTGTTCACACACTCCCAAGCAGTGGGATTAGGACCTGTATAGGGTCAATCAAACCCCTTTCCCTTCCAGCAGCAGGATTAGGACCTGTATAGGGTCAATCAAACCCCTTTCCCTTCCAGCAGCAGGATTAGGACCAGCACAGGGTCAATCAAACACCTCTCCCTTCCAGCAGCAGAGCCCTCCCCTTCCATAGCCACAGGTTCCCACATGGGAAATAGCACAGTTCAGCTGCAAGTTGTATGGCATTCCACCAGTGTAGAAACAAATGGCTCATTCTCCATAAAATTTCACTTCCAGGAACACTAGTGAAGTATCATTATCCTTTTCTATCAGAAAGTACAAATCTTCAGCTCTATCTTTTTCCTGAAGAGAGAAAGTTTCTTTCCTCTGCTGTGATGACAAATGCAAATGAATGCTCTTTCTAGCAGCTCAAGTGTGACACCTTGCCAAACAAACTTTAGCTGTGGCAGCAGCAATCCTTCTTGACCTTCTCCTTCAGATACCCAACCACCATCCTACTGGGAATACAGCTCCAGGCAGGACTTGGTCATTTCCACATCACTTCAAATGGTGCAGTTTTCCATAGTCACACATACCAAAAGACCCTTCACTGGTACTCATTATCTTTTTCTTTAAGCATTAATAATCTAAATTCCACAGGAGTTCTGCTGTGCTAGTTTTTCTACCCAGGCAGAGTAAAAAAAAAAAAAAGTCCTCTTCTGATGATTATTCCTGAAGCAGAACATGGCACTAAAGTAGTTACCAGCAGGAAAGAACTTGAATTGGAAACAACCCACAAAACTGACAAGAGGATGATTTTTCAAAAACCATGTTTCCCTCTAAATTCATCTACTCAAATGCTACTTCCAAAACGTGGAGATGTCAACACATTTAGAGGGGAAAAAAAAAAAAAGGATAATGTTTCTTAGCTTCCTCCTCCAGGCATGTGCTTAGGAGCCACTTTGGTCCAATCAGGGCAAAACTCCATCATTCCACACTTAAACCCCAGATGACAAACATCCCAGTCTCCTAAGCTTGATAAAGTTAAGCACTAATGATAAAGGGAGGAGAAAAGACTGTCCAAATGAACAAATAACACTATTGATATTATCTGATCTCTGTACTTATTTTAGTATCTTGCTAAAAAGTACATTCTAATTAGTTATTTGTGGATTACAGCTGCTGGGATTTTTTTTTTTTTTCTGGCAACAGTATTAGAAAAGATAAAACTGTGGCGCGTTTAAGTTTAATACTATTTTTAGTACAGAAATACAAATGTTACAGATCCATGAATTTAAACCAGAAATGTTTTCATGTGAAAAGATACATTTAACAATGAAGTCATTGATTTCCTTTAGTTCTGAGCATTGATTTCAGAATGCAATATATGTAGAAACTCATCACCTTTCCTTTTTCAAGAGAAGTAAATGAAAATTAAATACTTTAGGGCTGTGATCATGGATAGGCTGTACCTGGCACCCCACAGGAGCACAGACACCTGCCATCTAAAGCCTCTTTCACTGTCAAGATTTCAATTTTTGCAATATCTAAGGCCCAAATCTTATTAATGCTAAAGCCCTTTATAACATTTTTGGGAGTTCCAAGGTCCTTTAAGGTGGTTGTAAATATAGGTCTCCTTCCACCTTCTTACCTCAGCTGTCCCCTGCTAAGCACTGCAGGACAATGTTTGCCATATGGCCAAATTAAAAGGTTGCACTTAACATGCACCCATGTGCATGAGCACTTGTCTACATCACCAGGAAGGCACTACACAGGATACAGGTCTACAGTGTTTCAGTCCTCTATGTTTATGGCAGTAAAAACTTGCTATTTTATCTTCAAGAAATTCCAATAAAAGATCCTTGGCAGCTTTTTTAACCATCAATGGTTAAACCAGCAATAAAGTATTCTACTACTATGAATTCAACTGTAAATAGGTTGGGCTGCAAACTCTCCCCTCTCTCAAATGCCAGACTATTATCCTTTTAAAAATTTGATTTCCTATTTATTTAGCATTAATGTTTCAATTTATCTACCCCAGTGGAATTCTTTTTTCCTAACTGATATTCTCCTCTGTATGGACAGGCACTTTTGTACTTTCTGATGGCATTTCAGTGGAACTGCAGTCCCACTGCACAGTGTTGCCTCTAAACAAGTCAATTAAAATTGGATTCCTAGTTTCTATTCCTTCCAACATGATGTATAGTGAAGATAAAAACAAGATAGGAGCAAAATAACACTTATCACAGTATGCCAGTGTTGTCCATAACTAACTGTCATCTAGTTTTGTCTGCTGCTTGAGCTGGTAATGAGATAATGATGGAACAGTTTTATATAGTCTCCTATTAACAGCCCAGATGGGCCAATCATCCACTTCAGTCTTTGCCATGTAAAGTTTAGCCATAAACAATCATAACAACAACAACAGCAGCTTCTTCCTCAGCTAAATTACCACCTTTAAACCAAGAATGAAAGAGATACTTTGATCAATAGCAGTAAAGAAGCAAAACAGTCTTTTAGGGAAAGCAGGAATTCCTTGTTCATTGGTATGTAAGGAATATTCATAATGCAAATGCAAAGCCTTCAATCCTTGCTATATTTAAAATCTAGCTGTTGTAGACTTAAAACCTCAAACCTTTCCAAGAATATAAAGGGCAAAACTCCTCCATAACATCAGATGCATCTTAAATTGTGACTGCTTATTTGAGTTGGGGTTTTATTCCTGATTTTCATCATTTTGTCTTGGAGGCTTGGGATCTGGTTCAGCTGCATTACTATGAGGCAACACAACAAGGTGAAGAGGTCCCTTTGAAAACTGGGTATCTACGTTACTGAGGGAAAGAATAGCAGCAATAACCAGCTTCCTTTTGTCAGTTTATTGGATAGAAAATAGCTCAGCATAATATGTGCAAAACTATTCATAAACGTTGCCTTCTACTACCTTTACATAAGATAAAAATATGTGTGTTGTTCCAGCACTTTAGCGCCTATCTGGGCACGCTCGAGCTGTAAAACCAACAATAAAAATAAAATGATGAAAAATACAAGACACACACACACTCAGAAGTAAAGCAGGCATTTATAGGAGGCTATTTCCATAGAATTTTGAAGTAGAAACATCTTCACACCTTTTGAAAAGGTAGCAACAACTCTGAAGCGAGAAAGCGTTCAAGTGATGAGGAACTGGGAGTCTTTGGAAAGAACCTATGGCCTCCATCTTGGGAGTGAATCCATGTGGATTTTCAGTTACAGCAACAAATCCTGTGCAGGCACGAAGGTTTGCCCACACACATGAAGCTGTGGAGATGGGATAAAGCAGGAAAGAACACCCTAATGGTTAAAGTTCTTAGTTACTAGATGCATGTTACACCTCCTGTGTGCCCAGTGATCACTTTCTCTCATAAATATGTATCTGTGCTATGAATAATTCCTTCCCCTAGGATATTACATTTCTTACTTAAAAGTGTCAGAAATAGCTATTTCTGTGACACTATTTGAGGATAATTAACTCAGTTTCAACATTTTTGTCCAAACATAACAATGAACCATTCACTGTTCTGATGTTGGACATTAGAGCCTTGATATTCTTCTCTTCTACAAGATTACTCAGGCTGTGCAATACTATGAGAAGAGGAGCTATCAGACCTTACAGACCATCATTCAACAGATAATTCAAGCTCTGGCATAATTTAGAGTTCCTACAGGACACCTCTGTGTTATGCCAGGTATTAAGAGCTCAGAGACTGCAGAAGCAGCAAGACAGAAAATGAAGTGCAACCATGCTCCAAATCCACCTCTAGCCCTCAATGCCAGGAGATGCTACATCAGATCCTCAACACACAATGGAATTCCTGGAGAGACAAGGCTTTTTTTTACACCTTCTCAGTTGCTCATGATACATGATTTATGACATTTGTGAGCTGCCAAGCAAGCCAAAGAAGTTGCATCATGAAAGGAATTTGCCTGTCTGTGACTTGGGGACATGGCAAAGCATAAAAATAAAATACTTCCACATTAGTATCCAAAAGCCAAAACTGTAAGAGGTAGTACGTCAATTCATAGGAAGGCATAAAGATGTTGACCATGGAGGTTTTATAAATTACTTTGTTTATGGACCAACAGAAAATACACATTGAAATCTTCTTTCTCAATGCCCATGACACCTTCATTTTCTTATTTAAATCAAGTATCCTGCAAAAGTTTGAAAACAACATTCTAGCTTTTTTCTTGAAATTGATTGTTAATATCTAGAATCACCAAAAAAAATCCTTCATGGTTCATACAAATGACTATGCAAGGAAAGGTGGCTGCCATTATGGGCTCCACAACACCCCACCTGAGAAGACTGATGCTAATTAATCTTTGGTGGTATTACTACTCAGGAAGGAAATTCTGGACATCATACCAACAACAGTTATCTTCTTTGTATACAAACAGTGTAATCCCTCTGCCATCATTATCTGCATCTTCAAAGGAACAACATCCACTGAGGTCTAATTCCAGCATTGTGTCTACAGCACATCTGCACCTCCACTCCCCTGTGTTCTTTCCATGATGAATAGTATCATTAAAAGGACAAAACCTCAAAAGTCATAATACAAATTTCAAATTTACAAATACTTTTTCCTCAGAGACTCCAACTCATAGGAATATATATGATTTGAAGGTAGATGAGGGCTTTGATTTCTTTCTAAAGGACAGAAATGGTTTTCGTGGTCCTTCAGCATGTTCTTGTTTCTCATTTGCATCTGCACAAAGAAAGTATGCTCTCTTTTCAAACAAGCAATTTGAAGTAGCAAAAGCCTGAATTCAGTATGCAAAGAAAACAAAAATATTCAGTTTATGATGTTCACAGATAAATTATTTCCCAAACACATGGTCCAGTAACTAAAAACAAAAAAAAAATAATCAACTCCTAAGTCTTAGTATCATTTCTTCCAAACCAAGCAATCTCTCAAACACACAGCTGATTGATAAAATTATTAGATATAAACTATTTTGAAAATATATGCACACCTCTTTTTAATATATTAAATTACTTTCCATATAGTGTCTCCAAGAAATTCATGGGTGTGAGAGACACGAAAAAGTCAATTGTATAACTTCATTATTTATTTCATATAAGAAAAACAGTACAAGTGCTACATTCAGTAGCACTTTAAATGTTATGTAAATACACAGCAAAAGACAACGTGACATAACATTGAACCTATGTTTAATAAATAAATTAATAGTCTGTTGAATTCAGTGACAGACATCATGCCTTTGAACAGCAGCCCTTAAGAGACCCTAATCCAAATAACCACTGGAATTAGCAGGAGGGCCATTACAGGTTTAAATAGACCCCTGATCAAGCATTTGCTAATGTTCAGGAAAGATCCATGGACAGAAGATCTGGCTTGTGGCTTCACTGCTGAAACTACTGACTTAAAAAGGAAGAGAAAAAAAAAGAAAAAAAAAAAGAAACTAAATACTACCACACTCCTTAATTTACATTCTGGTAATTTGCAGCACTAGAGCTCAACTAATGGGTTTTTTAAGTAACGTGTTGAATGAACAACCAGTGCTGAAGCACTAAAAATACACAGTGTCTGGAATCCAGTGTTGAGGCAAACCCTTAACAGGCTTTACACCACCTTCTCTCACTTACACTGTTATTGAGACATCCCAGGTAGAAAATATGTCACAAAAAATAGTGTTAAAAGGAGGGCAGAGGAAAGATACAAAGCATTAGTGCCAGTCAGATATCTACAGATCTTAATCCTTTTTACCAAGATGACAAATAGTAAGAATTCCTGAAAAAAAAAAGAAAAAATCCCTAGGAAGAAAAAAAAAAAAGAAAGAAAGGCTAAAGCATGTACACACCCTCTGTGTGGTTCAAATTATTCGAAACCACAGCTTTCACCACGCAGCAGAAGCATCCCACCGTTCACTTACCCACTTCATTCCACCCCAAAAAAGGAACAAAACAAGCGAAAAAGCCAGCAGAGATGGTATCAGTCTGTACAGTGTTAGGTATTAGTGCTAGAGGGAGATGGAGAGCGATGGGAGCCCCTGCAGGACTGATCCCACTGGTTCAGAAGCCTGGGCTCCCATGTCTGAAGAGGAGGAAAGGAGGGGGGGAGCTCTGGGAACACTGACAGCTAAATGCATGGCATAGGGAGCTGCACAGAACGGGACAGCTTCTTTCTGTCTCAGGATATTACTGTCAGAATGGCCAAGAATGCGATGAGCTTCAATTTTCCATTCTCACTGTGGCACTTTAAGAAGTGCCTAATTTGAGGAGAACTGGACAGGTGGCACATCACGCTGAGCTAAATAGATAAGTGTGAGATTTAAATGACAAGAGGCAGCAGGTTTTTGCTGTTCTAAAAAGTGAGGGAGTGAATTATTCTGATGGTACCAGTGGGCACAAGTGGAAGGTCAGCCTGGGGTGCTGCCAGTGTCACCAGGGTGCCTGGTAGCAGATGGTGCCAGTCTGTGGGGATAAAAGAAGGGCTGACGTACACCGAGAGCAGACAGCAAAGCTATTTGCTCAGGAATAAAAAAGCTGTGGGGCAGGTGCAGGCAATACAAATTAACAGAGGTGCTGAGCCTCCAATGTTGGTGTGTCACCAGTCCAAGGGCTGTAAGGGTGGATCAGTCAGGGAGTGCTGCAGGAAGCGCAGTGGGGCCCGGCACTGCCAGGGTGAGAGGCTGCAGGTGCTGCTGGTGGGGACACAGCCCAGGCCAACCTCTGCATGGTCCCAGGGGAGCTTTGGAGCTCCCTCTCCCTGCACACCTCCAGGCTGGACACTCAGATGTTCACCAGGACCACTAAGCTCTCCCTGGCAATGCCTTGCCTGCGTTCCCTGCATTCCCATTTCCAGACTTACGCAATGGCTGGAGGGCACAGTCAGCCTGCAGAGAAGTGGAACAGCAGGAGACACGGGCAGCCTGGATCCCCATGGGGCTCCCTGGAGTGTCCCAAACTAGAAAACTGGCCACCTCCCTGCTCCTGCCTCCTACAACATAATTATTCCAGCATGACCAACATGACAAATTAACACGGGAGCCAGGGCTTCTGCAGTCAAAGGGAGTGTTTTCCCCAAGAATAAATTGTTCCAATCCTTTATGCTCGACACCTGGCCATGCCTATTCATTAATTGGACAAGCTCTGGTGACAACTGAAATTACCTGACTTCTACATACTGGAGGAGAGAAAGATCTTTGCAAGCTTAAAATAAGGTGGAAACCCCAGCCACCACAGAGCTCTTTGAATGGGGCTTTTTTTAAAGGGAAAAAAACCCATCATTTTCAGAGCACAGCCACAGTAAAGCTCACTTTAAAAGCAGAGGCACATTCTTCACTGTTATCCTGCTCTTTGCAGACCCTGAACTGTGACAGCAGAGCATGACAAGTCCATCAACGAACAGCAAACCCTGTAATATCTGCAGATCAGCCGAGTTTAAGAACTTCAGGAGCTATGAAATTCTGGAATCACAGCAATGCTGTGAATAATTATCACTATCAGGTACATTAGGAATTATCAGCATTTGCCTTATCAGTACACTGTGGTTATTCACTGCAACCAATGTATCATAATTACAACACGGGTGTTGGAATTAAGGGGGAGAGGGAAGCGATGTTTGTGGATTTCTGTCACGACCCACTCACAACACATCATTCATGTGCTTTTCAACTACAATTTTGATTTAACTGTACCTCTTACCCCTTAATAAGGGGAAGCCTGGGAACCCTGTACGGCATTTCCCCCCCTCCCTCGCCCTTTCTGTGCTGCGTACCTGAAATGCAGACGATGAAATTCGCTTGCAGAAGAAAAAGCACCTCCCAAACAATTTCCATCCTCCGATTCTCATGCCAAGTGCATCCCTCAGCGAAAAAAAATAATAAAGATCAATATCGCAGTTTGAACGATCCCAGCAAATTTCCTTTCGGACTTGCAGACTGTATTCCCCAGATGTGCTGACAACACATGTCCGGGCTCTCTCTCCGCACGGCTCAAGCGAGATCCCTTCCCTTCCTTCGCCCTCCAAAAAAGACCACGAAGCCAACTGCCTGCACCGGGCTCTTCCTCCACGAGCGAGAAAAAAATCCACCAGATTTCCCAACACGACATAAGACAACAAACCCCCAACCGATCCGATCCGGAGAGTCTCTATTCCAGGGCGGCCAGGGTGCAAGTCAACCCCAAACTCCGCACGTCTCAGCGGGGCAGTGCCGGCATTGCCGGGGGCGGGAGGCGCCGGAGGGAGGGGGATTCCCCTCCTGCTGCTACAAGAATGAGCGGAAAGAGATTAATACCCGCTGCAACGCGCTCGCCACCCCCGCCCCTCCCGCAGCTCCCGCAGCTCGGAGCGCGGCTCCCCAGCCCCGCCGCGGATGCTGCAATCCCGGCGCGCCGCGGCGGCTTCCGACAGGCGACTGCAGGGGTCGGGCTTGCCCCGCTCACGGAGCCCCTTCCCCGGCCGGGATGGACCCGCCGCCCACCGCGCCCACCCCCGCGGCCCCGCAGCCCCCGGAGAACGCGGGGTCGGGGTTGTTTGACGGGAGGGGTGTGTGTGTGTGTCCCTTAAATCACATCGGCGAGCGGCCGGAGCCTGCCCAGCAGCGAGGGCTGAGCGCATCGCCGGCCGGCTGCGCTAAGAACGCCGATATTTTAAAACTTATTTAAACAGCAAGGGAAAGAGAATCAGACCTAAACTTCTTGTCGGGTTGGCGGTGGAAGGGCAGCGAGAGGCTCCAGCCGAGAGTTAGCGAAGTACCTGCGCTGCAATGCACAGCTGATGGCATTCCCTAGACACGACAGTTCTGCATAGATCCTACCCACCACCCCCCACCAAGAAAAAAAAAAAGAATAATAGTAATAACCAAAAAAACAATTGCCAGTTTTGCGGCAATCCCTTACTTACCCCCAAATCCTC
>VYXB01006181.1:827132-838865 GCA_013397135.1 Pachyramphus minor
CGCTCCGCGCCGCCGGGCTGCAGCCGCCGCCGCTGCTACCTCCACCTTTAGCTGTCAGGAGGCACCATCGCTGCTCGGGGGGCTTCCCCCTCCTCCGCTAACGCCGGCTGTGTCCCGCCATGTCCCCGAGCCGCAGCCGGTGCTGNGGTGGGGGGGAAGGCACGACCTCCTCCCTTCCCTCCCTCCTTCGCTCGCGGTCTGTCTTCTCGGGAAGAGCATTCCAGAGGATGCTGCTCACTTTGTTTTAAAAAAAAAAAAAAAAGAAGGGGGTCCGGTTTTTATTTTTCTCTCCCACTCCTTTTCTTTTTTTTTTTTTTTTTTTTTACTTTCNNNNTTTCTTTTTAAGAGGCGCACCTGGCGCGGGGAGAGGATGGTTCCCACTTGCTGCGGATGGGGAAAGTGGGCGCAGCAAGGCAGCGCTGGCGGAGTCAGGGGGCTGCGCGGCGCGGGGAGGTGGGCAGGGGCTGCCCCGGGCCGCGGTGCCCGGCGGGTGGCTCGGGATGTCGTGGAAGAAGGGAGGGGACAGGGGTTTGGGCTGCGAACGAAAATCCCGGCTCGGGGCAGGTGTGAAAAGGTGTATCCTGTGACTGCGGGTGCCTTCATTGATCCCAGCAAGGCAGAGGGAAGGGGGAGGGAGAGAGATGCTTTAGGTATCAAACTGATATCCCAGCTCTTGGCAGGTGTGCAGAGGTCATATTACAAACACTCCAGCGGGGGATGCATGCATAATGGGTTGAAAATAGATTGGTTCATAAACAGTTCTACAAACTAGGGCATACTTTTAAAACACATGTATGTATTGTAGCAAAATGAGGATGCTTGGATCTCTGAATGGGGAAGGAGAGCGTCTTTAAGAGAAGAAACCACAGGCTATGTTGTTATTTTCATCATCTCTGAGAAATGTGTGGGAGTCATAGGTTTCAAATATACCTGATGGTATTTAATTGTGGTAGATCAGATTTCTTGAGTGCTTCAAAGCAACTGGATGGGGCAAAATCATCACTGTTTTGAAAGGAAGAATTGGACTGCAGGCACTTAATAGTCAATGTGATTCTTGTGTTCATTTTGCTGGTTCCCAGGGTAGTGTAAGTGCTTATTGCACTGCAGCAATCTCTGCTGATGTTTACTCCACCTCTTCTCATGGTTTATAAAGAGACTGAGGGTTTTAACAAATGAATTGCCATTGTCTGCCCAGTGAGAACAGTGAGAACATGAGGCACAGTCATCCAAGGGTTTAGGGACAAATGGCTTAACTTAAAGAATTCCCATATGTATTGATGCAGTTTTATTAAACAATGGGGCTGTGCAGCAAGAGGGAATTCTTTCCTTGAGAGGATTGCTGAATGGTTGGTATAATTTTGATACTAAAGTTTTAAGCATTCTATGCAATTCTTTTCTTTATGTCTTATTAAAATCCAGGTTAATGTCTCCTATTCTGGCAATAAAAAAGGCACGAGCAGCATCCTCTATTTCCAGTGTAGACATGTTTAAGCACACTTTAGGAAATGCTGAGTGAAATTTCCATTGATCTTTACTAAACTGCTTTGCTCAAACAGATTAAGGTTTTCCATGGATTCTCTTTTGGGCTTTCCCAACTAATTCCTTACAATAGCATCCCAGTCTAGAACATAAGAAACCTGCAAAGAGACACAGACATCCTTGTTCCTAAACTAGTCTCCTTGAAATTATGGCATTATTTGTGGGAAACCAAACGTCTCAAGCAAGTGAAGTGATATGTTGTAAAAGGGTGTGTTGACCATTAAGTGAGCAAAGAACTGAATTGGTGATCAGAGAATGCCAAATCCTAAGGGCAAGCTCAAGTTTAATGACTGTAGATGTCAGCGGGACTTTAATATGAGTTTAGTGGCAGGAACAAAAGTTACATGCATGGTGGTTGCAAGCAGATAGCCAAAATTCCCGAATATCAATTTTTGTGAATCTTTTAATTCCTCATGAAAACCTTATATTTATCTCAGTGGTCTGTGATAAATAAGTAGTTTATGACTCAGACTGAAAAATCTGTGAGGGATTGAGAGCAACTTGAAAGTTGTCTTCACCTGGAAAACACAGGAGTGAGCTCAGAAACTTGTGGGGTTTTTAAATCTAGATAAATGATAATGAGTTCATTCTGCTGTCATTGACTTACTGTGATGTTATTTGAGCGGCAGTGGCCTTCACGCTTGGTTTTGAAGTTGTTGGTTGCTGCAGCTCCACAGGAAAGCTCAGTTCAATAAAGTTGAATGGATGTCAATATTGGCCTATTCCAAAGCCCACTGAAATCAATTGGAGTATTTCTGCAGACTTAGATGAGGTTTGGATCAGGCTTTCACTGTAGAATTTGGTACGGTGTATTTGACCCTAAGAGAAATGGTTTAATACAGTAGGGTGTGTTTAGGGTAGGAGCAGAACATCACTCTCCTGTGTGCATTGGTGGGACATTCCAAACAGACAAAAATGCAGGCTGCAGCATCCAGGTTTAACTGTATGAGTTTCCACTCAAAACTCCTGTAGCTCACTAAAATGAAGGGGGTTGATATTTACTGCATTTGTTTGAGTTCCATTCCAATTTATACAGTTGGCTAAACTTCTTAAACTTAACCTTGGTAACATTTAAGCTGCACTGAAGTCACTGGACTACTTAAGTGTCTAGAGGTAAAAATGACAGCAAAGTGGTTTCAGACAGCTCTCTGAAATATGTTTGTGTAGTTTTAATTGTGAGGATTTTACTGTCTCAAAGCTGTGGCTGGGATTCCTGTCAGTTTAAAAGTACCCAATGTATTAATTACAACCTGGACACTTAGTTTCTGCAGGCCAGATTTACAGAGAAAGACTCTTCAGTTTAGCTCCGTGAACATAGTTCAAAAAGTATTTTCTAGATCCACATGCTCAGAGGTTTTTACATCAACATAACACATTCCAGTTCAGTTAAGCAGAATTAAGGTTCCTACCTTCTCAGCAGAGCCAGCATTTCACTCATTTGACTCAAAATTAGCTTGGATCAAAAAAGATCAATTGTAGAAACGGTTTTGAACTGGGAAACTTCTGAGCAGAATGGTTTGAACTGTGGCTTGCGATCTTTTAAAGCTATGATAAAGAATTACATACACATTTCTTTTAAAATAAGAAACAAAAATTAGTCTACTCAAACTTTTTGGTATTTATTTATTTCCTGTACATGGAACTCTAATCTCAAGGAGTAAGTATGGGATTAGGAAACAATTTATAGTGCTGACTGTGCCAGCATGGACTCTGTGGTCTCTGACAAGCTGTCTGTATCTCATTGTCTTGCATTTATAGAAAAGGCTACAATTCAGAGAGGAATTCAGTAAGAGCAGGTTAATAATTTGCAGGAAGTACTGACTTGTGCCACTTGAGGAGTGCAAATATTCACCAGTGCCCTGGCTCCTTTGAGCTGATGGTGAGGAAACAGGACTCAGCCAGTTCCAGCCCTCCCTGCTCAGCTCTTTGGGTGTGTGGGATGTGCAGCTTCAGTGGTCCCAGTCAGCCAAGGAGGATGGGGCTCAAAGCTCCCTTTAGTGTTGTTGGGAATTCATCACTGTCAGCAGTCTATGCCCACAATTTCCTATTTGTTTATGCCTGAACTCAGTCCTTTTAGTCATATATCTCATCTTAAGCTTTTAGGTAGTCTCACTGAAATGACAAAGATATTTAAGTAACTTCTTGGCTCAGAGGTTAAGAAAGTGAGTATTAAAAAGCCACTATTAACAGGTGGCTTCTGAGAATGCAACTATAAATACTGAGTGGTAATACTACCACTTCATTTCTAATGTTCCTGTTCCATATATTGTTGCTGCCATGCTTTCTTGTATTTTCTGATATCTTCAATGCTTATAAATAGTGCTGACCTCACTAAGGAAACTGATAAAAAATTTAACATATCATTGTAAAGATACAGCCTCTAAGAACCCATCAGTGCAATGGGCATTGAGGTAATTCTTCTCTTGTATTGATAGTCCTTATCAAAACTGAGGGTGAATTTACATTTTTACTGGTAGAGATAATGATGCAATTTATTTGAAGTTAAAAACATCCCCAACAAAATAAGAATGAAAATGACTGGCACTTAACTATTAAGTCAATCAATGTGTTTTTCCTGTGAGTCAGTTTATTCATTATGATAAAGACTTATTTTCAGTCCAGCCCCCCTTTTCATGTCTGAACTCCACAAGACATCAAGTATTTTTGAAATAGCAGTCCTCTAATTCAAAAAGGCATATGTAAAATACAGTAATTTAGCTTTTCTGGAAGTGAGAATTTAGTCACAAAAATGTTTAAAATGTCCTGCGATCCTGCAGTTCCTCAATAAACCTCAGGAGGTTCCTTGGAGTTTTGGCAGCTTGGCACCCACAGAATTGGGTTTTTCTGAGCAGGCATGGAGAGTGGGAAAACTGATTCTTTTTTTTTTTTTTTGCTAGTGTCAAAGTCACCAGATAAAATTGACTTCAGGTGGTGTAGTGATTACAGTCCTTGTAATATTTGTGCTTCCCCAGCTGGGGAGTAGATTAAAGAATTTACCCATTAAAAATAATTAAGAAGATGAAAAAAAAAAGCAGGATTTGGGGGAGTGGTGGTGGTTTGTTTTTGTAATAAATGTCTGCAACGTAGTCCAAGAGTGGTGGAAGATGAGGAGGGACATTCTTTCAATGCAGCTTTTGCCTTTGACTCACGCCAGAGACACTCTATGGATGGATGTAAGTTGTGCCAAACTCCCGGTGTCCCAGCAGGGTCACTCTGGCACACAGGGCTGTTTGGTCTCTGCTGGTGCTTCTTTGATGTCCCCTTCATTTAGCAGCCTCCTCAGCCTCACAGGCACAGCTGGGCTGGTTTGACATGCTCTTTGCACTTGCACTTTGCCCCATGACCTCTGCAAGAACATTTCTGCCACATTCAGGCAACTTGTCTTGGTGTAAGGGAAATTATTTCTAAAACCACCTGCAGTAGCTACAAAGAAGGAAAGAGAACTTCTTGCCTTCTGTTTTTCTGCCTCCATCCTTGTCTCTTGCAAGTTTGAATTAATTAACAGATCAAAAGCAATATGTATTTTTTGATATTGAGAATTCTTTGTCATCTCAATATAAAAGAAAAGAACACACATCTTGAAAATTATTCTGATAAGGATCTTACTGGTTCCTCATCACAGATTTTGACAGCTAGTTGTCACCTAGTGCCTGTTTAATATAATTTCTTATGCCACATAGAGAAATGGTGATTGCAATATCATATTAATATTATGTATGTGTGAGTCAAGGCAGCTATGCTGTAAATTTGAAGGCTATGCTGCTCTCAGGGTGGATTGAGTTGGAAACTCATGTTCCCATTAGGATGTAGGAGGTATCTTGCCAACTTTCCCATTGGGCTACGATTTGCTACGGAGACATTTGGCAGGAAAAAGGTGAACTCTGAGCACATGTTGTTTCCTGCCTGACTGCCCAGGGAGAGGGGCATGAACTCATCAGAAGTTGTTCTCTCCTGAGCTTTGTACTGGGACCCAAAGGACATATATCTGGGAAAAAATGTCACATTCCTTGGCTTCTCTGTGTGGATATAGTTTAGGTTTGTGCACATGTGGAATACGAGGCACAATCTTGTTGAAATTGTTGCCTGTTTTTAGTTGCAATTTTTCTGTATTAATGCATGAAGCATTTTGCTTTTTCTGGGAAATACATTGGTATCTTTTTCTGCAATTAAGAATAACAATTAAGGAAGAAAAGCACACTTAGTAACTGGTCTCATTCTTGTCTTGCTCGAGATCGGTAACATTTTGTTTTCTTTAAACAGATCTTTATTCTGCAAGAAAATACCTTACTTCTCCAGTAAATATTTTTTTTTTAATGCAGAATCATTTAATATGAAGATTCTGAAACCAGAGATTAATATGCTCAACTTAGCATTAGATGCTGTTTCCTGCAACTTCTCACATGTTGCAAATGTCCATAAAGCATCAATTATGGGCCTGGGCTTCTTCCTATTAAAGTGAATGGGAGTTTCACCCTTTGATTTTTAACACATTTCCTTTGGAATTTGGCCTCAATTCAGCCTTTCACCAGCTGGATAACTTTCATCCCAAAAGTAATTGAGCAAATGGAATTATTCATGTGCTTAAAACAGAGATGCACTCAGGTTTTGGTTTTTATAAGAGGCTTCCAGAGGCACAACTACACTTTATAATCAACAAACTGGAATAGCTGCAGTCTCTGGCACTTCCTCAGCTACTGTGTGAACTGAACTTTTGTGTTCATTTGCAGAAGAAAAGAGCCCTCTCCTAACTCCTTCCTCTAAATCTTCCAAGTTCCAGGATGAATTACTTGTACTGATGCCTGGTTCTAAATTGGTTTCATCTCCCTCACTTTTCCTCTGTAAAATGGGGAGACTCATCACCAAGATGCAAAAATACAACAGTTAATGCTCTCAGAAAGCTCTGCAGATCAATACCATGTAAGTCCTAAGAAAAGCTGTTATTCCAGAGAAGTCCATGATGGCTGATGTGCAGGTGCTATCAGTGGATTTATGGGATGTGTGAAGCTTATGCTTTATGTTTTTGTAGAAGGAGAGTGGAGGAATTGGCATCTAACACAATTCAAAAGGATGAGAACAAGCCCTCAAAAAGAAAAGAAGAATCTTCTGACTTTTAGAAATCTTTATAAACGTCATTTAATGTCATTTTCAAATACCTTGAAGGGATCATAAAGCTTTGCTCTTCTCTGATCATTGTACCACTTAGAAGTGGAAAGGTATGAACAGCCATAACCCTGGCACATTTTTAACAATACTCAGGACCAAAGGGGATTGTAAGATGGAAGCTTTGATAACAAAAACATAAAGATGTCATTGTCAACTATCTCAAAATATACACGCTTGTTGTAAATGTCACATAAGCCCACAGCTAAGTGATGGATCAGAATTTCCTGTGTTTTCAAAGTGCTCCTGTTTATGAATACTTTAACTCCTTCGTGAACAAGTTATTTCATGTCCCACAACTTGCTTCTTGTCCTTTTGCTTTGTATCACTGAAACAAAAAACCTCAATCAATATGAGTAAGCTGCATCTACAGGCTACAATTTCAGTTATACATCAAGAAAAAAAAGGCTTGGAAAGTGTTTGGAGCAAACACGCATAATATTGCAAATCACTTTAGTGACAATAGCAGGAAATTTTCCCTCTTTATTAAAATAATTGAAGTGGTAATAAGTGGTAAACTAAACTAAGTATTGGAAACATAAGGACTAACTTGTGCCCCTGTAGAAGTCCTCACTCAGTGAATTATTTAGGCATATGATTAAGATTAGGCATTTGATTGTGTGTTGGACCAGCTCAGTGTGCAGTGGAGAACTTTGCTGAGGAGAAAAGAGGCAAATGACACTATTAAGAACATCAGGTCCATCAGGACAGATTCTGACCTCTTAGGCCCTGCCCCTGTGATCACTCATGACAACATGACAGTCCAGATTGCACAGCCAGACCGTTTTTGGGGAGCTGGAGGTCCCAGGGGTTTAAATTCCTGAGGATTTCCATCCTCTGGCACAGTCAATCCCTGCCACACGTGGCCTCTCACTGTGGGACATGGAGAACATGCTGCTTGTTTTTCTGTACCTCAGGTAAATCCCATGGGCTACAAAGGGGAGAGGAAGCATTTTTTTAACATTATCTATCCACACTGTTTATGAACTTTGTTATTGCTTTTTCATCTCAACCATCTCTTTTACACTTACCTTTACCAAAACCAAGGGCCACCAGTCTGCTCTTCTTGTATGGTTTGCTGACATGGATTTTTTTTTTTTTTGCAGAGCCATTGGACTTTTTTGGGGGTTAGAGATGTTGATGTTATTTAAATGCCCTGCTATTGAATGGAATCATAACAATAATTTCTCAGTAGAGGTGCAGGTGCAGAATACAGGAACCATGTTTTGCCAAAATTTATTAAATACATTAGGTGTTGGAATGAAACTTCATCCCAAATTAAAATCTGTAATCCCGGTAAATTAAAAGATAATTTTCAAATTACAGGCTGGTGGGTATCCTAACTCAACTATTAAAAATCTGTTCTACAAATTGCAAGTCATTAATAATTAGTATTACAAAACCTATTACATCTTTGATTGGGGAGAAATGGACTGAGGCTAGTATTGCATTATTCAATTAGATTTAATTCCATTTTTTATGTGTTTTACTTTATTTGAAGTGCAGCCTGTAAAAGGATCATGGTAGCAACCATCCAAAATGTTAATTTGTGTATAGAGCAAATAGCACACATAATAATTTCATCATATAGAGCAGCTCTGTTGACTGACAGTGGAAGTGCTGTTAGACTCACTGTTGTTAATTAGATTTCTTTATGCATTGTACAGTAGCATTACAGACAATCATTTATAAATGAGTTTATTAAAATTTCTAGATTCATCTAGTGAAAGCAGTTAAACTCTGTTTCTTCCTACATACTTTGCCTCTTCAGTACAAAAATGTAAAATATCACTAAGAAAATGTAAAATGAAGTAAAATCCTAAGTCACAGCAGTTTATGAGTTAGCAGCTGAAGGCAAAAGACCTCGGGGATCAGTGCCCTGCTAACTGGTAAAAAGGTTACTAAAGCCTTGTCTTTTCCAGGATTTTATCTTCTGCTAGCTGACTTGAATTACATACATTCCCAATTTATAAATATTAGTCATATCTATCTGAGCAGCTGAGAATTTCAATATTTATTTCCCAATTTGTTGCATTTTCCACCACGTTTCATTCAATCTGTTAGCACTGCAATAAATCTATCTTTGCATTTCTTTACTGGCTTTTCTCATCTGTTTCTCCTTTGTACTGTTACCCTCACTAGGAATTCCTTGGTATTATGGTCTTGCCATTGTGTGGATTTCTTCCTCTCTTCCTTGCAACACTGCTTGCCACCATGAGGAAAACAGCTTCATAACGTGCATTTCTGTGGCTCTGGCATTGCTCTGTGAAATACCATATAGAATAAAATCTGTATTGCTTGCATGTTACACAGAAATCATCCATTTTAGAACCTCGACCACTGGACAAGTCCCTTCATCAATATCAACGTCAATGCAGAAGTAAAACGTCGAGGTGAGGAGGGACATCTCTAACATGTCAAGCACTGAGTTCTCCTTGAAAATTCTGCCTGCAACTGCTGTCCTGTCTGAGCTGAGCAGTTCAGACACATAAAACAAACAGGAATTGACCAACAAGTTTAAGATGCATCAGTTTGTTTCAGTGGTTTTCCCGTGTGCAAGGCGCTCTCACATAAACTCACTGCTTAGTTCCCCCCAGAGATACAGGAGCACGTGCACTGGTTGGTAATTTATGGATGTAGTCAGGAATTACTTTGAAATCACAGCATTGTGGGGAAGGCTCTGTAACAATTGGTCTGAGCTGTAGTGACAAGAATTGGTAAAGAAGGGCACAACTGGAAGACAAGGCAAGGAGGCAGCTTGTTGCTATTCCAGCCCTGTGTATTAATAGTGCTGCAGTAAATGAAACATTTCTATATTTAGTCTGTTTTGGGAGGGAAAAAAAAGGCAATAGAGGATTTAGCAACCATAATAGCAACATTTTTCAGTGTGATTCATGCATCCAAATCCTTTGGTTCCTATTACAACACTCCTGTCTTTCTTTTGTCCCACCTATTAAATGTGTCATGCATGGTTCAGTGAGCTGTGAAGTCACCCGTGTAGGTAGCCTTCTGAAAGGGATTGGTAGCATATTTTTGTTACTAAATTAGTTATAAAGAGTTGAAATGTGTAGCAAATCTTTTGAACTAAGTCCTGTCTTCTGCTTGCTGGTAATGTCTCCAATGGTAAAGGCAGGGGAGAGCCCCAGAGCCTCGACCCCCTAAATGCAACAGGAAATTCGAGCACTAACATGCTGATTCCCTACAAATTCCTATTAGCCTAAGAAGGAATGACTGAGAGTTCAAACTCCTGCTGAAATGTCAGGCCATTGTCATTGATTTTTCTACACTGACAAACAGTCTGGAGGTGAGAACAGTTTTCCTGCCACACCACAAACCAGATCCACACAGACACTCAAGCCCTGGGTAACAGAGCTGGCTTGCTCTGACTGCTAAAGCCCACACCCAGATTTTACTAAGGATCTGATCCCAGACTTCCAGAAATAAAAATCTGCATCAAATGTACCAACATCCTGCCCTAGACTAGATGGTCTAATACTGAAGCACATAGATAGGTCCTTTATTTTCTTGAATATACAAATGCAGCCTTACACACATGAAATATGCATGGAGGAGAGTATTTTTTACTACCTGCCCAAAATACAGTTGTAAAATACATGTACTATGCATAGAACATGTATTTACTTTAGCAGAGATAAATCTAAAATGTATTTTTTTATTTTTTTAATTGTTAGTTCCTCACCAGATTACCTCATAGATGTGCTTTCAGGGATGGTANTGGAAAAAAAATATATATATAGGCAGGAAATTCTATCCCATGCAACTAGAAAGCTTTGGAAAAGGGAACTTACAGTGAACCAGAACACAGGAAAAAGGTTTTTATCTCTTAATACAGAATGAGGTGAACCTTAGTAGTCCATTTTTCCCTGAAATCACTTCTAAACAGTCACCTTTGATCAGTGCATTTCCATTCAAGTTTTAATTTTAATCTGGAATACTCGTTTGTATTTGGGAAGTTGCTTTCAAAAAGTCAAATATTGCACAGAGACAACTGGAACAAGTGGTGTGGAACTGCCCACAGACAGAAGCTGCAGAAGGGCAGCACCACTACAGTATTTTCGGGCATGACAATTAATTACCTTGGAATTGTCAGATATGAGCCCTTAGATACAGCAGGAAGCAAAGCTTTCACATGCAGTCTATTTGCATCACAAAAATACATTTCCATGAATATGCCTTGTAGAATTCATGCCCTTCATTTTTGCATCTGAATCCTGTTTCCTGCAGTCATTTAAATCACAGTTACTACTAATGGGCTTCTAGCACAGGATTTATTCTTCTTTAGGAAGCAATGGAAAATGAGAAGGAAAAGAACCCTGATTTTTTTTCAGCAAATAACCCAGCTTTACAAAGCCAACCTGGCTTTTTCTACCATGGCACTTTTGTTCTGCTTGGCTGAGGCAGTTCTTTCACCTGTGCTTTATTTCTTCTGCCTGCATCGATGTCTCTCGGGGTGATGGGCTCTGATGTACAAAGTCTGGCACAGATGAGCCCCACATCATCTGACACTATAAGAAACACAGCTTCCACTGCTGGAATTGGAAATCCTGTGGCTTTGATCTGTATTTCCCTGACAAACACTTGGTGTATGTTCTGTCTCTGGCAGCGTTGCCTGTTACCTGTGGATTTTGCCTCTGAAAATATGGANTTTCCTGCCACACCACAAACCAGATCCACACAGACACTCAGGCCCTGTTAGTTCCTCACCAGATTACCTCATAGATGTGCTTTCAGGGATGGTAGTATTAGAAGATGTACCTATGAATTCATAAAGCATTTACATACTTAAATGTCCAATGAGATCTAAGGCCAATCAGAATAAGAACTGTTTTCCAACTCTTGGAAAATTGATTTCTGTGGTGTTCTGTGAGTCCAGATCTGATTGTTTACACCTAAAATGGTGTGTATATATATAATATTATATATTTAAATAATGGAATATATATACGTTATATTATGTATGTATATAATGGAATGGAAAAAAAAATATATATAGGCAGGCAATTCTATCCCATG
>VYXB01006181.1:838999-997144 GCA_013397135.1 Pachyramphus minor
TCCATTTTTCCCTGAAATCACTTCTAAACAGTCACCTTTGATCAGTGCATTTCCATTCAAGTTTTAATTTTAATCTGGAATACTCGTTTGTATTTGGGAAGTTGCTTTCAAAAAGTCAAATATTGCACAGAGACAACTGGAACAAGTGGTGTGGAACTGCCCACAGACAGAAGCTGCAGAAGGGCAGCACCACTACAGTATTTTCGGGCATGACAATTAATTACCTTGGAATTGTCAGATATGAGCCCTTAGATACAGCAGGAAGCAAAGCTTTCACATGCAGTCTATTTGCATCACAAAAATACATTTCCATGAATATGCCTTGTAGAATTCATGCCCTTCATTTTTGCATCTGAATCCTGTTTCCTGCAGTCATTTAAATCACAGTTACTACTAATGGGCTTCTAGCACAGGATTTATTCTTCTTTAGGAAGCAATGGAAAATGAGAAGGAAAAGAACCCTGATTTTTTTTTTCAGCAAATAACCCAGCTTTACAAAGCCAACCTGGCTTTTTCTACCATGGCACTTTTGTTCTGCTTGGCTGAGGCAGTTCTTTCACCTGTGCTTTATTTCTTCTGCCTGCATCGACGTCTCTCGGGGTGATGGGCTCTGATATACAAAGTCTGGCACAGATGAACCCCACATCATCTGACACTATAAGAAACACAGCTTCCACTGCTGGAATTGGAAATCCTGTGGCTTTGATCTGTATTTCCCTGACAAACACTTGGTGTATGTTCTGTCTCTGGCAGCATTGCCTGTTACCTGTGGATTTTGCCTCTGAAAATATGGACAAGCTGTGTTGGCATGAGCTGCTTCCACTGCAGAAGAGTGTGTGATGTGGACTGGTGGACACTGAGGGGTGTGATCATTAGAGTACACTCCCGTTGGTGAATCATCTGTTCACCACCTGGTAGGGGTATGCTGGCCCCCAGCTAGGGGAAATTTAATCCCTCCTGGAGATGCTTACCCTCAGAATGACCTCTGGCAGGAGTATTCTCCTTACCAGTACTTCAATCTTTGGGGCATGTCATGCACAGGGGCTGACTCAGTAGCACTCAGCCTCCTGAAATTTTAACATCTACAAGGAGACACAGACTGCCATGACCGAAGGCTAAGTCAGACACCTGCTTCTCTTCTCTTGCCTCCCTCTCGAGCCTTTCTCCAAGATGCTTTTCCCTCACATGTTTTTATTTTTAAAATAGTTTATGCTGCCAACTCAGATTTGTCAAGTAGGGCCCTTCCTCACCTTTGAATTCACTGAAGTCAAGTTTCTTTCATCAGCACAGTTCTTCTTTATAAAAGGTCTCTCTCTGGCCACAGCATTAGCAGGACTGTTATAATACTTTATAAATTCTGAAGTACAGTAATTACACAGCTGTTTTTCATCAAGATATTCATCAAGAACTAGACATGACACAGAGATGATGCAAAGGAAAGCTGTGGTGGTTAAAGCCCCCTCCATGCTTTTGTCAGATCTTATCCCTGTGGGTTTGTGGGCTTCCATCAAAGAGACTGGAAAGCAGTATTAGATATACTGCACCATAGAAAATGAGATTCTGTGGTGAGGAGATGTAAGGATCCTGGAAAGGCACCACGTAAACAAGTGCAACTAATGGGTTTCTCCTACAAGAATGAAGAGTGCTTATAAAGTAACTGTTCTTAATTCTCCATTTACCCTTCTGTCCCCTCTTATTCTTTGTGTCTCTTTGCTGTGTAACTTTTCCCTTTTCCTTAAAGATGCATAACCCAGATATGGCTTGCTTTGTATGGCAGTCCAGAAGATGAAGAAGAGATCAGTTCTCTGCTGCTTTCTTTGAATTTCTCCAGGAATTTTTTCAGGATTTCCTTAGTGTAGAACCTTTCTGGGAATCCATCATGTTTTCTCATCAGGAAAATCCATCCAGATCAAAATCCGTCAGGATTTTCCCAGTCAAAAACCTTTCTGGAGCTTCCTCAGAGCTTTCTAATAATTCCTAGCATCAGACTTTTTCCTAGGATTTCACTGATCTAGAATCTTTCTAGGAATTTTTGGAGCGCATTTCCTAAATGCAATATGGTGGAATGAATGCTCAAAAAAGTCCAAAAACTTTCCCATCAAGTTTCCCATGATCACTGTCACTTGTTCATGAGAGAAAGACTGTTAAAGGGAGAAACTAACTTTTTTCTTTAGTTTACTTGTTACTGGGCAGGATAATAGCAAGGAATATTGCCAGAAAGGGGAATCAAATCAGTTCAAAACTTTGAGATGTCACAGGAGCTGAGTGAAGAAATCTGTACCATGCAGTGAATATGGAGTTGCTGTTGATAAATAAAGTACTGAGAACAGACCTGAAGTCAGAGCTGAACCACAAGTACATCTGAAAGAATGAAAATGGCCTAAGTTCAAAACACATAGGCTTTCATTCCCCTGCCACTCAGTATGTGACTTGAATTAAGAGCTTACTCTTCATCCCTAACGTTCTCATATTTTATTAAAGATGCAATACTCCAAGAAGACTGACTATAGTATCAAGCAATAGAAACACCACACAAAAGCACAGGAGAGGACTGAGATATATAGACAGAATTGAAGATAAAACACAACCATATTAAAGTCACTGTATTAAAAAATAAGTAGACCTGATTTCCTTCTGCATCGGAGCTTCCTTACGCCACTTTGTCAGAATAATGGGACCATGAAGTGTGCATAACTGTAATTACTCCTGCTGCAGAGGTCCCTTAAGCTGACAGACTGGTATAAATGGAGCATTGTATAAATGAGAATTGAGTTCAGTGTGGTGTAGATTGCATGTTCCTCCGGATTTCGAATGCATTCTAAAATTTTAAGCAGGAAAAGTGGCAGGGATATCTATTTTGTGTGCAGGAGAATTTCACTGGGCTTCACTTTACACCTTCCCCTTTCACCTACCTACAGGTATGGTCATCTACCTAAGGGCAGTGGAAATGCTGCCAAACTGCGCTGTTAAAATTTTGTACCACCTTTGCTCAGCTCTGACTGCAAGAGAGACTCAGACTGTGCTGTCTGACATGGTATAGATCAGTTCAAGGGAATGCCCCAAGATGCTGGAGAAAATCGAGCCAAGAAGGAAGATTCACAGTCCCTAAAAAGTGTTAACCCTTTGTGTCTTGTCTTGAGAAGGGTCTGTGGCTGCCATTCCAAGTGACTTGTCCAACAGAGCACTGAGGATGCTTTAGTGAGAGATTCTCTCTGCAATTCCTTTCTAGACTGAAAGGCTGCTGTTCTGTGGCAGCAATTCTTAGGTATCAGAAGCATCAGACACTGTGTGGAGTATGTTCTCTACTTACATAATAAACAGCTGGCCAGCCTAGGAAGATGCTTTTAAAGTCATGAGATTTCTCTAGGGGAAGGATGAGGTCAGATGAGCTGGGGATGTAATATAAGTTTCTAACAAGGAAATTGAAAAGCAGGTGAGAGAAACTGCCTTTCAAGGTTCTCCTTTATTATTTCCCTTTCTTCCTTGAATTTCATATCAGGACAAGACCCACACAACACTTCGACAGTCTTGTAAGTCTGATACAGTATAAAAGGTACTGCTCTGCTCAGGTGAATTGTATCTGCTGTATCTGTATAGGTTAATGAAATCTAATCCTCTACTCTTGATAAAATCCATTAAGCAGTGACCAGCTGCTTCCTTTGGAATCCCAGCTCTGCTGTATCTCCCCTTCACTCCCATCTGTCAGTCAAGGAGGTTTCTCAGGGAAGGTTTCCCGTTTATCCTGTTGACTTCTGCAGCCCTGCTGCTTTTGGATCCCTTTGAAAAAGAATTGCTGTAAAATGCAATAATAAGGATTATCTCTGGGACCTGATTGTCTATTTGTTTTGGATTGCTTTATTCTGGGAGCGGGCTCCCTAGAGTGCATTTGATAATTTTAAACAGGATTATACCAATTATATACTATGTTGTTGGGAAATATTTCTTGGCCAGCTAGAGCTCTTATAGCTTTACTGTCTTTTCAGTCTAAATATGTGAATGGCTTCCCTGGAGTTTTTAACTGCAAATTTCACTAGCTAAATTATCATGATGAAAACATCTCTGAGTTTTTGGGGTATGCCCAGACCTCTGGCCAAATACAAACTTACATGAGGAGAATGAAATAGTTCTGATTGGTGCTTATGGAATTTTAGCTTGTGAAATGACTCTGCAGCCAAGATGCCTCCACCAAAATGCTGGTGCTGCAAAGTACTTGGTCATGACCTTAAGTTCTTTACAGAAGGAGCCTGAAGCTAAATAAATTCTAAATGGAAACATAACCTTGACTGACACATATAAATTGGTAAGTTATACAGAGAAACTTTCATTATTATATTTCCATTCAGAAAATGCAGTGGAATTAGTCAAGAGCAATAAAAGTGCCATAATTGACAGGCCTAGAGGATAATCCCTGATTAGAAATGTCCTCCAGGGCACATCTTTTGGTATTAGCCTAATTTTAAAATAGGGAGGCTTTGTGTTACTGAGAAATGCATGTTCTTAACAACAGAAGTGGAGCTGAATTACATCCTGCAAGTAGTCAGGGATCTGTACAGTCCTATTCTGTAGCAGGCCTGCCTAGTTAGAAATGCATTACACAGTGTGCTGCCTCCAAAGGCCCCACTCATGAGCAGCACAGAGCCAGCGGGAACAAGAACAGCGACTTGAGAGCCCTTCAGCGAGGGGACGAGAAAAAGGGAGTGAGAAAGAAAATCCAGCCCCTGCTTCTCTTTCTGCTGGAGAAATAGGGATGCTGTGATCTCTGACCTTTTATTAACAAGCCAGCCCCTTCCAGAGGACAGTGATTCATTGCAGGGCAGCTTATCTGCATTGGAGCAGCCTCACCCCCAAGGCATCCCTTTGTCAGACGCCGGAGCCACCGATGGCAAAAGATTCGCTGTACAGCGGAAATAGATTCATGAAGTTTAAAAGTGCTGCTTTATCCTATCTGCAACATGAAAGAACCTTTAATGAGATTTAGAAAATTATGGATAAAGCCTAGTTTGACTTTTGTAATAAAGATACATTGACATCTCTAACTAATGTGCATTGTGGCAGTGTAAGCCTATAGAGAAGAAAGGGTGCCTTATTTGAATTATGAATTGATAAAAGGAATACGATACTGTATTTGAAGGTGGTACAAAGGCAGAAATTTTCCATAGGAGTAAGAAAGAATAAAATGTCTTTCTTGATCTGGCCAATTGCAAATCAAATTGAGGGGAAAAAATCCTACTTTAAATCAAATATGGGACAGTTGCTGAGAGGTAAGAAATATTCTTTATATAGAATGGGTAAATGGTTCCAGTCTGATTACTCTTTCAGACAAAGGTTGGTATTTTTTGGTTGGTATTTCATTACTAACCATGATTCTTTGAATTATCCCAATGGGAAGTAATCAACAGGATGAGAGACCATTCTTTGAAAAATCTTCTCAGGAAATGCTCAATATCAATATACAATCCTTTCATATATAAACAGAACATATCATTGTGTCTGAGTGTCACAGTTGGAAAGGGAACTTTTAATCTTGTAAATATAAGGCTGCTTTCTTTTATTTTTATGGCATCTCTCCGGTTCTTTAAGTTCTGGATGACTTTCATTCCCACCTACACCCGTGGTGTACACTTGCTTCAGAATCAAGTGTTGGATATAAACACAAATGCCTGGTGACCCTATGTGGAGCCAATAACTTTGGTATTTCCCAAGCCTGATTTACAAATGATCAGAGTGTGTGTAAATTATGTAAATGCCTTTGCTGTTTCTTCCTCAGTACAGGCTATTTTCCCTTTGTTCCCCATCACAGCTGGTTAATTGTCGCTTCACAATCTGGACGGTTCACTTTAAACTCTCCAAGCGTAATTAGGGTTTCCAGTGCAGTCCTATTAAATATTTTATCAGACTTAAGTTATACATGCATTTTTTAAATGCATGTGACCTGTGATGTGTTATCATTAGCTGCACCTAAGAGGAAGGATCTGGGAATCTCTCCTAACTTGAAGCTCCAGGCAAACTTCCACACTCTCTTACTTGCTTTTTACTCCATTTTTTCATTAGGGGAAAACCCAGACACACAAATAGGGCAAGAGCCATGATTTTGTCCAGTGTCCCCATTTGTCTGTGGACAAAGTGTTCTCACTGTGAAATGTGCCTCTTTTGCCACTAAGAAGTGGTGCCTAGAGAATGGATATGACCCATTACCAGCCAGGATGACAGGCCAGCAGCATCCCACTTCCTCTCCATAGTCCTCTCCCACACTTCCCTTTCCTGTAGTTTCTTAATTAGTGGATGCTCAGATTCAAGGGGTCTTGGTAATGAATAAAAGTGGGCAAAACCAATTTTGTAATCATTGTATCTCAGATCCAGTACCTGCCCCAGTAATCCAACCACAAGGTCAATTTGTGGACTTTTATTTTCAACAAAACTATGAAGGATTGAAATGCAACTCCCCTAACCTCATTTGTCTTATTCTAATCCCCTTACTGCTTGTCGAAGAGTATCCTCTTAGAGATCACATTTTCAACATCTGCAATTTATTTTCTGTGAATTTTGCCATATGACAGAGACTAATGTAGCATTTGTGGACCTGCTGGATTTGACAAGCTGAATTTTTATTGTCTGCTCTACCTGCAAGGCTTTTCAGCATTTCATTTTGATGATTCACACCTTTTCATAATACAGCACCAAATTCTTAAATTTCCTAGACAAATTTATGTGATGCAAATGGCAATCAGAGAGTGCAAAGTCTGTTGAAGTGATCTAAGAATTGTACTGGGGAATTTTCCTGATTAAGAGAAAATCTCTGCCACCAGAAAGCTGCTGGAAGCAGCTGCTTGCAGCCACCCTTTCACCTGCTTCTAATATGCACGTGAGGAGATGGCTTAAGACTGGAGGAATTCTGCAGGGGACAAGGCATGAGACCATGGGATAGTCCTAACAGAGCAATAACCTCACTTTCTTACCAGCAACAGGCAAAGCTGATTCTTTTTAGACAACTGAGAATGTTGGAACTTCTCCAGCTCCAAATGTCTGCCCTGTTTACTTTTCTCCTGTTCTTCTCATTATAATATATTCCTTTTTGGGTTTGAGTCTGTGTTTTGATTTAGTGATCTCCTTGGGCACCTTCTGCTCTTGCGAGTAATCCTTATTCATAAAGAGCTCAGTTCCAGGCAGTAGGGCCTTAAATCTAATTTTTTTGGCATCTCTACTTGTATTTATGAAGAACTATTCTTGTGAATAAAGTTTTAGCTTGTGGTAAACAATGGTAAATAATGCCAATAGCTACAGTCTGGTTACAGCTATACCAGTCAAATGAGCTGAAAACTCAGCCCTCTGTCAGACACTGTCAGTTTTCTAATATGGAAAACTGAATAATTCCATGGTATTTGGAAACATTTCTCCCCCTAGCAGATGATGAATTTTCAAAGTGATGCTTAATTAGTCTTGTTATTTTTTAATGAAGTATGGAAAGATATCATGGAACTGCTAAAGGAGGATAAATATGTGTATCAGAAACTACCTGGTAGCTGGGAAGCAGATGAAACAAAATCCCCCTGCTGTACCTTTGTAGGACAAAATGCTTTCATCCCGTTTGCACTGAACACCCAACACTGATACAGCACTATTTGGGTAACAGGGGACAGCTAACAAAGGATGTGACTGGAAGATCATAAGGAATATACATATTCCTTATTCTTTCCTGAAAAATATTTATTAAAACTGATGATTCTGGTAACTGTTGGTGGGACATAATAACAGAAGCATATTGTCATTAGTCCATTGCTGTTTTCTTTAGATAGATATAGATATTTGATAATTCGTGTTTTCTACCTCTTCTACTTGTAAGATGGTGGGTTTGCTTCAGGTAATTACTGGCTGCCTTCTCTTTATTTTTGGCCTTCTGAAGTCTGCCAAGTTCAGGTGACAAGCAGTTGAAGAATGGAACAAGGTATGTCATTATATTAACAATATAGATCATGAAGCTGTCTAGGAGAGAGAAAATATAACAGACAGGTGCTTTGATTTTTTTTTTTTTCCCCCTTTTGGTATAGATTGTTCTCCCATTTCCAAGCAATAGACACAAGAAGCTCCCAAATCTGCCATTTCATCATAACTTCCAGTGACCCTTCACTTCACTGTGGCCATCAGGATCACATTTAAGAAAGGAGACTCACAAGCAGGATGGTGTGATAGAAAAATGAATACGGTCCAGAATCTTATTTTTTGAAGGCTTACTGGGTGGTGTGATATATCATATATCAGCACAGCTCATTTCCCTGGGCTGCCCTTCTTCCATGCACAGCTCCTGGGTCAGGGCAAATTCTCAGGTGCAGGAAGGGGATGGTAGAGCACTGCTGGACACCTGCTGAGCCCTTCCCCTTCCCCTTCTCCTTAGCTTAAAGGCACTTGTCGGGGCAGTACGACATACAAATAGAGGGTCTTCTCTCCAGAAGGATTTTAAAGACATTCACAGACTGCACAGAAGCACTTCCAAGGCTTTGTGATTTCGGAGGAGCAGCATTACTTCAGCAGCATTTTTAAAAGTTGTGGATGAGTCTCTTGCACTACAGAGCTGATTTCAGTCCTAACTCTGGTGCAGCCTTGCTGTGTGACCTTGGGCAAGCCACTTAACACCTGTGTTCCCCTATTCCCTGCTGTGTAAAATATTGCTGATGCTTATCTAGATTAAAGAAGAGCAGTGAGGCGATGTTCATTAATTATGGTAGGAGAGTGTTCTGAGATCCAATCCAATAAAAGCGGAGGATACAATGCTTTGCCCTTCTAGAATGTATTTGTTTGAGGAAGGTAAAGCATTGTGTCTCCCACTTTTATGTGAAAAGAAAGAAAACTGAAATACCACTTGGAAGCCTCATTTTAATTGGCTTTGTTGATTTTTTTTTTCCCTGTACTGTACCCAAGGCTAAATTCACAGAGGTGTTTATAAAACATGAAAAGGTGCAGACAGCACCTTATGCAATCTGCATAAATAGTCTGGGAATCTGCTCCTAGTGGAGTCAGGCACCTAAAGTGCTTGGATGGCTTCATCATCCTCAAGGGAATGCCCACCTACACCCTTAGGAGGCCAACTTTCTCTTGCAGTCTAAGCAGCAAGTTCATTATTTGCAATGCTCAAAGATACAGAGCAAGTTTTCAAAGAACATTGTGAAGCCATTTTACAATGTACCTCTCACTGTCATGTAAGATTTTTGAACTATTTTGCAATATGAAGTTTCAGGCTGAGTCACATTAGTCCCATTTTTTTGCTGAATTGAGTTATTATTATTATTATTATTAAAGGCAAATGCCCGAACTGGCTCCTCAGCTGTAGATTCTCCCAGTGCTGTGAATGGTGAGCAGCTGGAGGCAGTGCCACAGGCATTTCTAAGTAGCTTGGCAGTTATGGAGTTAACTTTCTGTGCCACATTTCCCCAACAGAGAACACCTGGGGAAAAGGCTTTGGAGACCTGCTCAAGGCTTTGATTGGGTTCAGGTGGGTCCTCAGTGCCACATGACACATTGGGGAAAGCAGAAACTGGAACCTGAGAGACGTTGGGTCTGTATTTACCTTTTCAAACACTATTGAAAAGTTTCTGTACTATGTATATGATATTTCTTTTTAAGTTTCTGTCTCTTGGTGTCCTGGCATGGATTTCTACTGCTCTGCTTTTGAATTGCTTAATGGGTAAAGAACAAGTGAATAACGTTTGAAGAACCATTAGGCAGCATGTTTTCAGTGGGGGAGAGGAGAAACAGTGCTATCCAGTGCAGGGTTCTCTTAATGCTTTATTATTACAGATACTTTAAAAACTTCCATTCAGGAGACAGTTCTGTTTTAGAAGAAATCTGTCCTACTGTTTGCAGTGTGTGGATTTCTCTGTTGAATGTGTATTTTTACATTTTAAAGATGGTAAGATAATCTGGGAGCGTGTGATTCAAAGGGAGAACTCTGAACTCAGGTGCAACACGTGAGAGAAACGAGAGTGCTCTTTGCATCAGCTACACCTTGGTGGTTCTTGTGGAGGCTTTGCTGAGTGTGGAATTCCTGCTGTGGAATTGTCCTACTTGAAGTAGGAAAATGGAAGTAAAAGAAAAATCTTGAGGAGGGCACAGGGACAGAGAGGTTACCTTGGGAGGGCTGCAAAGCCCTGTGCAGAAGAGTAAGTGAGCTCTGATGTCTGTGTGCACAGGTACAGGCCCACACGTGAAAGGGCTGTTGTGTCTTAGGATCTCATGAAGGTGAGAAGAGCTTAACAAGAGTTGCACTGTTATTTTACCTCCTGCTTTGATGACTGTGAGCCCCTGCTCTGATGCTCCATTGGCAGTAGGTGAGTCTCTGCATTTTCTCCCAAAATATGCACACTTGATTTTTTTTTTTTTCCCTTTGTGAGATGTGCTGGGAGTACAGTGACTGTTATCATGTTATCATCCTGAATACTTGGTACCAAATTAGGTGCTTTTTTCTGGTTGCTGCTCTGAGCAGCAGCTGTCTCCCTTGGATAATAGCTTTTTTTTTTTTTTTGGATAAAGTTGGAAGAAAATGAAACAAACCAGGGAAAAAATCAATAATTCTCTCTGTAATGGAAAGGACATGCATCTAGCATAGTTCTTGTCAGTACACATACTGAATCATCTTATATACAGCCAAATATTTGGTGGATTCCTTCTATTCTTACTCAGAGTTGTAGTTCCAAGTAGTTATGACTTTTACCTAGAAAACAGGCTTAATTTTCCTTAGAAATTTAAAATCTAAACTCCCCAAAACAGATACTGCTGAGTTTGTTTAAGTGGCTGCAGATGTTTAGATAGTTGGTCTAGAAGATGGCTTATTTGTTTTGAAAGCAGTGGTATTAAAAGATGAGGGTCATGTCTTATACTGGTTCCCCAAAAAACTGTTTGGTACTTTTTTTTTTTTTCATCCTTAAATTCATGGTTTTATATTTGCAGTTCTTTCCTTCCCTGCTATATAGTCAAGATTCTTTGAGAAGGAGTAGGAGATATTTGATGTTGGAACCCAATGGGTCAACACGAGTGAACCTTTAAAAAGAGACAGTAAAAAATAATAAAAATAACTTGGCAAATACCAGGGATGACAAAGATTATTTTAACATACACAGGGATCCAGGAGAAGCTTAATAATTGCATCAGGTACGTCAAGTTATGGTGTTGCTTTTTGTTTCTACAAGAGGTTTCCTGGCTTGGAGGATTTGCACTGCACTGAACCACTTTCATTGACAAGTAGATGGCTCAGACAGGCTGCTATAAATACTCTTAAAAAGTTTTTCCTTTGAGCAGTGAATTTCTCTTGTCTTAAAAAAATAATATGTAGGATCTTTAGCTCAAGTTAAACTTAGTTCTGGAATCTCCAGCTTTGCTGCTCTCATTCATCTAACTGAAGACCATTCCCTGCAATCTCTTTCTTTCTTTTCCAGCTTATTTTATTTAAAGTTTATTTCAAAACCTGTTGAAGTGTCAACTTGTGTAAGAAATCCTAGAGGCACATCACTTTGACAGAATCTGGTGCCTACATGATGATGTGGAATAAGGACATTTTTTTTGTTTTTAGTGTCTTTAAAACTGAGGCAAAAAAACTCCAATAACCCAGAGATCTTGGAAGAGAATTGTGAAATGTCTTTCCCTCATTCCTTAGTTTTCCTCCTCCATGCTGAGGCTGAGCTAATCAAGAACATGAATCAACAAGACCAGTATGATGAGTGTCCACTAAATCATTAAGGATATGTGGGGTTTTTTTTAATCCCTTTTCTCTGTGGGTTTAGTTCTGGTTTAACAGTGCAAATTTTAAGGACAACTGTTTCTGAGAACTGAAGGTGCCTTTTTTTCCTTATTATTTTTTTGCCTTATTTTTTTTTCCCTTTTAGACTGCCACCTTTAAATTACTCTTAGAGACTTCTGATCTCTGCAATACACACTGGAGTGCCTTGTGACACTGCTTTCTGTTGTAATGTTGTAAGTCATTTAACACATGATAGTCCCTCCAGCAAGCTGATGCAAAGGCTTCTTTAGCTTACAGTGTTTGGGAACTGGAGGTCTTGACTCTAAATGCAGGGATGATTCCAGTATGCAGAAAGCAATTACCAGCCTTGGAACCTGTCCAGAACAGCAAGGTTGGCAATGCTCCTCTTCCCAGTACTGCCCTGGAAATACAAATAACCCAAAGCTCCTTGTTAATATATTTGGTGTGAGACACATTCCAATAGGCAGTCGTGGTCATATACTTACTTTTCTCAGTTTCCATTTGAATATGTATGAATGCATTTAACATCAGACAGAGCAGGCTGAACAGTGGATTTGCAAATAGGCAGCAGTGTGGAAACTTACAGAATGCTTGCCTTGGTAAAATTGTAGCAGGTAAATGATGAGTGCTGTAGTCTATAATCTGCACTATTATCATAATTGCTATCTGCATTATCTTTGGAATGGCAATGAAAATATTTTATATACCAGAATTAAATACCAGTGTTTGTTGTACTATATTTAATACTTTGATACCTTTTAAGTGCACGGTGCTGTAAAGAATAACTCAAGTGGAATTGAGACCAGTGATTGCCTGTAAAATGTCTGAGATGAAATGTCTGAAGAGTGAGTGTAACTGAGGCTTCTAGAACCCTTTGTGAATGTAAGACCTTGAGATTGAACGCGAGGTCATTAAAGAACACTGCTAATTGAATGGTAGGATTATTATTACTATCTTTCGCAAAACTGTTTTAAACTAAAACTCTCTTCTACTCTCTGGGTGTTTTGTGTGATGAGATGATTTATGGCCAATTAGCTCCTGAAGCTCTCTCTGTTATCCTGCTCTAAACCATCTCCTTGTTTGTGTGCTGCTGTGGTTTTCTCCTCTGTTGCACTCAGCAGTAGTCTAAGGAGGTGTCTTTCAGCTTTTTGCTCATGAAGACCTCTGTGCCTTCAGCTTCACAACAAGTGCTTGGTGTTCACAGATTTTTGGGCTCCAAAATGTAGTGTGAGAAGCAGCAACACATGTGGGATTTGCAGCTGCTGATAAGCAGGACCTGCTTCATTTATCTGCACATTTTTAGAAAGCTTCTCTTGCAGTTCTGTTTTTGTTCTTTCTAGTATCTAACCCAAATGTTGATGTGTTAAGGGGCTTGAGAACACCTCAAAACATACACCCAGGGTTGTGGTCCTTCAGTAGGGACAGACTCAGCCTCTTCTGCTGGTTTTCCCTGGAATTTTCACAAGGCATGCTTACAGCACAGGGGTTTGTGGTAGGTGGGGAAGATTGAGGCAGGATAAAAATGCTAATAAAGGATCATGGACACTTAAATGTTTGTAGCTGATCTGGAATACCTGAGTTCTGTCTTCTGCCTTTGGTAGCAAGGTTCTCATGTTCATTTGTATCAACTGCAAAAATAATGGAGAGGTTAAGCATTTATTATTTCATCAGGTTCTGATGTTCTGTGCTTTCTCTGATACCACAAATGTCACTGTCATGGGTTTAATTCATTTGATGCTGTTCAGGTTAATACATTTCAAACTGATCAGATAGAGGATATGGGAGAGAAATGTCTTACCCTCCACGTAACTATTCAATAAAGATAAGCAAAAGTAAGATAGACTCATGAAAAAAGCTGATGGTGTTGAGATATTGAAGAAGAACAGCACAAACTCTCCTTTGTTCATAGCTGCTCTTCCACTGCAATCCCAGCAGTAAAAGCCAGAGCAGAGAGTTTCTTGTGGAGTATTAAACACGTCTTTTACCCTAAATTCAGATGGGAAAATGTCCAGGCACACGAGGAATCTGTTTACATTTTATGGATTAACCTAATGTGCTTTCACGTCTCCGAGGGCAAACTAAACTCACATATTAAGGTCGTGAAGCAACCAAGAAGAATCTTATACCTGGGTCACCTACAGACCCAGCTATCCCAATCCCACTGAAATTGGGAATGGTTCTCTGGTTAGAGCAGGTGAGTGGTGAAGGAAAGGGAGATGTTGGTCTAAACACATTCCCTGGAGTTGAGTGCTCTGGTTACTGAATGAGAAAGTGGGACAAGCCCTGGGGCCTAAAAGTTATGCAAAGCAAAAAAATGTCTTCCTACTCTTATGGACCAAGTCATCCCTTTTCTTCCATATGCTGTGACCACTTAGGGGGTGCTGCCCATTGCTGGGAGCTCTTAGGACAGAGAGGTTTGTCTGTCTGGCTGCAGTTATGGTCTGTTCTGCCGGTAATCGCTGGCGGGTGCTTGTGATAAAGCTCTTTGTAAGCAAACAAAAAGCTTGTTATGCTTTGATTCACAGGATATTAAATCTTCTGTGGAGGCAAAGAAACAATTTGCTGTGTGGCACAGAGTGACCTGTCCAACTGTAGTCAGTGACCTTTATCCAAATGAAAAACTGTCTTACAAACATCTGCCTTTAAATGAGAAAGATTTCCTGCAAACGGATCCTGAATGTTTAAATCTTGGGGACTGTGATGCCTTTTGATTAAATAAGAACAGTTCCTGTGCAGTTTTGGGAAAATTTCATTATCATGTGATAAGCCACAGTAGAAAGTGATAATTGTTCCCTGACTTTGGCAACCTTTGGGTTTCCTTCCCAGTTATGAGAGCATGGATGTGATGCACATTTGAGTCTCTGAGGACTTTCCTGGTTATTTACAGAAGGTAACAGATATATAAATGTGATGTAACAATTGGATATATGAACACATATAAACTTGTATTAAGGCTGGCCCCAAAACTTGGATTTCTAGTTGAGCTTTGATAGGCACTTGGCATGTACTAATTTGGAATTGTGTGTACGTGTTTGGTTTTTTGTCTGGATAAGTGTGTGTTACACTAAAGACACTGGGCTGTGCCTCTGTGATTCTGTCACAAGGCAGGTAATCCACAAATCTGCTCATGGCCTTACATGGAAAGCTTATAATTCTACATATTTCACTATATAATCAATAGAAAAGCAGGATAAATACCTGATTTAGCAAACAAACCTTCAGAACTTCACAATGTTTCCTTAAGATTCATTACTTGATGATAAAAATCTACCATTGAATCATAGTAATTTAAACTGATGTGGAAGTGAATGAACTTGTAGATCTGGATGACTTAAATTATTCAAATGCACATTTAGGGGGTTTAATACTTCATCTGTAGTTTGTTAGGCTGTAGTTACATGTAAACCTTTTTCCTGGGATAAACTGTTCCTGCCTTTTTCTTCCTTGCCTGAGGTGTTGATGTCTCTCTTTTATGGTGGGGCCATATGGATGAACGTGGCTGCCTGTAAGCAGCACTGAGGGTGAACATCCAACTGTGGTCTCATTCTCTTTGGATCACCATTTTACAGAGTCATTATGAGATGGGTGATTTAATTCCCATTCTTTGCCTTTTCTATTTTTTTTTTTTTGAAGTGGTCCCTGCAAACATAGCAGGATGCACTTGGAATGCTTCACACGCTTTTTGTTTGGTGTGCCTTTTTCCTAAGGCTTCTTAAGCAAGATGAATTGTTGAATATATTTGCATGCAGTTATGCTTCAAATTATGTATTCACAGATTTCTGTTGTCTGCACACAACTACTTGGGCGTAGATGCTCATTTTTAATAAGACAGTGGCAGGATTCCAATACATTGTTTTCTGCCTTTTTTTTTTGTTTTTTAAAAAAAGTGTCATTCTCCCCAAGGAATTACAAACTAAGATGAGGCAGATTGAGGGCAAGCATGTGGTTACAAACAACTTCTGAATAATTTCATTTAAGATGCTCAGTGATGACTTTGAAAACTTTGCTGGTAAATCACAAACTTTTTGAGTAAAGCAAAATCCATTAGATCAAGAATTCCCTATGTGTGCATCTTCATTTTGTTTTCATTTTTGTTTTCATCTTCATTTTTGTTTCCCTTTTCTATTGTGCATGTTGCAGGGAAAGTCTAAAATGATTCTGATGTTCCATTCAGGTAGAAAACTTTGACAAAGTCCAATATATTTCAGTTCTCAAACTTTGTTTGTTTTCTTAATTAAATCTCAGCTCCTGTGCAGTGATCTCTCTTTGGTCTTTTGTGAGAAGAGGGTGGCATTTGGAAAGAAGATCTGAGGACATGGGATGAGTACAATAATAAATCTCTTGTTTTCCCACCTAACTGTGAAAGACACTTTGCAAAAGTGTCTTAAGCCACCGTGGCTTAAGGGTCTCAGCTTAAATGCCTTTTCTGCCTCATTTGGAGTAAGGATTTGGACCTTGCTTTCTTGAATTCATAAACAAAATATCTGTGTGCCTCCAGTGGAGCTGTTCCCCCTTGGATAATCTAGTTAAAACCATCAACTGCAGAGGGAGATGCTGGCTCAGAAGAATATGCCATGTTGACCTTGGTCATTACAGGTAGATCTTGCTGATCTGCCTTCTTAGACTAGAATGTTGAGATCTTCTGTGGAAGAACTGGCTTAAGTAAACTTTGTCTTGCAGTCTTTGTCCAGTGGTAATCAGGGGATTCTTGATACTGTTACAGCAACAGCCATGTGCCTGTTCAGTTACTCTGCCCCAACTTTGGGGGTTTGAAGATGCAACAGATTCTTTGTCCTCTCTGGTCTAGAGATAACACAGTTCCCTGGATCTCATTTTATACTGCAGAGTGTCACCTTTGGTGCTGGGTTGATGGTTGAACTAGATGATCTTGAAGGTCTCTTCCAACCTGGACAATTCTGTGATTCTGTTCCTAAACTGGCAAATCTCTGGCTAAAGTCTTCCTGCAGAGCCATGTGGCTTTTACAGCCAGTTCTAGTGGTTCCAGCTGTAGCTCTCACTATTAATGCCCCACAGCTCTTTAGGGCAGTATTAGGCTGGTGAGATATTCTGCTTTTTAATGTTGACTTCTTTTCCTCTCAGCACATCATGCTCCTCTCCTGGAAGTGGTAGTGGAGCTTAAGCAGTATTCATAATTCATCTCAAGGCTTCAAAGAACCAAACATGATCACAGCAGAATCAAAAAATGAATGCTAAAACAGAGGCAAAAGGGTGAAATATATTACACTGGCGACATTATGGCAACATAATGAAGAAACTGAAAGGCGCAAAATGAGATCTTATATTTTCCTTAAGTTTAGTAAACCCATTCTTTTCAGCTTTATGGATGTGATGAACATCAATAAGATTGATTAAAAAAGGCTGTAGAATGTTAAAATTATACCATGTTGCTCACAGCTTCAGTATTATTCATGCTTACAATGGGCCATTACCGATACAGTGTTCTTTACCGAGGAAAATAATAAATTAATTGCTTTCTTCTGTCTGTTTTTACCTTGCCTAAAGCTTGTCAACAGCCTCTCTGTAAAGACTGTTGCAATTGCCATTTCCATAGTAAAATCTGCTTCTTCAGCTTGGCAGAGGCTTTGCCACAAGCCTCTTTCCCTCTGCACAATGGGCTCTGCTGACTCACAGTGTACAACCTATTGCTGTTTGGTGGCAGGCAGGGGAAAGGAATGACAAGGTGTGCAAGGGACTCAGAGGTGACAGTGGCTGTGGAGGGACAAGGGCAGTGGAAGTAATTGTGTTTCAGTTGAAGTTGCCAGAAGCTGATGTTTTATCAATACAACCAAACCCAAACCTGTGGCTGCCGTGGGTCATGGGGCACTTTGGTGTTTTGGAGGATGTGTGAATGTTTAAGCCTTAAACTCCTATTTTCAAGATGCAAAGAGCTTCCACAGAGATTGACTTCCCCTTGACTCGACTGCATACCACAAAGAGGAAATCTGATTTACTTCAAGAACATTTGTTCATCCAGAAGACAAGCAGGAAGGCTGGGGATGGTGTAAGGTTGATTTGGAGTGAAGCTGAGGAGGAATGGTCAGGCTGTGTTTGTGTCTGTTTAACTGATCAGTAGAGTTGTACTTCTGGGAGGTGAATGTTCACACAGGGGAAATGGAAGGGGATTAAAAAAGAAATTTAATCTTGCATCAATTTCTCTGTGGAGCTGACAATGTTTGGGTAATTAAACTGTTTACCTACATTTTGTGTGCCTGCTGTTACAGCTGGTTGCTGTCACCCTCATTTTTTCCTACAGTATAATTTACTGCATTAACAAGTTGCTGAGCTTTCACCTGCCTGCAAACACATCACCCTCGGAGTGAAGACAGAGAGGTTTGCACTCAGGGTACAGGTGCTTTAAGGATCCACTGAAGGGGAAGGATCATTTTGATTCATATGTGTATTTTTAATTTTTTTTTTCTGAATTGTGCCTTTCCTCTGAAGGAACACTTGGGCAATTGCATTTCAGTGGGGAAGCCAGCCAAGATATTTTTCTGAAATCTGCTCATGCTACTCAGAGTCTCTTACTAGTAGAGATAGTTTATAAACTACAAGAAGACCATATGTGGTATTTTCATCATGCAAACACTTCATGATTTCCTAAGGCTAAACTTTGGGAATATCCTTCCTGGATAGGAGGCTGTGTGTGCTCCTTGCAGTGCTGTTTTTCTTCCTTGGAGAGGGACCCTGGCCAGACTCCAGCTGGCAGGAGCAGAAGCAACCAGGCAGGACTCTACCCTGTTCCTGACACTTTGCTTGAATATTTCCATAATATTTTTCACTTCATACCACCTGCTCTTTCTTCAGTTGTCTTTCACTTGGTCTCTTCTTTTGGTGGATTGTTGGTTTTGTTTTTTTTTTTTTTTTTTTAATTTCCCCATTCCTTTCCCCAATCTTTACTAATGCCTCATTGCACCTGAGAAAAAGAGCTATTTATTTAAAGAGGTATTTATTTGATTCAGTTCATGTATTGTGTTTTTCCCTCTTTGCTGAGTAGTGAAGTATTCCTGCCTTGAAAATGTTCTGCATGCATAGCACAACAGTATCTAAATGTGACTCTAAGAAGTTTTATTTACAATATTTACTTCCTGTCATTGACTTCATCCCAAATACATGAAGTGGTTTGACTTGAAAAATCAATAGAAAAATTAACCCTTATTGCTGTGAAAATTCAGACATAAATTTCAAAATCTGGTCTTTTCAAAGGAGTCCTCTGCTTTCAGTTGAAGAAAAACCCCTTTGAAAATAGCAGTCTGAGATATGAACCCTGTTTCTCCTTTATTTTTCTCCAGTAGAAACAGAAGCACTCTCTTAGCACGGGCTTTGAAATTTTGGCTTCTCTCTTGGTGTTTTAATGGCTTTCACAGAAGTTATACATAGAAGCAGATATTAAATCCACCCTGCCACCTTTACTTGCTTTCATCTGCTCCTGATGCTTGATGGGAAACAGCACCAAAAATTGCCAGTGAAATTAAACTTTCAGAAAGAGGCATAAAGAAATGAGATTTCTTCTTAGCACTGAAACCAGACATGAATATCTGTGGCATTTTTATGAATGAAAGAGCGTGTAGAAAGCTATCAAGGCAGGTTGGTGCAAGATGGACTAATGCATTTACTGATGTTCTGCATAATAAGAAATGTCCAAAGAGCTGTGAATATTCACTGTGTGACAAATTCCTTGAATAATCCCAGAGGAACAGCGATGAGACTGCACCAGCCTCTGCTCCAGACTAAGGATAGGGACAGAAAGAGGCACAGAACACAGAAGAGTTTATGCAAAACATAAAGTCAAACCAAAGGAACCTGTAGAATTCCCAGTGAATGCTCCTGGCAAAGGCACTCTTTGACCACCCAAATCCCTCTTTATCTCCCTGTGATGAGGTACTTGCTGGAGGCTTTTCAGGGATCTCCTGTAGGATCCCCTGCAGGCTCTGAATGCAGAATTGTTGGTGTGATATCACCCTTGAGAAATGCCAGTCCCGCAGCCCATAGGAGCCCTAAAATGCCTGACATGTGAGCAAGGAGTTGCTGGTTCTGGCTGTTGATTCACATAGAAATTAGATAATTTTTTTTTTCTCTTTGACATTAACTTTGTATTACCTAAACAAGGAAATTGGAGTTCTTTGCTAATAAAAACTCACATTTTTTTCATGCAGAGGCAGATTGAGTTCAGTGCTTGTTTACCAAACTCAAAGTATCTTTTGGTCTGTTTCTACGTAACTGTTTGTGCAATTCTACAGTATTTTTCCCTACTGATAGTCTTACTGAAAACAGTTCAATTATTCATTTTAACACACTTTGCAAAGCAAGGAAAAAAAATATAAGAAAGCCTGTATGGAGTTAACTGTAAATTTTAAAAAAATTAATGATACTTTTAAATTGTTCTTGGGGAAACAAAAACAGAACCTACAAAACGTGAAAACAGTGCCTGAAACTTGAAGTTGAAGCTGTTCTTACAGTTAAGTTAAAAAAAATCGTAATGACTGGTAGAAGTTGTGAGAAAAGTTGTGAGTTCAACCAGATCAAGTTTTAAGATATCTGTGATTCAACATGGGTTGATTTTATTCCTCATATTTTCAGTGGGAGAAGTCAATGATGTGTGTAGTTCTTAAACAACACTGTGGAGTAGCATTGAACAGAAGTTACTAATTAGGGCGAAATTGTTCTGGTAGAACTCACACAGGCACGTGAAGGGGAGTAATTCTGGGGAAACCAAAGTCTTTATGAATACTTATTTAGATTTATTGTACCTACAATACACAGTAACACTCTGAAAAACACCATACCTATAAAACCAGATGAGCAAACAGAAACTGTATACGAAGGTACTTAAGGATCCTGTGGCCACTTTCCAACTCGCTTGCAAGAGAGGAAAGATGAGCAAAGAATTATATGGGTTTTTTATGTAATGGTGATGCTGACAGTCATTTGTTTCAGTCTTGGGGAAGGCTTTTGTTCCTTCTCAGGCACAGTAACAATATTTGGGTTTCTACAACCTACCTTCAGGACAGCAACCCCATTGCAGCAGGTTTGGGTTTTGGACATTGATGGGGGGCTGTTCAGCAGCTGATCTGTGCAAAAAAGTTCAATTATTTCACCTCCCTTTTGACAGAGATGATCATTGATGATCCCCACCAGTTGATGGGGAACACATGGAGCAGAGAGTGCACCAGACTGAGGAGGAAATGAATGAGTGCAGACAGAAGCACAAGAACATTTCCTTTTCTTCCTTCAGCCTGAGCAGAGAATAGGGCAGAAGGGGTTGGAAGTTACCCTGTTTGTAACCTCTGTGTGGTGGGAAGCTCTGTCCAGTCCCTCTGACACAGCTCTGGAACCAGAGGGCCTGACCTCCTATGTCCGTGTACACCTGGAACCTTCAGTACAGGGATCAAAAAGGAAAGGAGAATCCTGGCTTTTGACTCTAGTTTCTACCCAATGCTGGTATCATAGGAGAATTTAATCACCTACTCTGAGCCCTGTTTCCAGTTGTCACACACTGACAGAGCTGTAAGCACAGGCTGTGTCCCATATTCATGTCAGGTGAAAGTCTGAGCTACTGACACTCCTCAGCTATTCCCATTCCCATCTGCTCATGGGTTTCAAGGACCAAGGAGTCCTTGATCATCTATGATCATCTTGCCTGACCTCCTGCCTAACACAGGCCTTAGTGTTCACACAGTCATTTTCTAAGTAACCAGCTTAGAACTTCCAGCACAACTGGACCATAAAGAGTGCCACACAAATTTCACAGCTTCTGCAGGAGCTACTGCCAGATTTTAGCTCCAATATCTCACACATGAGGGACAAACCTCTTATTTTTCAAGGCACTTCTCACCTAACTGAACCAAAACTTTCAAAAATAAACTACATGTGCTATGCTATACAGTTATTTCTAGAAAAAGCAGCCCAACCCCAGTAAAGCTCCCTAATACAATCAAAGGGGTTTTTTTATTTGTTCTTAGATGGCAGCTCCATCTATGTAGTTGATTCTTATAGGTCTGGTGACAACTAAACTTGGTTTATTTCTGTGTGATGGACTACTCTCCAAACTGTGTCTGACAAATATTACAGACTCTTGACCTTTCTGGTTTTCAGCAGTCTTACTTTATCAATACTGTGTTTCAGTTTTTCTTCTGTTTTGTTTCAGATTACACTTTGGTTTTGCACATCTGATGTGGGTTTGTATGTGCTTTGTAGGTGGTAGCTATTTAATTTAGGAAAAGACTGATTTCATCTGACTGCTTTGGAATTGTATAGCTCAACCAGTTACTAGTTATTTCTAACAACACCCAATTTATTTATTTATTTAATAATAACAATTTTATATAGATGTTAACAACTCCTGCTTTCTGTACTGGCTTTACAGTTTAAATTGCATGTAACTTACTCTTACTTTATTATGAAAAATATTACCTTCTTTCCCTAACTCAAACTGTATTCTGTACTTCAACTTTCTCTTATTAAATACTGGAGTGTTTCAGATGTTTTATACACTGACCTCCCAAATAAATGAGTCCTCTACAGATCCAGTGTTCCCTCTACCATTCAAATGAGTTACCATGTTTTATACAGACTTAGAAGAATTCTGTTTAATTCCTTAGTATAAATTGTGATCTATGAATATTTCACCATAGACAAGTGTATCTTTAAATGGGAAATACAGGCTGGGGAGTGAATGAATATTAAAAAGAAAAATATTTCTTTTCTCAGAACAGTAATGTAAAGTTCAAACCCTGGAATGGTTTGTGAACTGAATATAAAAAGGTAGGGACTGGGTTAATCAAGGCATTTCATTGAGATATTGTCCTTTTACATCTAGAACAAAAACCAAAACCATTCTGTAATTCTGAAGTCTGTGCAAAGAGATTGGTTATAAAATGTGAAAACATGGCTTTGCAGCAACATAATGGTTTTCTGTTCTGGATGTTTTTTTCTGCCAGAACAGAAAATTTGTCTGAACAACAAGAAAATAGGGGGAAAAAAAAAAGGCATAACTGTTTCCACAAAGTTATTAGCAAATCAATATTTATTAAGAATGATTTAAAAATTAATGAGCAGCTCTAGCTGAGATGCTTTAGAAAATGACTCAGACAAGACACTTGAGCATTGACTGGGAACATACTGTCTGGTCTCTCTGGCAATCCAGAAAGAACTGCCTGTGTACCTTAATCTGGGATATTTTTGTTCTGTTTTCATATTGTCTGCTAGAATCCATGTGCAGTCCTTTCTCTAACCAAATAATTTATGTAGTCAGTCACTTAAATACTGTAAAATACTAGATGTTATCTTTACAGAGTCAGTGTAATATTGCATGGGGGAATTGCTTCAGCCAGGAAGAATTTCTCCTGAAGACTGAGCATTGCTACAGGAGTTTCTGATGCTTTTTTTCCCCCCCTGCACCAGTATATGGTGCTCAATTTAGCATAGAAATCAGCTCATCAAATTGCTTGGTAAGGCAGGGGCTTATGTGCTGCTGAGCAGAAGCTCTTCTCATTCTTTCCTTCCTTCAATCTCTTGTAGAGAAGCAGAAAGGAATTTCTGAGTTTCCCAGGGGTGTTGCAGCTGATGCCAATGCAACAAGCCTTGTTATTAGGGCTAATGCTCATTGTGTTCTCTCTGTGTCTCTCACACACGTAGAGGAATCACAGCAATCTGAAATGTTTAGAACATCTAGTCTCTGGTATGCAATTATTGATTTTTTACACTGCATTCCTACCATGCCTTTCAGTCATGCTTCAATATTTCCCTGACTCAGAGGTAAATGTGTGTCTGAAAAGCTGAGAGCTACAAATTTTATGTTAATTGACGATATAACATCTGAATTTAGAAATACCTGGCATGAGTAAAATGTAAAACAGGACGATTATGTGTGATTAAATAGTTGACTTTTATATTGTATATTAGTCATGCCATCATCCAATTAAAAGGATAATGGAAACAATAGTGATTTTTTTAATTTTTAAACCAGTGTGGGCTGCATTAAGGGGATTATAGAGCTTTATGAAGTAGTTTGCATAATGTAATGCTCAAGAATAGAATCTGAGTCAAAGCTGATCTGCACATGGTAAATTAGGCAGCTTTTAATTTCTTCTTGACGTAACTTGGGTCTATAAATTTTGCCCATGAAACTTAATGGAAGTGTCTCCAAGTTCTGAAGAGGTTTGTGGAACAAGGTTGTAATTTGTGCTCTTTTTTCGTGAATTCTTTTCAGGACTGACTTTGGCAGGGAAGTACTGAGGTCAGGATGGCTGTCTCTGGGTTATGTGCTCTACTAGACCAGACTTTCTTCTAGACCAGACTCTTTCTTCAGCTGAGTCTGATTTAAATATTTATGGATACTCCATGCCAGCAGCTGCCACTGTATTTTATCCACTGAAGTCTGCTCAGTGTAGTCTGTTGCTTATTATCATTAGTTCTTGTTACCATTAGAGCCTTGTTCACCTAATTAACCTAATGATACTCTTCATTTCATCTGATTAACTGCAACATGGAAAAAAATACAGTGTTGTGGTTTCTTATGCCTCTGATAAAGGTCAAAGGTGTTGGATGAGCCTTGTTTGCCTTTGGGACCAAAAAGGGGGCACAACCCAGGGAAATTTGAAGCACTGTGGGAAAGGTGTTCCATTTTAACCCATCCTCATTCCAAACTGGAAATGGTTAATTCAGCATCCTCAGTTTAGTTCTGTTCTTCCCCTAGAGCAGAGTGTTTCAGATATTTGGGTGTTATTGCAGTGGAGCTGACATTTTTATAGTAAGGCTTTTTGGTCCTATTTGTGTGAAAGTCTCAGCCCTCACATTAATCTTGTCAAAGGCAAAATGTTTTATATATTGCATAAAATAGCAGCACATCTGTTGTTTTTAATAATGTTTGCACATTCAGAACTCCTTTAAAAATAGTTTTATAATCCAACATTTATATGCACCCTTACTGTTCTGTAATTAATTATAAGTTTGTTTGAATTGACTGACAGTTTTATTGTGAAATTCCCTGATCTTCATATTGTGTCACAGGGATCATGAGTGAAAGTAAATGGCAAAAAATAGATTTATACTGGTATGTTAATTACCTAAACTAAAGGATCCTGGTGCTCAGTCACATCACAAGAGAGAAACAAGCCCCTTCTTCTTCTTCTTCTTCTTCTTTTTTTTTTTTTTTTTAACAAGAAACCCCTTAATGCAACAAGAGATTTATAGCTTAGCTGCTCTAAATTCCTCACTCAGAGTTTCAGTGGTTTAATGCAAAGACAGTCACTCTGGGGATACCTGGCTGTAGGAATGTCTGAATTAGTGCTCTTGGAAGGGGATGATTTAAATGGTTTCCTGAAATTGCAAGGGAGACATTTGCAAAGCAGTCCCAATGATATGTAAAAGTAATTGAAATGTGAAGATATTTTTCCTGATTTCCTATTGCATTTGACAACCTCTTTCCTCCTTCATTATAATGTGTGAATATAAGGAAAAAAAGAAGAGATTGGGGTAGCAGAGTGAGTGAATTTTGTCTGGGGCTGAGACTGCACACACAGTGTGAAATGCTGGTACTATAAGAAGGTAAAAGCTGTCTGATCTTATCTGTGCAAGCAGATATTAAAATAGATTAATATGATTTTCCCAGGAAGCTCTGTTGGATGGCAGGGCATGTTTTACAGACCCCTGGCTTGCAGGGCAGCAGCACCACCTTCCCTGATCTTCCCTGGGCTCACCAGGAGTTGGTTGCTGGAACTTGGAGGTGACAAAGCACAAGGACACAAGGATCAATGTCCAGTGTGGTTTGTCTACAGCTGGGACTGAAAGTTTTAGGCGGCTGCAATATTTTAAAGCATAAAGTGAATGATTCAGTGTTATGGGGAAGAATTTTAATGTGCCCGAGTGTGGCCTATTATGGCTGTGGAAAGCAGGGAAGAGATTAATTGCATTTGAAAAATAAAGCATTGCCTGAACATGGGAAGAGCAGTGATAGAGGAGGAAATTTGCAGAATAAACTATGCACAAAGAACTCCAGTCGTCCTTCCTGATGTTGTTGAAGGGGGCTGTTTCTGAGCCTTTTATTTACTTTGTCTCCCTCAGCAGACCTGGGACTTTGTATTTAAGGACTTACCTTCTACTTTATTATTTTTGTGTTTTGTAATAAAATGTGGCTTTAGAGACCGGGAGCTTTTTGCTGTCTTTCGGTCTGGTTATTTAAAAGGGAAGAAGGATGGGAAGAAAAGTCCATTTCAAAGTTTTATGTGAATTATACCAACAGCCAGCCCTGGAAAGGGAGCTTTTTGGTGCTGCAGTGGAAAAGAACCAGATACGTGAACTGGTATCCCAATCCCATTATTTTTGAAAAAACATTTGTTTAAAAAGGCTGCTTTAGAACAGCAACAAAGATTTGGGTTCCCAAAATGGCATTGCCTGGGAGTTTCTTTACCTGGGCAGTGGAGGCATGAGCTGCCTTTTGAGGGATGGATTTCCTGGAAAGTTTGTTTCCTTACTGCAGTTATTTGCACTCCTCTCTGTCTTGGACAGGCACAGGCTGTAGTTTTACACTTTCCCTTTACTCTGGTTCCTCTGGGCATCACTTTGTGAGTGAAGAATCAGGAATATTGTGGCTTTTAGACAATTCTGAGTTGCTGTTGACCTAATCCTTCTCATGCTTGGGAAAAATCAGAAAGTACCCAGGGCACCATCAGTTTCTCCAAATTGCTTTCAGTGTCACACCAACTTCTTGTGGCTTCAAAGCAAGCAGGACTTGACCACACTGTATGGAAAACTGTGTGGATAGCATTCCCACACCATTCTGTCCTGTTCCCATTGCTGATGGGACAGGGATCACCTCTTCATACCCTACGGCCCATAGTAGGGCAGCAGGTGGGATGGATGGTGTGTAAGCTGCAGCAGAATCAAGCAGGGTGGGATCTTAGAAACAGTCCTGTTGGAGGCACAGCAAATGGCTGCCTTCCCACAGTGAAGCATTTGGGTTATCCATCGCCATCTGTCTTTATTTTGCAAACCCACTCAATTGGCCAACACGTTCAAAATATCACTGCAAACTTCTTTCTCAAAGAGAATCGTGAAAAAAAAAAGTGCCTGATAAAATTACCTACACTTTTTTTTTTTTTTTCTTGATCAAATTGTAAAGGATTTCTTCATGTTCATAGGTTTTGTAAAATAGCTTTTTCTTGGACAAAAANAAGAAACGTGAAAAAAAAAAATGCCTGATTAAAATTCCTTCCCTTTTTTTTTTTTTTTTCTTGATCAAATTGTAAAGGATTTCTTCATGTTCATAGGTTTTGTAAAATAGCTTTTTCTTGGACAAAAAAAATGTAGTTGTGTGGGAAATGCAGATAACTGGTACCTTTTCTAAATGCTGGGATTTTATCAGGTACTCAAATAAACTGATCATGAACTGGTTCAGCCAAGTAGACCAAAAGGAGATGACTCAGGGCTGTGCCATATTTCTCAGGGGGTGGGTGGTCTAGCACTTAGAGGCAGCAATATCAGTGCTTGTGCTCAGCTGTCCTGCTCCCTCCCTGGCCTACAAGGTGCAATAAATGCTCATGTCTACATTTGCATTATTGGAATGGCTGTGCCCTCAGTTTGTGTGGGTTTTGTGGGGCAAATCCAGGATGGATGGCAGTAGAAAGGCCAGTGACTTGCACAGCAGAGCTGTCTGCTATTGATTTCTTGCTCATCTGGCAACCTTCTGTAACAGAAGGTATTTCTGAAGAATTAACAAGGGCAAGGACTATAAAGGAATATGCTTTTGGAGAATTTGTCATTCTGAAAGGTTCTTGAATGATAGGCAATTTTAAACCCAGTTGTGCTAGTTGTCAGACCCACATGTGACTGTCTTGGAATGCAGAACATATTGCAGTAGATAAAAACAGGTAGACTATAAAAAACAAAATCAAAACCAAGAACAAACCAAAAAACCCACACAAAACCTCCTACTAAGCCAAGACTCTGAATTATAGCCCTGGTACAGACTCCAACACTGTTGAAATATGTAATAAAAAGCTTATTTTGTACATCTCACTCTTAGACAGCTGAGGAAATTAATAGCCTTGCCTGAGGCCTGTGTGTTAATGACCCCCAGCTATGTGGGGATGAAAGGTTTTGTATGTCAACTTGTTCCCTACTGCTGGAATTCTTTGTGGAGCTACAGCCTTTTATGCTGGGTTCTTGAAAATTTGAATTCATAAATGTATCAAACATGGGCATTCTCTTTTTCATTGCTCCCTGTTTGTGCTGAAATACAATTATATTAGAGTGGATGTTTGCTGGGGAGAGTCTCTTTTTTCAGGTCTTAATTGCTCTGATGAGCGTGCTCTGAAGATTAGGCTACTCCCCATAGATGAATAGATTACAGGGGTGAGCAATGATGGAACAAGGGGAATGGCTTCAAAGTGACAGATTTAGATTTGATGTTACGAGGAAATTCTTTACTGTGGGGGTGGTGAGGCCCTGGCACAGTTTGCCCAGAGAAACTGTGGCTGCCCCATCCCTGGAAGTGTCCAAGGCCAGATTGGATGAATCTCTGAGCAACCTGATCTAGTGGAAGGTGTCCCTGCCCATGACAGGGGGATGGAACTGGATGGTCTTTAAGATCCTTTCCCACCCACACCATCCTATGACAATCTTAAAGCAGGTTTAAAAGAAGGATAATGATTTTTCTATCTGTCTATGTTTCAGGGAAAGTCTTCCTCATTCCCCTGCTTTGCATCCATTATGGATCCACACTCAAAACCTGCAGTGTTTCTGAGAAGGCACTAACTTTACTGAACACACCTTAAGCTCCTTTGCTTTTCCACCCAAGGCCCTTTTGCTGACACAAGGGTCTGGCTTCAGGATTGCTGTTCCACTTTCTCTCGGTCTGCTTCTATCCTTTCAATTTTATGGCATTAAACATTCCCAGGCCAGGCCCAAGAATGGTTGATTTGCTAGGTTTTTAATGAATGCCAGCAAAAATGAGGCATCTAAAGGCATCTATGCTCTACTTGATTGAAGGAGGCAAGTTTGTCCTTGGGATCTCTGGCAATGACTTGTTGTTCCCTTGAAGAAAATAGTCTCGGTGTAGATAATTCAGTATCTTGGGCTACATAATCTTGTGGACTCTTATAGATAAATATACTTCAGACTTTACCCTGTGCACTGTATCCATTGATCAGTGTGATCACTTACACAATAAAAACCCACTTGCAAGCAAGCTTGAATATAGGCCAGAGGAACCTGAGTCTAAGCACGAGAAAATATATAGATCTCAAGGCCAAGAAGGACCATTCAGATTGGCTTGTCTGACCTCCAGTAAATTGAGTAATTTGTGTTTATTTTGACCCCATCTTATTTCCCCAGTAAGAATGACAGCTCTGTGTGTCCTCTGCACGGCTGTAGGATGGTTATTAACCTCTTTAACTGCTGTTATGTGTAAGTTGCTGGACTATTTTGCTATAGGTTACAGTGTGTTGGAGGCTCTGTGTAACCCTGGGGCTCACTGGCATCTCTTATTCCAACAGAATAATGTCTTCCCCACAGAAAGTATCTGGTCATTATATCCAGGGCATTTCTAATAAACTTGTACTAAATGAGTTCATTGGTTTAAATGAGTTACAGTAGAAGTAGTACTGCAAATTTTACAGGTGGGATGTTATCTTCTATTTATTTTACAATACTTAATTGAAGATGAATTCAATTCTGAGTCAGACTATGATTGTTCTTAACACCTTTTTAATTGCAGTAGTTCCTGTTGGAATGGACAGTGGTCATTTTAAATGTAAAGTGTTTTGCTTATTGCATAGGAACACAGCTCAGTGGAGTTTGATTATTTGTGGGATGCTTTCTAAAGCACTGCAGGAACATTAATTCATCTCTGATTATCAAAATTGTGCTTTTGAACATTGTTTCCTTTCTTTGATCAAACCACAAGTATATTTGCTGTATTTGTGGGGGAGTATAACAGTGTGAGGATGGCACTTGTGTTACTTACATGATGCTGCTCATCACCTGCCTTGTTTGTTAGGATTCTAGACAAGTGGCAAATACCAAAATTGGAGTTGTTAAGGGTCTTTTTCATGTATTGAATTGATAGTCTTCTTTAGTTGCTTGTTTGCACTTAGTTTGCTTGCATGAGAATTGGCTGTATGATACTACCCAGACTCCTCCATCCTAGAAAATAGATTATATTGATTTACTGACTGAAGTTAGAGACTCAAACACACGTTTTAATAAGGCCAGTTGTTTTTGCATGTTAACCAAATGAACATAATAGACAAACCAATCAGCAGTAACCACTGTTAATACCTCTGCTATTCATATGGGTAGCACTAATAGATGTACTTAGAACAGATCATGTTGTCAAGAATTTCATATTAATTTAGAAGGCATAGTACAATTAGAGAAAAATGCCACTGGACTAAAATTTAGCATATCTGCATTCAAGCTACAATACCATATTTTCATGGAGGCAACAGAAGTTTGCCTCTATTGACTTGATTGCTCCTTGATTTTGGGTTTTGTGTGGAATGAATGGAACAAGACAGGGGCAGGGGGAGTTGGATCTGAAAAATTGCCTGATTATTGCAATATGGTGGTGTAGGACTGCAAATGAGAACTGGGCACAACAGCATCTATCACTGCCCTGGGCACACACTTAAGAAGGAGATATATTTGTTCCTGCAGCTTTGTCTGCTTCCATGCCCCCTTCGCCCTGGATTGCTCATTATCTCGGTGCCAATTAGCTGTGGGGGTTTGATGAGCACTGTCAAGCTCCACCCACCTGTGACAGCACATAAGACCCCTCTTTTGATATTCCTTCTTCTCCTTATCTACTGGGAATCAAACAATGCAGATCTTTAAATCTGTGTTCTCTCGACAGCTTTAGAATGATATAAATTCACACATCCATCATAAATATATAGATATATCTCAGTTGTTTCAGGCTGCTGGCAGACTCAAGTTGTAATCAGTTTCTATTTTGACAAGAATATGCAGATGCCAGATATTCCACGAAATTTATACTAAACTGTAGTTTCTGGAAAACAAGCTACAAGCAACTTAGGCCATTTCAGCTGCTGATTTCTGGTTCTCATCCTGCTTGATCTATTTACTCCTGAACAGCAGAAGAACCTGACAGGAGCATCCTTGGGAAACCTGTCACACAACCTGAGTTGTGTTTTGAGTGTGCTCGTGCTTCCTCCTTCAACTCTCAGGAGTTTATGCTGTTGATTAAAATGACAACTATTTATTTATTTAAAATTTAATCACAACTGCATTCAGGGATCTGTGAAGAGGTGGTTTTGACATTTTTCACACATCAATGTTTAATTAAAAGTCACTTGAAAACAAATAAAGAGTGGGGGATGACATTTCACAGGAGTTTTTACCTGAGCTCTGTAATTCCTGATGAGCAGGACTGGAAGGCAGACATTATGAAGCTGCTGTGTGGGATATGGATGAAATATTATAGTATTTTACAGGTCTAAGAGACTGTAAGAATAAGTCAAAGCAGAACCTAACAGAATGATCAATATTATAAGCAGGAACTCTGGACAGGAAATTCTAATTCAAAAAGTTAAGGGTATGGCTAAAATATTTTGAAGAAATTTCACTTTCAAAGCAAACCCTTAAACACCCCCGTGCTCTGCACAATCAATACTATAAATTAATATGCAAAACTGCCAGAAAAATGATGAAGGAATCTATAGCAGCTGTGAGCTGATAGTTTTGTTGCAGCCTAAAAGTTGTGACCCTTTCTGGCAGTTCTGTATGGACATCTCTGTTGCAGTTTTAAGGTGATTCTACTCCTAGGGTAGGTGCTATGTAGTTTGTGACACCAAGAATTTCAATTAGGCTCTGTCAACATTAAGGTGGTATTTGATGAAAATGGATGTTTTTAGTGTTGTCCATAGATGTCAGAAAGTGAATCTATCAAATCATAATTGGAAAAGAAATGAAACCTTAAATAATTCTCTGAGGCATCTTCACTAATTTTTAATAGATGATTTTTTTTTTTCAGGCTAATTCATTTGAGACGATAAAGTGGACTTGATTTTAAAAATCCTTTAATACAGATAGACTTCCTGTGAAGTTGTGAAGAAATCCAAGAGTAGCACAAACCCTTACAGCTGCTCATCCCTCAGCACAGGCCAAAGGAGTTGTTGCTTCTGACTGGTATAAAATGAGAGGCTGCCATGTGGTGATGGCAGTGTTTTTCAAGTAGTGTGTTTAGATAGAGCATAAATTCTGACACCTCTGAAGAAGGAAAAGGCAATTTTGCTAATGACAGTTTGTTAAGGTTGTCAAGGTGCCTATAGCATGTTTTAATTTTTTTCTGTATTTTCCCCTTTTGCCCAAAGGATTGGCTGTGAAGCAAAATTGGCTGCTGCTAATAAGTACTTAATGAAATAATCATGACAGAATTACTGCAACATTGGCATGTACCACAGCCCACATCCTGTTCTATGGGGTTTTTGATAATGGCCTTTTAGAGTGATGAACTCATAAATTATGATGTGAAATAATGGACTCTTATTTGAGTCTGGTTTACACTGCAGAAGCAAACCAAGAGTCTGTTACTGTACCCAAGGATGGGTCCCTACCTGATTTTTAAATGTTGACACCAGTGGAGTGAAATCAGGCAATTCCCATCAATGTCAAGACCAAGTTAAGGTGGATACCTCTGAATTTTGATTGTGTTCCTAGGTCAGAAAAACCCAACTCTGTTTCCATGAAACTGAGGCAGAGAGATGCTCAATGGATTGCTAAAAGAAAAACCTGGCAAATCAGAAACTTGATCCTAGTTCTTTTTGACAGTTAAAAGGATAAACCCAGACTACTTTTCTCTCCTAAAGGAGAAAATGTTCAGCTGCAGAGCAGGTTTCCAATAACTGACTCATGGCCAGAGCAAAGCAAAGACTGACATGTTTTTGATAGATTTACTCTGACTTTGGGCTGGATTCTGCTGTAGATGTGTCTGAGCTCTGCTTGACACTATAAATGTTATTCTAGTGGTCTCACTTTCCTTGCCACCAGACATTTAAGACTGCATTAGATTGTTCCCTGAAGTGAGAGTAAGCAGACTGCAGCAACAATCTTGATGGCAAAGTTAGTAGATCTTGTTTTAGTGGAGAGATCCCTCATGTGAGAATTCTGTCAAATATAACTCCAATCTTACTTAAAACCTTGGAGGATCTCATAGAGGATCCACTGCCCTGTTAGCTGGGTAGGTCAAGGGATAAGTAATTTGTCATCAAATGTGGTCAGAACCTTTCAGCATTTGACCTGAGTTTATTAAAATCTATCAGCACATATTTAAAAAAAAACAATAAAATGTGCTGTTCAGCTTCAAGAGTTTACACTGTTATAGTCTTGGTGGTTTTTTTTTCTGTATATTTTTGTGTGTCCATCACTTGTAGATGGAAATGAATAATAGGTTTCTAATTTAACCCCCTTGCAACAAATATGACAATTAAAAATGCTTTTATGCAGTTTAATGTCTGTGGTGGCTCTGCATTTTAATTTGATCTGCTGTGGCAGTCTATGTTTTGATACAATAGTATGATCAAGAGAACATATTAACATAGCCAGGGTGAGGGAACACATTTATCTGCTTCTGTTGTCTGCTGTAATTCAGAAATTATCTCTAGTTTAGGTGACTGCAAAATGACTTCCTAAAAATTCTTGGAAAAGTTGCAGTTAAACCCATATTTACTGGGATTTTCACCTTCCAGTGCGGGTGGTTCTGCAGAAAAATATTTTGTTTCAACATTTTGGGAGTACTTCTGCATTTGTTGCTTCAAACAATAAATAAAAAATAAGTTGAATATGGTTTTTTATAAAAGTGCATGTATACTAAATCATTTCCTTGCTGAAAACCAGTTTCAAACCCACATAAGTGGGCTTCTCCAGTGCCCTTTTATTCATGAGGGTTAAAAACTGGCAACCCACAATTGCGTTCAGAAGTGATCCAGCTCGGTTGCCATGGAGACAGCCAGGATGTTAGTGGTCTGGATTATTATTTAAAAAGCTGAACCACTTCCTTGTGTGCTTCCTCCTTCCTTTTCCCCTGATCCTGAGAACCCATCAGGCTTTGAATGAGCTGTAGGAAGCTGTGGATGCCCCTTTACATCAGTGGTAACCAAACTTTGGCATTTCAGGTTAACTCCTGTTTCTCCATCATCCTTCCAGATGCAAAGAGGCAGGATTCACACCTGTGCACTCTTGTCAGTGGCAAAGCTTAACTTCTGTTTGCAAACCCCCAGTTATTTGGGAATATATTAGGTTTTATCCTCAAGGAGTGTGTTTGGGTTTTTTTTCTCCTGGCTGACTGCAGAATGAGGGTTGGGCTTTGGTCAATGCAATAAGGTTAAATGTTTAATGACATCTGTAGCTAACTTGTCATTAGCTCTTCTTTGGTACCCTTAGGCAAACTTAACTTAAAGCTTGAATTATCAGGACTTCTTCTGTTTGACAGAAAAATATTATATTATACAAAAAAATAAATTAATTACTAGTCCCAAAGTCTGAAATATGTTTGCCGTGTGGAACAGGGCAGGAGGTTTTGACAACTTTAAAGAAAAAAGAAAAGGTTAAAAACTGGGAAGGGGAGAAAAAACCAAAACAAACAACCCCCAAAACTTATTTGTAGTTCCTGTCCTTGAAAGGTAAAGTGTAATCTTTCCTTATTTATTCATTCCACTCCACTTTGCCCTCTCTGCCATTATGCAGGCTCCAACAAAGAAGGTGACCCCTGAGTATTCAAAACAAGACTGGAGTAATATACTAATAAAAATTCATGTGGTGTTTAAAAAAAAATGAGAAAGGAAAGCTCAAATCTTTGTTCAAGGTCCATTAAAATGTACAGATCATTCTGCAATACTTTCATTAGCAAGCTCCCAGCTTGGAAAAGTCCTGCCTATTGTGTGATGAATCCCCCACAGTATTATTGACTGCCATGTCCTCTCCAAAGGTAGAAGATAAACATAATAATAATAAAAAAAAGAGCAGTATGGTGGAAGAATGATAGCAGTTAAGTTTCATATGCAGTTTAGTATGAGATGCATTAGCTTTTGGCAAACTCTGTTTGACCTCACATCATTTGGCCATTCAATATCCTTGAAGGGGTCCATAACTCACGCTACAAGTAAATGAAAATGTTAGCAAAGGTCTGTGTTAGTTTGCAATAAAATACTGCAGCCCTAAAGAGAACCCTTCTAAGGCTTCCATGGAGAGGTAAGGGGCAACAAAAACCAGAAGTAAATGTGAACTTAAAGGGCTGGAATAATTTATCATGCCTGAAAACCTTTGTGAAATGAATGGTCGTTTCAAAGGGGACGCTTAAAATCCAGGAGATCTTTTCTCAGCTTTAGGGACTAAGGGACTAATGTTGCTTAGGAACAACCTGCTTATTTAAACACTGTTTTAAACAGAAATACCAAAATTCAGTTAATGAATGCCAAGCTCTGAAACTAATTTCTAGACTACTACCTTGTCTAAAGGTTGTCTTGGAAGTGTATGAAAACATACAACAGCAAGTTCTCAATCTATTCAGACAGTCTATAAGTTTATTTCTTTTTTATTGTCCCCCAGTGAAGGTTTTCCAACTGGTGCCATAGCCTGTGTGTTTAAGTACTGTGCATTCTTTCAAGACTGTGTAGGTAATTGGGTAACTGATCCGTCAAAATTTGGTTCTGTGTCTTTATAACTTGAGAGACTTGAGCTGTAGATGATCAGCCTTGCTGCCTTTGAATCCAGCAATCCTGGGTTTTGTTCTTCCCATTATTCAATGTCAGCCATGAAGAGCTGCTCAGTGAACTGCTGTGGCTGCAGCTGCAGCGTTGGGAGGCTGAGAAATTGCTTCTTGGTCTGGGTGGGTGGTGGACTGTGAGGAGGCACAGCCATGGCTGTGCCTTGGGTGTAGCACCATGGGACAACAGAGCTGAGATCTTCCAAGTCATGTAAAACCTGTCCAGCAGGAAAATTGCCAGTATTTTAATGAGATTTGTGATCATTTTCCCAGTGAAGTCTGTAAGGGTCTGCTGCTGCCTCACAGTGATGTGGATTTCTGTTGATAGCAAGATGGGATGTCACAGATGACACAACTACTTGCCCCGTAATATCACCCTCCTCAAAGAGTCTGTACCTGATGTATTATAGCTGTCACTGAATGAAGGGTCTTCTCAGGGCTAATCATGTCTGTGGCAGGTCTTTCCTAAATGTTCCATTCTCTTCCATGGCAGAACTGAGAAGGATCATGGCATCCATGAGGAGGGGCTTCAGTTTTCAGCTGGATTTGCCCCAATGCACAAATACTTTACAAGCTCATTTCTTTTCTGCGTTCTACTGAAGGTTTTCTAAACATTCAATAAATATATTCAAAAAAAGAAAGTCAGGAGGGAAATCTGGAAGATAAAGGGCTTAGGATCAGCTCAAAGAAAAACAGTCACTTGTGATAAATGTAAGGCAGCTTGTAATTGATCGCAATATTGAAGAATTTTACCTCCATTAGCTTTATGGGCTCCTATTACACGCTTTCCAATCTTAAGTAAAACTAGATCCATGTGAACCTTTTGTAAATAAGATCAATCAAAGCTCCTTTAAAGATTACCAAGATGATGAAGTCATTTTTGCCAGGCAGTGCTCTGCAGCCCTGCCCGTACGTTCTGCTGGGAAGTCTCTGGTCTTTCTGCAATGACAGTAGAGGGGAAACCAGGCTTTGGCTTTGCCTTATGTAAAGGAAGTGCACAGCAGAATTTGATGAACTTCATGTCTTAAGGTGAACACAGGAGAACTTTGCAGGAGAGGAATTTTGAGAGCTGGCCAGGCTTTAGTAGCTCCATGGTAATGGGCTCAGTATCAAAGTATGATTTACCTAAAACGCGGACAAAAGTTTCATTTTTGGATTACAGTTTTTTGTCTGTAGCCTTCTGCTTTTATCTGCAAAAGGGATGAGTTTTCTTTTCCATTTTCTGTTCTTGGCTTTGTGGCTGCACTTTATGCTTCCTGCTGACAGTGAGTAGGGGTTTCAAACATCATACTTAGTGCTTATTGCTATTATCCATCAATACAGTGGCACACAATTCCACTGATTTTAATATAATTGAAGCAAATTAATTTTAATAACTAAAATCTGAACATTAGCATTAGTTGAAATGGGAATAAAATTGCTCCCATCTCACATTTAAATTACTGCTTCTTTTCATAAATTTTAAAACAGCTGACTCTGGATTCCTACCTGTGTTTGGGGGGGAAAAATTTATTACTGCTATTTTTTAACAAGGACTCATGCAGAATTCTATTGGGGCTGTAGTTATGCTAAAGATAAAGTGTGGCAAAAAGGCTGACTGCAGCACCAGGAGTCTACAGAAGAGAATATTACAGCATAATTTCCTAATACATAACTGGGCATCCCCAAAGGGTGCAACACAGATTTCTGTTTGCAAATGGTTTGAATGGATTAAACTGGAAAGAAAAATCAAAGCTTTGACTCATTGAAATAAGTACATTTTATTTCAGGATTTATGGAATTACTTGTTTTATCATTCTTGCATAAAAACCTCAAGATCTTTAAATGCTGGAAGTATTTTGACCTTTGTTCCAACTTTTCCTGGTGGACTTGTTCTGCTGTTTCTGCTTGCAATTATTTTTTCTTTAGTGAAGGAGGGGAGGGGGACATTTTCCTAATCTGTTATAATGAAAAATAATAATCAAACCACTAAAAATACTCTAATACTGCTCGATCCATGCTGTGTCTCACAGCAGCCTGATGTCCAGGTAGTCAGCAGTGACTCACAGTTCTGAGACTTGTACCATGTTCAAAACTAAGGTGATTCTCAGTTCATCTCGTAATTCCACACAAACGAAAAACTGTTGAGATTTTAAAACTCTCTTTAGATTCCGTTGTCCCAGTTCTTTATCAATACAGGACTCCCTGGCTCTGGCCTGGAAGGCAAGTCTGTATGTGCAGCAAAAAGCTTTATGTCTGGCTGCTTTATTGATTTGGAAAGTTACAGTGGGTGAGCATATTAGTAGGACTGTCCTTGTAGAAAAAGGCATTTGGTGGATTTACTCTGGTTTTGTCCTATTTCCTGCTGGTTGATGAAGCAGGTGATACTCCAGACTTCGACCTGCAGAAGGGAGCTGCACAGTGCTCTGAGGGCTGGGTGTTGACTGGGAGAATATCCTGCTCTGGCAGCAGAGATTTGCACAGGCAGGACTTGATGCCCAAGTCTGAGGGACCCTGCTGAATTTTACACTGTAATGCTGTAGTTTGCAGAGATGCTTTCCTATTTCTGTCACTCAGTAGCTTCTCTACAAGTAACAATCTCTACTCACAAAGCTGTGTGCAGAAAGCAAGAAATGCAAATCAGCGTGGTTGGTGCAAACTGGCTCTAATTTGAATTAATGCCTAAAAATAATGGTATGTTTTACCTCTGCTCAACTGAACCATATTAAATTTCATTTTCTTCTTCCCTCCTTTCCTTGAGTGTAAAGGGTGCACAAACTTTACTGAATGGTGGTAAAGGGTATCATATTGGAACAGGTGATTCTTGGAGTGAGGATTAGAGTCCTTGCATATGAGAACTGCTGGCTCTGTATTAACATAAAAATTTAATGGTTGGTGTGCATATGTGCACGAAGAGAACAGGCTGACTTCTTAATTTGGGGTAGCAAATGCTGTTAACTTTCTTCATGTTTATGAAAATTAAAGTTTAATTATGAGGCGTTTGTTTTGAAGTTAATTTCTTTCTCTTTGCTCTGCTTTCGTGCTCAGGTTGAGAACTGGAAAGTGAGATTGCGTAAATTGTTTAATTTAATTAGTAGTCTCATGGTAAATGTTCTGCAGAGCATTAGTGACTGACCTGTGCCCTGACATTATTGAACTATAAAGCAAATACCCATGAGAAGAAAGTATGGTGAATTAGCAAATTTTCTAGCAAAAGCTGAAAATTAAACTCTCTTCTCATATAATTGTGCTTATGCAAATCCTTGTACTAATATAACTCTGAGAATCTGTTACTTGAGGAGGTGAAAAATGGTTTATTTCCAACTCCTTGTTGAGCTGACAGGATGCTAATTAACCCCTTTTTCTCCCTCTCCCCTCAAATCCTCTCCACCCAAGCCTTTCCATGGCAAAGCTGTGAACTCCTCAGGTGACTGGAGGGTGGTTTGCACTGTGCATTTATTGCAGCATCAGGGAGCTGGAAAAGGAGAGGTAGGTACAGGTAGCACTTGATTTAAAGGGGCATTTTTGGGAATGGAGATTGGGATTTGGGATTGCTGTGTCTGTGTCCTCTTCTAGTGTCAGGATTCTGATATAAAAAACCCCAAATCAAAAGTGCACCAGCTTTCTACACACAGAGTATCTTGAGGAACAGTGTTTTACTCTGTGTTTTCTCCAACAACCTGGGCAGTGGGCTGTAGAGCTGGGCTCTGAGGCCTCTTACTAAGGTGTAACTCAGCTTCCTTTCAAATTTGTTTATTCCAGAGGGTGGATAAGAAAACACCTCTTATGATTCTCTTGGAATAACTATATTTAAGATGTATGGAAAAATTTTGTGGGCGGTGCTGAGAATTTAAGCTACTTCAATGTTGTGCCAATTCATCACCAATCATTCTTTCTTATTTTTTAAACATAAACTCTGTAAATGAAGCCTAAGAGAAATCAATGCTGAGATGGAGGATTTAATGTGGATCAAAGTGGAATTACAATTACTTTAGGTAATTTACCTTTAGAGATCAGTTGCTAATAATTAATTTCCTTGATTTTATGAGAAGCTATTAGCAGCTTGTAAAGGAAATGTAAACTTCTTTAGATAAAGAATGCTACAGCTTCATGTGTGAATATATGGCTCTCAAAATGTTTCTAATGCTGTCATCTCTCTGGGAAAACCAAGCCATCTGCCACATTGATTATGACAGAAACCTGTGATAATTTAGTTTCCTAGAAAGATTAGACTCTAATGAATTTTCATCCATATGGAAAGCTGGAAGAACAGAGTGAGTGTCCCTGCTCAACCAGCATTTCATGAGCTGGAGTTCTTAAACCCACACTTGTTTTCTTTCTCTTATGATAGTTATTGTTTGGCATTCGTGTTTTGGTGGTTTGTTGGTTTTGTTTGTGTGTCTTTACAATTTTCTAGTAGCTCAGAGCTATCTTACCATATCTTTTAAGGCTCCTGCCATGCTGGAGTTAAGAGTGCTGATGGATAGACTGAGGAACAATTTTCTGTCTTAATGACACCTTAAATGAGAGCAGAGGACATAGCAACATTGCTGCATAATCTCTTACAAACATGTTAACAATTCTAATCACACATTTTTTTAAACTTTGAAATCTAAATCTCTGGCACTTTATATATATATATACCTTAGATTTTGTTATGAAAGTGTGCCGTGATATAGTTTAGAGACTTTCCAGCTTGCTACAAAGTGATCTTGGAGTTCCTCCTTCCCTAAAAGTTTCATTTCTAAAGACATCCCCTGTTACTTATTTACATCAACTTCTTCATTGCATCATCAAAAAGCAAAATGTGTCTTATAGCTTGAAAGCAGCATCAGATCCACTGATCAGAGTGGGGAATGAAAAGGGGCTTTTGAACAGCTTTGCCAAGAAGGTGCAATGAGGCTACTTGGAATTATCATCAGGTCCCAGCTTCCTCTTGCTCTGAATTCTTCAAAGCAGGGGGACTGTTGTTTCATTAAAAGAATATATCTGCTTTTAAAGTAAGAGATTGTTAATTAAATGAAGTTTGCTGCCAAATATTGATAATATTTGAAGTGCAAAGTCAGGACTTGTGGAACAGCTTGGTTTGCTGTTTCTGGGTCCTGAAGACCTTCTACCAAGCTGGACAGAACCCAGCAGTTCCTAGGCTGGCTTGGAGCCCTGCTCTGGAAGGGGGTGTTAAAGGTAAATCCTTAAATCCATTGAGTCCAATGTGCAACTGCTGAGAGCACTGATGCAGGAGGGTGAGGGATACCAGCTGGTGCTGTGACCAAAATGAGCTAATTTCTCATCAGTGCTTCTCTGGGTTGTTAATGGAAATGCTGACATTTACCTCCAGGAGCCCCTGTGCCATTATAACACAATTGTTGGTTTGTTTGTTTTTTTTCTGAATGGCAAACATTTAGGTCAGCAGGTGGGCAGCCATGGTACAACATGGGGGGTGCTTTCTAAAGCTGACAGGACACAGCCTGAAAGTTGAACTTGAAAAGAAAATGCTGCTCAATTTCTAGTACCCCAAGCTCCAAAAATTGAATCATCCATGTGTGGGAATAGCCCTGCACCATAACAAGAAATTAGCTTGGCTCTTTCAACTAGATTAGAAAGGCAGGGTTGACACACAGGAGCAAAAGCACTGAGGTAATGACCACGATTTACCATGGGGATGCTTAGGGCTTCAGGGAAAAGCAGGACAGGAGGGGGGAATGTGTCTGAGGGCAGGAGTTGGCAGTTGTCTAGGCAAGCTCTAACTTCATATGGCTTATCCAATTAATCCCTGTGACTCCTTGGCCCTTCTGCAACACTTGGCAGGTGGGCTTAATGTACTAAAGAGCCTGGGAGCGAAGTGGACAGAGCTCCTGGTACTCACAGCGTAGAACAGCTCCCAGCAGAGTGGAGAGCTGGAGACAGTATCATCTCCTCAACATGATGCAGTTGTACAGCCTCAAACAGCACAGTTTGGAACACACTGCACAGCCACTGAATTAAAGCCCTTAAGCAAACCAGGCAGAAAAGTATAAATTAGCTGAGAAGGCACATATATCTGAAAAATCAATTTAAATCCTGCAAGGCTCTTGCCAGCAGGACCACGCTCTTAGACTTTTCAGATCCAACAGAAATGTTCAACACAAATGTATTTTTGAGTACTAGCACTAAATAACAGACCTCTGAACCAGTGATCTGGAGTCTGCTAAATTACCCTCTATCTCAATAAGGCACAATAGAAGTGTTCATAACTGGGCAGTGTATATGTACATGAGTTGATTACTGTCTCAGCCCCTTTGAAAATGAAGTTCTGCAAGTCTTCACATAGAATGGTGAGATAAAACTACATCTTTGCTGATGTTTTGCATTAGCTGCTGTCTGCACCATTGCTTGAAAGCATTTGTGCCTTTAGAGCAGGATATAATTCGAGGCATAAGGGAGATGGATGCTGGCAGCTACAAGACATCCCGTCCCCTATGCACAGTGCAGTGAGGGGTGTTTGCTCCCTCATGTCTTGCCAAATGCTGAGCTATAGAAATCACTGCAATCATTATTAATTGTTGTAAATCAGAGCTGCCCCAAGCAAGATTTTATCAGAACACAGAACTTGGTGAGATTGGAACACAGATGTTTGTGTCGCCAAAGTTCCAGTAAATTGCTCTTTAAATTGGCAGCTGTACACACACATAGCACCAGCTATGACTGTAGGGGGATGGATTGGAAGGAAGAGATTTCCAGGGATAGCATGGAGCAGGCTTTCTATACCCCTCAGGCTCGGTCTCTGTGTGCACTGAGCTCCCACCAGCCTTGGTGAGGTTCGTGTACTGCACATTCTGTCCCAATTCAAACACACCCCAATTAGGACCTGACCTTTCTGATTCCTTTTGCACCTTTCAGGGGGAGCTCAGTTATTAGCCTCAGCTTCCCGAGTTTATCAGCATGCAGGGAGAAAAGCTGACCCCGTGGAGAAGAGGTATCTGAAGGTCATGTTGCAAAAAAGCCTCCCCTTATGAACGCAAATGGAGTAATGGAAGAAAATATACTGAGATGACAATTCCCATTTCTCCATATTACATGAGTTAACTTCTGGCTACAAAATTCAAGGTTTCCTTTACAAGCATTTCTGTGTAAGCACCATTTTTGCTCATTTTCCTTGCTCCTTGCAGAGGAGTTTAATCTCTCTGTGTACAACATCCTTTTTCACACCCTAGCCACGTGACAGGTTGCCAGGGGACACCGTAATGGTTATGGAAGCCAAGCAATCAGCAGAGGATGACACCTTCCAATTCCATGGACAGAAAGTCCTCACCTACACTAATGACAAAAAGAGAAAAGAAAATAAACCAGCTGCACAAGTTTCTAACAGTAAGATTGTAGGATTCTGGGGATAAAAGAAAAATTGAGTAAAGATGGAAAGTGAAAATACGATGAACTTGAGCAATCCAACCAGGAATTCCGTGAAACAAAACAAGTACTGACTTGCGCTTTTCTGTTTTGAATATTTTGATTTCCCACTTGCGTTTCACACCCACTGCATATTAATTGCTAATATTTACTGACCCAGATCCTTCAGAAAATATCTTTAAAATGTGTCATAACATTAAAATCTTCTGTTTTATTCAGCCTTGCAGGAACACATCATTTGAGTTGGGTTGTTCTACCCCCTGCCATGGGCAGGGACACCTTCCACTAGCCCAGGTTGCTCCAAACCCCATCCAACCTGGCTTTGGACACTTCCAGGGATGGGGGCAGCCACAGCTTCTCTGGGCAATCTGTGCCAGAACCTCACAGGGAAGAATTTCTCCCAGTATCCCATCTAACCCTGCCCTCTGGCAGTGGGAAGCCATTTCCCCTTGTCGTGTCCCTCCAGGCCCTTTTCTCAAGTCCCTCTCCAGCTCTCTCGGAGCCCCTTTAGGCACTGGAAGGGGCTCTAAGGCCTCCCTGGAGCCTTTTCTTCTCCAGGCTGAACATCCCCACCCTCCTAACCTGTCTCCAGCCCTTGAAGCATCTTACTGAAGATTAATGATCATAAAAATGTAGCACTCACACCTTCCTTCTCTTCCAATTAGCATGAGACACATCTGGAATTACTAATGGCATTACTGAAAAAATACCTGCAAGGATACCTGAGAAACTGTGCTCAAGTGAATTTTCACTTTTGCTTGGTATTTGGCAAAATATCTATTCTTTGCATAAAATAATTAAAAACTGAACATTAACTTTTGTATTAAAAAGAAAACTAGTCCATCCTATGGGAACAAGCCTTTTGCTTTTTTGTTTATGCATCAATAGTCAAAACACTCTGAACAATGGCTAAGCATGATACTTTTTGTTTCAAGAGATCTGGAGTGCCCACAGCTATACTTGACTTCAGCAGGAATTCTGTGTGTTCATTTCTTCTGAAAATTAGACTCTGTTCTTTTCCTGGAGCAACGACAATCTCTGTCTCAAAGGTAAAACCACACTATACCAGAAGCTGAGAGTGTAACAATATGCTTGGGTTTTTGTAAAGAAATTTGCAAGTAAAAGAAAAAAACCAAACCAAAACAAAAAAAAACTACCACAAAAAGAAGAATTGAATTTTTTAAAAAGTGGTTTTGATTTAACACCACTGTCAAGATTTTAAAATCTTATTCTTTTTTTTCTTCTCCAGACAATATTTCTCAGGAGACTTCTCTCACTCTTTGTCCTAATAGAGATAGAACAAAAAACTGCATTGCTATTGTGTTTTAATTACGAATAAGAAAGCATCCTTGCTGCCTCACTGGAGGAAATGGGCAGTTTTTTTCTTTTTCAGGTACTTTTCCTTGTTCATACTTGTTAATGTTTAAGTCCCCACAACACCCTACGTATTCACAGGGAAGAAAAAAATTTATCAAACCTGATGCCAGATCTCACAAACCTCTGATAAATAATGTTTTGATTTTTCATTTCTTCCACAAGTATTTTTTGGAAAATTCTCAGCTTCTCTACAGAGCAAGTTGCATTTGCTTAAGTGCCTAATGTTTAGTGGGGAAGGAGTTATTTCCCTCAGAGATGATCTGGGTGTATTCACAATTGCTTTTTCACAGGGAAGAGTCTGTCCTCTGTGCATATGTATGGGAAACACATTTAGAATTATTTCTTGGAAAGCATCATTCATCCTCTGAGCCTTGTTCCCTCTAAAATTCCCACTGAGGTATCCTATGCTGGAAGCTGTTGGATGGCAACATCTCTTACACTATAATTTTCTGATAAAGGAAGTTGTGTTCTATCACATTTTAAATAGGGAAAGGTGAGAGGGCCAAATCAATGTGTGTTTTAACTATCTCTTGGTTTATCTATAAGAGCAGTGCATGTCACAGCTCCTTATCTTCTCCAAGAATTTCTGTCTTGAGTATTGACTGGCTTTTTGGGATCTCTGTGCCTCAAGTACAAACACCTCTAATTAACCAATAATTGTGTCCTCAGGGTTCTTATGTTTTTCCAATCTGAGGAGGTTGTGTGGGAGATAATTTGGTGTTGCTTTTCTTCACTCAAGTGGCTTAAACTGATGATTCGATGACTGGGAGCAGAGCATGGACTGGAACCCCTGCTAAGGACAGGACACAGGGTTGTTGTCTGGATTCATGGATGAAGAACTGGATGTTGTCAAGATTTATGGACTGGGGAGGACACCAAATATCCAGTTCTGTCATTGCCCCAGTATGATACTGGACCCACTGGCCGTGTGTGATGTCTTGATAGATGTGTTGCAATCACTACTAAAATACTAGAAATCAATAATTTTATGAAACCCTTCACACTGGTTACAAATAGTAATTACTGCTGCTAAAATAAGCAGTGGCATTTAGTTGAACTTCAATGGTATTCTCCATAGAAGACTTGGTCTCTACTTGTCTTTTCTCTGGTAAATTTAATGGCTTTTTAATGGTAACCTGTGAAGTAAATGAATTGAACATTTCAGTGGAGATCTGGAAGAATGAATGAAAATTCCAGAATAATCTGATTGGCTTGTTAATTGCTTGATAGTTACATTAAACTGAGTGGCAAAGTGGATGGTTTTCAAAAGAATGAGCTGAAAATATTCCTTCAACTTCAAGATGGCATGTCAATTTAGATTTTACAGGCTTTCTAATTTAAATAATTATCTGTGCTAAATTTTACTGTCTGACATTTTATAAAATCAAAGTAATGAGCTTAAAACAGAGAGCATATTTGAAAACATCTTTGTTGAAGCTGGCTTGAGATTTCAACAACTGTTTTTCATCACAAATAGCAATTTCATCCAATACAAAATGTTTTCAGAAAGCCTGAGTTGATTTTTTAGCAGAGTAAAGTTAAAATAATGCCTTCAGGATTTCTTTCTTTCATTTTATGCTTTTTAAGATTAAGAAAGAAACTGTTCAGATGATGTCTTAATTCCAATTCAGGCTTTTCATATTGATTTGAGTTTTGAAATGACTGGATTACCTGTGGAATACAGATTTGATTTTATGACAAAGTCTAAACTTATTAATCAAAGCAGTTCAATATTTCATTTTGCTCTTTGCTGAAATAACCACTCTATTTGACTAGAATCAAAAACTTTGATTTTTGAATCTATTGGTTGAAAAATAAGCAAACTTCATTGTTTATGCTCAGGAAAATGTTTAGGATTGTTGCCTAATATATAGTGTTTTCTCATTTGTTTTTCAATATGGTAAATTAAAGAGATTAAATTTTCTTAATTTTATTTAAGGAGAGAAAGGAATAAAAAAAATCCCCACAACACCCTAGGATAATTATAAAGTACTTTCCCTTGCATTTTGCTCTCTTTACAACAGTTCCCAAACGCTGCAGAAAGATTTCTTCAAAGGTAGATACTGGATAATGTCCTCAAATTTATAGTGTGTGTACACAATTGATAACAAAATCACTGGGTATTCCAAACCAAGGAGGATGAAGTGCTGCTGGAGATGGGCAGATGTTTCACCAGAAACTCCTTTGTGGTCATTGTCTTTTTCTCCTTCAATTTTGAAGCAACTTTTAAACGCTGCCTTGTGAAAATCAGCTCTGTCACTTCATGTGATATTTCTTGAACTTTACAGATCATTTCAGGTCTGTGGAGCCTGTGCCTAGTGGGCCCTGTACAGAGTTTTGCGCTCAGCTAATCTTTGCAGAGCAAAGCCAGTATTAAAAAAAAACCAGCTACCAGGCTTTATCCAGCTGTTCTGCTTTGCTGGAGCTTCATTTGGACAACTCTGGGAGATGATGTTTGTAAAGGGAGAAGATAGCACTGGTCAGCAAAAGAAAACCTGGCATTGAAAGCACAAATATGTTGTGACAATCATAAAGGTCACATAGTAATTCTTTGTAGGGGCTTGAAATTAGTTTTCCTTCTATTTTTTCTATTTACTTACGCTCTTTTATCTTACTTCATCAATGCAGTGTCCAACACAGAGCAAAGTGATCAGCAAGAGATTTGCTTTTTTATGAATGAAAAGGAAACAAAGAATCCTAATAAATGTCCCCCTTTCCTAACTGTGAAAATTGGAATTTAGAAAAACACAAATGCACAGCTCTGACACTGGAAGCTGTAGTTGAATTGTGCTTTTGGTCTCAGTGATTCTTTCTTCCCAACTCTTCATGTTCCTCCTTACAGTGGATCAGTCTGGATTTCTGTGTTCAAGCCCACTCAGCTTTGCAAAGTTTGGGTTTGGACTTTGGTTTAGAATTTTTAAAATGTTTCTAAGCCCTTGTTGCCAGCTGGATGATCCAAAACCTGTGTGAAAGATTTTTCATGCTACTGCCCTTAATGGATCCAGACTAGGCAGACACACAAGGCGATTTCTCTGGTCCTAATCTATAAAAAAATCAGGTTGCCCTTGATAGTAACGATCAGCTCATCAGTGTTTCAGCATCATCAGAATTCTCTCATCTGTTGCTGTAATGGCAGTGCCTGTGTTACAGCGTGTTCTGGTTTTGCTGCTGGCCAGAAGAATTTCAGTCCACCAACTCAGCGCCCCAAGGCATCAAAATTATACTTGTTGTGTTGGGAACGAGCTGGACTCGGTGCTGCTGCCATGAGGTGGATTTGGCCTCACTGGGAGTGACTGTTGATGCCCCCCCTGAGTAAGCAATCGATAGCATTGATTGTGCTGGTGAGTTTTGTGCTGCTCAGAGGCAGCAGCAGAGGCTGTGGAATAACAGGGGAATGAGCTGCCTCACCAAGCTGCTGCTGCCTGGAATTAGGAGAATTAGGAGTGACTGGTCTGCAGAATGAGCCAGGTTAGAGCAACCTAATGAGGGAGTAAAGATGATGCACATCCCTGCCTCTGCAGGAGCTGCCCTATTTCTTTCTACTTGTGTTTCCACATGGACATGGACCCTCTGGAGCAGGACTGGAAGCTTGTACACTTTTGCACCTCAAGCACAGCAGTGTGAGCTGAGTTGCTCCGTGACAGCTGAAGTCTTGCACAAATAAAACACATAATAGAAGTTGACAAACTTTCTCTTTTAAACTGAATTTTGTAATAGCTTTTAGTTGCTTTAATTACTTGTCATGGTTACAAGGAGAGCTTTGGTATAAATATTAATGTTATGAATGAAACATGAGAGTCTTTTATCTTAGTATTGTCTTCAAAATCACTTAGAGTTTCCTTTTGGTAGAATGATTGATGGAATGTCTTGCTCAGGACTGGACTGACAAGAGAAATTGTAGTTCAGAAGAAATAGCATAATTTTTAAAAGCATTTAGCTCTTGCTATGTTGACAGCAAGAGTTGAGCACATTTTAAATATCTTTAAAATCCTCTCAAGTAAAATAAGTTGTCACACAGTCTCACTTGCAGACATTAGGGAAGCTTCCTGTACTGGCAAATATTTCCTGTAGTATTCCCTCATCCTGCTTCAGAATCCATGGTTCTTTCCATAAAAAATGTGCTATTTATTGCAAAGATTCTGCTGGGTAATTGAAACAATTTCCTCATAAGAAACCTGTAGCCACCTCTAATTCCTTCTCAAGAACAAGGTAGAAAGTCTTATCTTTAAAATACTTTCTGGATAATTCTGTAGAAGAAAACTGACAATTATTTTGACCTGTCTGTGCCCAGGGTTTTATCTGACAATGGGTAACTGCTCTCAAGCTCTGAGGGTGCAGGAGGCTGCAAATATTTGTGAGCACTCTCTCCAAAAGCCTGTTGATGTGCTGGCATTAACCTTGGCAAAAAGGGACTTGGCCCGTAACTGCCTCTTATATTCTCTCCACTGGAGCAGGAATAGTCTGGGATTGAAGTAAATAAGTAACATCAACAGTCTAAAGGGAAGACAAATATATAGAAGTTTTTTTCCAGAGTGGTTAAGGATTAGAGCTGCAATTCCTGAAATTCTCTGCTGAGAAAATTTAGGAGGCGGTTTCTAGAGTGTATTTGGCTCTGCAGAAAAGCATCTCAAAAGTGAACATTAAAAGTCCTGCCCAGGGGTTACATCCTTTAAAAATGTCACCATAATTCTGGAGACAATTTATCTGCTGAATCTTATTGTAGTGGAGGGTGGTCACATCCAATGGATGGAGATCCTATCAATCATCATCCTTTGGGGTTTAGTGGAGAAATTCTTTATCCACAGACAGCTCCTACAACCCATCACCCACTGATAAAGTCTTTTAGACCAGTTTTTCTTTTCTGTGGGGAATATTCTTCTTAGGCAGAAATTCTATTCCAACAGCACCTGGCTCTCAAAATCTAAATCTTACATGATCCATTCATTCATATTTGACCAGGGATTATGAAAGCTGCATGCACACATTTTCCCACCGAAAATAAGAAGTGTGACAATAGGATAATTAGATTTTCAAACACTTCTGCATATATATTAAGCCATCCATAAGTTTACTTCAAGTTTAAATACTGTTGTGCACATTTGCATCTGTATGTGGATGTCCCTGAATGCTTGTTGGCTTGGTTTTTTAACAGATTTCTCTTCTATGCTAATGCAAGGCTTTGAAAAATCAGTTCTTTGAGTTAAGGCAGCATTGCTGGAAAGAATTATCGTCACTGGCTTTAATGTACTCAGGAAGCAAATGTAGTGTCCTTAATCAATCATAGCAGCAAGCCTTAAATAGGGTGAGAGATATTTTATTTCACATTAACTATTTTTTAAAGTGAAAATCAAACTAAGGAACAGATAGTCAATAGAGTACATAAACTTTGTAGGCTAGGTCATGGGTCTTTTTAGTTGTCAAACAATTTCGTATACCATATGTACCCTTATTCAACAATTCAAGTGAGAGTATGGCATCATGTCTGATACTTTGCACTAAACATGATGAATCTGCTTTTTCATGGTCACATTCTGTAGCCTTTATATAGTGATGGTTTTATGTATGTTTACATGTCCAAAGCCCCAACAAGAATTAAAAAAAACCCCATTCATTCAGGCTTCTAATAAATACAGTATTTTTACAAGTGCTACAGCATTTTGAATTTTTATGATAGATTATGTGTTCCTACCTGTAGATTTTTTTTTTAAAGAAACCTATTTGATGTTAAAATGCAGATTGATTTGACATTGTTTTCTAAAGTTGTGTAGCAGAAAACAATTTATGCAGGCGACAGTTGAGTAGTGGAGCCTGTAACTGGAGGAACAGCCTTTTGGGCCTTTTGTGGAGGGCTGTAGTGGCAGGAGAATAACCAACAGAATCCCTCCTGATAGTGGATTGATGAAAATCAGAGATGTAAAAATGTGTTCTTTTTGAAAAGGTTTCTGAGAATGAGAAAATCATTCACCTCTCCCTTAATTCTGCATTTTCCTTACAACTTCCAGGCTTTCATTTAAAAATTACTCTCTCCTTCTTTCCTGCCAGCAAGTTATCAGCTATCCTTGTGTAAATCTGTGCTGACACATGTTAATTCAACCTTGCTGAGAACTGTCTGCTTTTAAATTGCAGTGGCAGCAAATCCATAAACTCCAGAATTTACTGAGGGTCACATCAGTATTAGGATGCATCAGCACAGCAAAGGCAAACCCTGATCCTGCAAATGGCCACACTCCCAGGCTGGAGCTCTGGAGCAGGTACGAGGTTCTTCTAAGGACAGAGCACTAGTGCTGCCAGAATAACAGCATATTTATTCAGTGAGAATAAAGATCTGGTGCTCATTGGAGCTTAATTCAGCTGTCAGGTCATATATGAGCCACATTAAACAGTTTAGGAATTTTGGAAGTGCGTGATATGTTTTTTAGCACCTTGTGCAGACTTTGGTGTCTTTGGTCCTGTGAGCAGTAGCTCTGCTCACGTGTAAAGTCACGACTAAAGCCAAGTTAGAAGTAGAAATATCCGTGAAGGACATGTGGATGAGCAAATAAATGAGCGTGGATGGTCTCACAGATGAACAAATCTCACATTTGACCTCCTGGCTGCCCATGGTTGCAAAGAAAACAGATTTTAATAGCTTGCTAATGAAGCTTTTAACCTGAACACAACAAAGCTCTGGTTCATTTGATACATGTCCTGAGCAGGGTAAGGCTGGACATGGAGAATTAAAAGAAGCTCTTTATCCCTAAGAGTGGAAAAAAAAGCCTACAGATGCCTTGAGTCAGGATGTGAACAAAGACAAGAAACAACAGGACACCCGTGGTCAGCCTGACACGGTCACTTGTCTTGGAGGTGATTTTTGTCCATGGCTGCTGTACAGAGCCAGGCCAGGAATGTCTCAGGAAAATCCTTTGCCCAGGAAGCTGTACAATAGGTTTAAATGTGCATGTATCTGTTTGCAGGTAGAGTTATGCAATGTGATTTTAAAGGAAAAAAGGAGTTTTTATTGCTTGTATGTTGCCTATAAAGATAATCTTTCTTGCACGGTATTTCCTTGTGTAACAGTTCCCTTTATCAAGCAGAAATAGAATACAATTCTTTTCCTCCTTCATCCCCTGGCCTTAGATGAGCTTTTTCACATCCTTTAAGAGTGTGTCACAGATTTTCACCAGTGATGCTGAAATTAAAGGCTAAATGTTTAGAGCAAGTAACACTTGAATTTGTCCTTCATACTTCTTGGGGGAAAAAAAAGAAGTCTTTACCTAATGCCCTCATTTGCCATCCTCTGAGGAAGAAAGAGTATTTTTTTTCTCAGTGGTAATGGTCCAGCCAGGGGAATGTCATTTAGCACCAAGGGATGTCAACATCACAGAGCATTTGCTAATTTTATCAAGATTAATATAATCCTTGGCACTTGGTCCTAAATCATTGGTGACAGCTCATGGCAAAATGGGAAATATCACAGGGACCAATGACACTTGCTCCAGCTTTCCCTTCAGCAATAACACTTCTGATGTATTTATCTTAATTAGCAGCAGCAGGAGGAAAAGGAAGAAATGGAGACAGAGAGAAATTCAATTGAGTTTGAGCGAGATCATAATTAAGAAAGCGTTGGCTGTACAATTCCAAATGTAGGTTTCTGACAGCGAAAGAGAAACGCAGTTCACTTACATAAAAAGGCAAAAAGGTAATGAAATTTAATGAAATATTTGTCATTTTTCCTTTCCTAAGCATCAGCTCTAAATTCTGTCACTGTGTAATTCATTCAGAAAAGCTCTTGTTCCCTTATAGTAAAATCTTCCTATCAATGGGGAAAAGAAACCCCAAAAATAAGGAATGTCATTGCTGAAAGATGAAAGCTGAATCATTCAGTAATTTAAGTCATTTAAGCTTGAAATGCCTTTAAAAATAAATGCTAAATGGATGGAATTAAATATCAAATATATTTTTCTAGCTTGTTTTTGATTATTTTCCTGTTTTCCGGGTTGGTGCATTTTCTTTACCTCCAGTAAATAACAGAGCAATGTGCTGAGTAACTCAGCAACCCCAGTCTGTACACCCCTGTTTTTATTGATATAGCTTTGTGAAAATGAAAGACTCAGATATTAATTTTATTAGTAATACACACCCTTTATAATCCACCAGCTTATAACTAATAGTTTATAAACAGTTATAAGGTTTATAAACATCCATATGTTTAAATTATTTAAATTAATAACAGGAAATCTGCTGTTTCTGAGTATTTTATTTTTCTCTTCAACAATTCAACGGGAATTTTGCTTATAAATTAGTGTTCTCAAATGATTGATGTTGTTTTGTGGGGGATTTTAAATCCTGTTAAACTACTGGAAGAACACAAGAACAAGTTGGAAAAGTGAGAAAGGTGCTGGAGAGGTGGGGGCTGGATGAACAGTTACAGAGGAGGAAGTTTTACACCAAATTACAGGAAAAAAAGGTGGTTTGAGCCTTTATAGAGACAAGAGTGGAAAACCCTCAGTAGCTCAAAACACAAGATAAAATGGTTGTGAAAAGCAACTGCCAAAGGACTCCACAATAATAATGACCTTAAAGTATCTTCTTTCATGTATAAGTTTTTTAATTGCTTATTCTGACAAATGGCAACACAAGGTACAGCTTCATTATACAGGCACTGTTGGGGATTATTTAAGGGAAGTATATGCACAGAAAGCATATTTGTGTGGGTTACAGAGGGAGCTTCCATGTACCATGTGATAATTGTGTGCCTGAAGTCACAAAAACTGCACTCTCTAGCAAAACTGGAAGCTGGTTGGAGGGCAGCTGAGTGTGTGGTGTGGCTGCTCATCCCAATATTTCTGATCCCTGCCTAACTGGATTGCTGCTGGGAGGTGAGCAATATTAAAGTCATCCTTTTTCCCTGCTGTCAACTGCATCAGGTGCATTTCCCTCTTATTGACAAGTATCTAATAAGCTCAGATCTGCTCACTTCTATTTTTTGGAGGAACTGGACTTCGACTGAAGGGCATTTGGTCTGGGAGATAGATTTCCCCTTCTTGGGAAGTGAAACATCCTGACCAGCTTCACCTTGGAAGGCAGATATTCATTATTACAATTCACCTGACAGAAGAGCAGCTGCTCTCTGCAGAATCTATCTCAACTTTAAGCACATACCAATAATATGTCAAACTTTCGCTGGGGGGAAGAAAAAGAATGTATTTGAGAATTAAATGTTTAACAATATAAGTTAACTATTAGGGATAAGTGAAATGTGATCATTAAAAAAGCCCCAATAAAATAAAACATGAAAAATAGAGGGAGAAAAAAAAAAACCCCAAAGCTTGCAGATATTTTTTTGGGGTTGCCATTTTCAGTTTGTGTGAGCAATGGAGAAACTCCAGTCTCAAACTACTCTGAATTGTGTTTGAATTAAGCAGATTATTTTAGGTATTAGATTCAAGATCTTAGCTGTTTGTAACACCCAAGCTGGTGGGTTCACTTGGTGGGTGTGAACAGACAAACATTTTAAGCAAGCAGCTCAATCTCCCTTTAGAGAAATCAACTTGAACTTAACTACCTTTCTAAAAATGTGTTTGTGGGTAATCCAGACAGACTATTGTGACTCATCCTTAATCCCTCCTGAGGATGCAGCAGAGGAAAACCATGGCTGTGGCTGAGCCTGGTGCTCCTGCAGTGGCAGAGGCAGCTGAGCTGCTCTGGAGAACCTGTTGGGAGCCAGAGTGTGAATATGGATTTGGATGAACTCAAAATCTGGGTTTCAACCATTTTTGGAGCTTTTGTTCCTTTTAACCTGAGTTGTCCTGTGAATGATCCACTTAATTGATACAGCTCCAATCCAGCAAAACGTATCTTCTAATTACGAGAAAACACTGAACACGCTGGTGTCTTTATTAAGGCTGAATGAACTTTAGTCCTGGAGTAAACTGGATGGTTCCTCATGGAGAGGCAACGTAGGGCTCTGCTGCTTTCCTGGGATGCAGTTTCCACAATCCTTGGAAATCCTGGCTGTGTCCCTCAGCAGGGCTGTCTCCATGATGCAGGTGGGATGACTTTGGTGTGTTGGATCTACCCCAAAGGTTGGGAGAGTCCTTCTGTACCTGCCCAGCAATGCAGCTTCTTTGGATGTGTTAGAACGAGATACTTAGATAATTACCCCACTTCAGTGTACAACTGGTGTTGGAAACACTGCACAAATATAAAAGGAAAAGGTAGAAGTTTGTTTGCATTCTTCCTCAGATGTTTTAATTTCTCCAACCTGGCATTTCTTTGGCTTTTCCTCTGAGAGTCACCTTTCCTTTTTCATTAAACTCGAGATTAATGTTCTCCTGCCACATAGCAAAGCAACTTTATTTTGATATGTGTCAATTTGAGATTAACATACACAAGAAGTTTTGCCATGTAGCAATTAGTCTGTTGAAGAAATTAAAACCTTCAAGACATGTGACAGGACTTAAATTTCCAGTGGATTTATCTCAGTCTTAGACTCAAATAAGCTCCCATAACCTAATAGCTGTGATTAAAATCTATTTTTCACTAGAATGTGCTCCTGTTAATCACTGTAATTTTATTTCTGTCCTGATTCTCACTTTGGGCTCTTTTTTCCCTTGTTGTTTGAGATCTGAACACCTGTTCAGTACTTTATCACTAAAATTATTTTTTTCTCTGAAATGATAATAAGGTCTTTAAGCTGAGTTCTGCAAATATCTAGAGGAAGATAATTATATCTTTTTGTGTTTGTGTGTGCTTTCAGTGAACTATGCTTTAGAATATTTGCCCTCCTTTTTCAACAGTTTGTTGAAAAGTTTGTTTTTTTCCCTCTATTTGATGCAGTGGGTGGCACAATTTAATTTGATTGCATGAGGGTACTTCCACACACACTCTAATCCAGAAGCAATTACAGGACTTGATGAGTGAAAAATAACCAATGCTGCACAAAAATATTTAGAAAGAGACTTTAAAATGAGAAATTTGCTGATTAAATTTAAATTCTTTGAAAAATATTTGTGATTTTTGAGAGAGGCAGAGAAGGAGCCAAACTGTTCTTATATATTAAAAATTGTACATTCAGAAGGTCACAAGTACCACTTTTTCAGTCTGGGGAAGGACTGGTCAAAGGTGAGCTCTGCAGAAAAGAGAAGTGTTGGAAAGTTGATGTAGCAGAACTGATTTAATGATTTAGATGATCAGATTTTTGGTGCAGCTGCTATGATCATCCTGACTCATGACTTATTATAATGTATTTTATTTATTGTAGTTGAATCCAGGCCCAGCCCAGCCCATTTCTTAACTGTCCCCCTTTGCAATTATCAGAGCCTGCTGCACTCTGTGTTCACAGCACAATCTGGAACTGGCTCATCAACATTTACCTTCTTAAATATAAAATCTGACACAACTGGTAGTGATTTGAACCGGTGTCCTCTCTTATTGCATTAACATCTCAATTTACTGTATATTGTTGCACTCCCTAACATTTTTCTTATTTCTGAAATTACTGTGTTTTATTTCTGATCTCTTTATTCTAGTTTTATTTTGTTTTAGTGAGTAGTGTGATACTTGATTTTAATTTCTTCCTGAAACTGCAGTATTTCTAATTATAAATTATTACAGTGTTTCAAGAATAACAAAAAATGATAACATATTTCACTATTATTTAGTATGAGTTCTAATGAGAAACTTGAGTGCTTCTACATTCACTAAGACCTTAATTTAGGAAAATGCTGGAAAGAGTATAGGATTATATGACATTGTTCTTGCCAGTTGTGGGTCCACTAACTAATCCTGACCTCATTTAAAGTATTTGGGTTTCTGTTCCCTCAGCATCACCATCCTTAGCGTAAAGAATGTCTTCCTAATACCCAATCTAAATGTTCCCTCTTTCACCCTAAAGCCATTCCCCCTTGTCCTATCCCTGCTTGTCCACGCAAAAAGTCTTTGCAAAAATAGACATGGAGTGCAATGCATCCTATATGGCCACAAATAAATATTGACAAGTTATTTTTAATAGGTACCTGTAATCTGCTGGTGGTTCCAGCTTTGTCTCACTCTGGGGGAACGCTGTGAAATATGGGGCATGGGGAGCTTTGTGTGCACCTAAGTATGGAGATTATTGCTCTTGATTACATCTGATACAATAATTCCATCTGTACTGCTTGATTATTTTGTAGTTTCCCAGAAAAAAAATTACAACCTGATTTGAAGGAAGGAAGAAGGGGGAGAAATTAGCCTGGCTTTAGAAAACATGGGTCGTGTGCTAAGAGAGGAGGGAGGTGAGCCCAGCCTTGGGCTGCTGCCTCTGGAGATGCCCCACAATCACTGTGTTTAAGGGCTCAGGTGGAAATTCAAGGTGCTGGTCCTTTGCACAGGGAGGAATTTTTCCTCTGGCATGAAAAGGGGCTACAAAAGCTGCTACAAACATATTTTTTATTCATCTTCTGGTCTCTTCATGCCTCACGGGTACTCCATGGGGAGCCTCCGATGCTGTCTGCGCTGAGAAGTGGAAGGTTTTGTGCATATATTCAGTTAATTCTGAAATCTCAGATGTCACCTCCTCAGCCCATTTCCATAATTACTTATGTGGAACCAAATCGTGCAGCTATGATGGAAATAGAAGGAAGGCAGGAGTTAAAAAAAAATTAAATAAAATAGAAAATGTCACACAGCCCTCACTTCTGCCTTCCCAAACTGTGGGCCTGATCCCTGGCCTGTGGAAACCCCAGCAAAGATCCATCAGTGCTGTGTCTTTCTAGGTTCATTCTAGAAGTCATGATTTCAACCTGGGTGAGATAAGAGAGTGTGTTTTCCAGTATACTGATATTAGTTTTGGTCTTCACAGCATTCTTAACTTATTTATCTGTAGCTCTGAGAATCTGCTGACCCTCCTGCAGTCAGGTTATTGGATTTATCTGGGGTTCTTTTATTTGTAAGATATGCTTTCCTGGTTTTTCATATTTAAATACTCATTCTTGGCTCTCTGAAATTGTTTCACATCTTGCCCCCGTCCCAGTTCACTTTTCCTTTCATGAGGGCTGAACTCCAAGATCTCTTGTGATTTGTGGCAAATTTCCCATAAGCTCCCTGACTAATCCCAGTCCTACCAGTGTGTTTATTGCTTTGGTGTCTGGAGGCAACTGTGCAGCAGACACAAGATTTTCAAAGTGAACTTACTGGGTAATATCTGCTTCAGCCCCCTCTTTTTTCTTTCATTTCAGGATGTTTGGGGATTTGTTTTCATTCATCATTAACCATCGTCCGGTCCCATTGCTTTGAGAACCAAACCTGCATTTTTTTTGTTGATGGGCTGAGTAGTAACAGAGCAAGGGTCTTAATTTTGCCCTCACTTTGAGATCATTAAAGTTACAGAAATTAATAATAATTTATGCATAAAATTGCCTTAATCAAATTGCATTTCTTCCTGAGAAGATGCCTGAGCAGATATCATTGTGTTACTGCCATTGCACTGTAAGGGCAAGTGTTTGTATTACCTTATCTCACCTAAACTTAGGAGTTTATAGTCTTGTTTTATTAAATATCTCACACACATATTTATAGTTTCTTCCAGCTCTGGTTTCCTTCATATCAAGCACTTCTCTGCAGGGAGTAAAAAAAAATACTTCCAAAGCCTGTAATGTTCATCTTTTTCTGACATGCCTGGTTGTGACATATTAATTATTTTTAAATAACATTCATTAAAACTGTGCTCGTTCCTGCAAGATTTTAAAATCAATGTCAGAGAAAATGAAAGCCTTTGTTTCAAATTCTCTTTCTGATTATCTCCCCTCTAATTGACTTTTGCTCCTTTCCAGTCAAGTTTTAATTTCCTCATGTGGATATATGAGGCTGTCTGTTTCTATTTTTCTTTCTTCTGTCTGGCTTTGCATTTCTGGCCTAATATTGTCTAACTCTGATTAATTTTCATTGCATGCTAAGTACTGTGCAGAATGAAGACACTAAGATGTGCCCATGGAAAAGTGCCAGACAAGGCTGGCTTTGCTTTTTGGGTTGTGCTTGGTACTTCCCCAGACATCAGCTGGGACAGAGGTTTATTTTCCAGCTTTCATATTTCACAGTCATCAACCAGTACATTGCTGTAGTCTGGGGACAGACAGTCTCATTTCTGAGCAATCTTTATGACAGACCATTTTTAATTTGATGTTATTTTGGAATTATATATATAATTCCAGATGTTTTTAGTAGTTTCAGCTATAAACCCCATAGAAGTTCAGCTCCCTGTTGGAGAGGAGCACTTGTATGAAAGTGTTTAGTTAACTGTGAACATACCAAGACATATATGGTTCAGGTATATTAAAACTTTACCATGTCTGTACTGAGAAGAATTTGATCAACCAGTGCCACTTAACAGACTGTTTCCCAAAATTTTATCCTCCTATTTAGGTTGTGTTAATAGTCTCCTAGACATTCTGAGTTACTGCATGTTTTGATGGCAAAACCCAAAAAACTCGAAACAAAACCCCCCAAACCAAAATCATAACACATTAATAAATACATCATCTGTATATTGTGAAAATCAGCTTCATAGATACATCTGATAAGTTTAAGTATTTTAATTATCTTAGTTATCAATATGCTTTGTATTATTGCAAGGGAAGGAAAACAGAATCACCTGGAATGAGGTCTCAGGTAAATCATTTTTCTTCAAAAAGAAGCTTGTACTTAGCATAGCACCTCCTACTCATGGCTGTTAGATAGCAGTAGCTGTTACAACATCCTTCTGAAGTTTTTTAGCATGAAATAATATAATAATTTAAAAAATAATTACTACTCATCATCTAATTATTTTAGTTAGAATGAACCTTAAAGCTCATCTTGTTCCATCCCCTGCCATGGACAGGGACAACTTCCACTCTCCCAGGTTGCTCCAAGCCCCATCCAACCTGGCTTTGGACACTTCCAGGGATGGGGCAGCCACAGCTTCTCTGGGCAACCTGTGCCAGGGCCTCACCACCCACACAGGGAAGGATTTATTATTTATGCTATTAATAATGATAAGTGCAGTAAGGAGGAAGATATTTGTCAGAATGCAGAGAACTTACCATATCATAGTCAAGGCACAAGTAAAGTTGGAGAAAAGGCTGTGTCAGAGAATGAATTAAATCCCTATTGTTGGTTCTCCAAGGCAGATTTTTGTAATGCTTTCCTCAGCATGAGAAGGAGCTGTTGTGTTCTACAATACATCAAGTGTGTGTTTGCCAGAAGACTTTATTAACTTATTAAATCAGAAAGATGAAACAGCCACTTTGTTCTATTTAATTTAAAACAATAAAACTAAATAATAAAATTGTGGGGTCATAATGTAGTCTCGTGTTAGATAAGAAAGTCTTTTACTCAATATTAGAATTTCTTCCAGTGGTATTGTAGTTTTGTTTACATCCACACATTTAAGTAGTGACACTGCATAAGTGTCTATATGTTTGACAGCTTGTGCCATGTAAGTAAATGTGAAAAACTTTTGCTGATGCAAGAAATAAGGTATGAATTTAAATGCATACAGATTTAGAAACTCAGAAATTTAGAAACTTCAGAAATTTCTAAATTGAAATTTATTAAAAAAACAGGAAAAAAACCAAATCAAAAATCCCAACCAAAGCTGCATATATTGTATGTGGAGGTGAGAAGGACAACACACAGTTCCTGATGATAATTTCTGTATTAGGTTAACGTTGCCTTTGTTGAGGAAATGTGAATTTATGAAGAGAAGTTCATAAATTTAATGTGATACAGACTGTTGAGCACATCACCACGAAATATTGCTGAAAACAGAATTTAGAGATTGGGATGTCAGTAGCAGTGATAGATTTTGAAGCTAAGGAGGTTGCTCAGTTTGCAGGTTACTTCACAATTGTCCATGGGAGAATTTCTTGCACCTTTCCAACAAGTCTCCTTTCCTGAGCTCCTGTTAAACCCAATCCCTGTTGGGAATCTGTCTCTGGGCATCTCTTGCCATGTGAAGGAATTGCTCAGCCTTTCAGGTGCAACTCTGAGCTCAGACTCACTGACTGCAAATATGGAGGAACTTGCCAAGATTTTAATTTTAAAGTGTGTGTTTGTAATTCTCAACTCTGTGACAGATTTAGAATAGCAATTTTTTGAACTGGCAAAAGCGTTTTAGATCATGATCAGTAACAGTGTAAGTTTTAAATAGCTCAATTTGTGAAACAACTGTTATGTTGTTTTAAATATTTCTGTTTTAATTTTTTCATTTGATATAAAGGTCTTAAAATAGAGATGTTTTTTTCTAGATAATTTTTTGTAATACACATTTCTATTGAAAAATAGAATGGATAGATAAACAGAATACAGATTACATCTCCATCTCCTACACTCAGCTGCAAAAGATCTAAACTATTCTTTGATTCCATCATACCATTTTTTGAATTTAAAGCCAATATCTGTTCTCAGTAATCATAGTGATCTACACCAAAGCTTGAAAGATTCAGGATCAATTTTTAGCCAGAATCTGTGGATTTTGTTTGAAGGTGCAGTTCCAGGTTTTACATCTGTGCTCATACTTTACTTAATCCATCTGGTTTTCTGCCTGTGCATGTAGAGGGGGCTGAAGTGGGTACAAATATCCCCAAGTTCAAAACTCCTTGCAAGAGTATGAAAACAGAGGTGCATTGTAACTTTAGTTTTTCCTATAAATTTATTTTTTGATCTTTTTTTAACACTGCCTTTGGTGCAGCAGTTTTAATAAAAGCTGCAGGAGCAGAGACTCTCTGTATCCCTGTGTGCTATAAAACCTGCATATGAGCCTTCTGCAGAGTTTATGGAAATGTGACTTTGGGCATGAGATACTATTGCTCTGAAATAGCTGGTTGTTGACATCCTGGCATTATTTTCCTTTACCCAGGAGCATGATCTGCCAGGAGTTAGGTCTGCCAGCAAAAGCTATGGGAGGGATTTTCCAGCAGTACATGGCTAATCAAAATATAAAATAGAGAATACTGAAAAGGTCACCATGGCAAACAGCTGGATTGTATTTCATGAATACATTAAGCATTTCATTTCTAATGTCTCATTCCAAAGACAAAGATTTTAATGAAGCTGGAAAATGGCAGGAAGCTGCTTTTTTAACCTGGCTCCGTGCTGCAGAGCAAACAGGCAGTGCCAAAGGCAGGTTGCCATTGCACAGTGAGATCTTGCAGGGCACGTGAAGTCTTAGAGCTGGGCACAACTTTGCTAAAGTACCCAGAGGTTTGATTAATTTATCGCTATTTTATTCAAGTAGAATAATTAACACCTGCTCTGGATGCTCTTTACAGCTTCAGAACCCTTTTTTACCCCGTTTTCGGTGAGGTACAATGTGTTTTCTCAGTTTTATGGGTGCATTAAGAAATAACATGGGCTCCATGATTGAAATTAAGTGCCTTAAAGGGCAGATTTCTTATTTGTGCTGAGACTTTGCTTCATACAAAAGATATCTATCAAAATTTCTTATCAGGACCTTACATGTCCCGCAGCCAGTCCCAAGTTAACAGGACAGGGAGCTGGACTGATGGTCAAGCTTCTGCTGTTCTTTCCTGAGAGAAGTTCCTTGCTGTGCCCAAAAGATTGGGTTAGAATTACTTGTAGGTAGGAATTATGTGGGTAAAGGATTTTGGTGTGGAGTAAAATACCAGCATATTGCAGCTGCAGTTTGTCTTGTCTTCTTCCCTAAGAATGGCAAAGATTTGATGAGATGCCACACATAAATTAGGGGGGGAAAAAAGAAGAGCAAATATATTTTAGTTTTTTTGCTTTATTTGTAGCCTTGGGTTACAGACTTGTGAGTAGAAAGAAATCTTGTGAGGGTAAATGTTAGGTCTCTGCTAGTCCATTTAAAAATACAAATCTACAGCACACAGTTTCTTCAGAAGATTCAGCTGCTGTGGAAGGGATAGACAACATTTGTCAGTGTCTGTCAGATGTTTAATTGAATAATTCGCAGGTGAATAGGGAATTTTTTGAGTAGTGATTTGACATTTTCTAATTCATGTATCTCTGAGAACCAACACTCACATTCCCCCCTCCCCCCATCTTCAATTATGTAAGAGATTTGATTTTGTTTTGAATTGTTCTGATTAGGAGTTCAGTCTATAGAGCCTATAGATTATTCATGACCCTTTCTCTTCTGATGGAGGGAGAAAATCGTGCCACCATCATAAATCTTATAGCAAATATTTCACATTTCCAGTCCTACTGGGACAAATGAAGGAAGCAAATATTTATTTTCCTTGTAAGTCAGAAAGCAGCCGTGCTGCTGGGGCAGACGAGGCAGTGACATGTGCTCCGTGCTGTTTGTCATGTCCCAAGCTCCAGGGATCCAGGTTCTGCTTGCTGGGGAAAGCATTCAGCCTCTTGTAAGGAATGAGGGATCATTTCCAAGAAAGCTGAGCACTTCAGCACAGCCAGGTGTGCTGGAATTGCAGGTACAAAACAACGCATGTATTAACTTGAGTATTCCACATCTAGGGCTTGCAGGATTCAGGGATGAGGGCTTCCTGTCCTGAGTTCCCTTTAGGAGAAACTGCTTTCCACTGCCTCAGGGGTATTCACATCACCAGGATAAATTTAGCTTTTGTCAAAACCTCCCCAGAGTGTCCCAGCCAGTTTTGTACACTCAGAATCCCTGGTCCTTTAAAAATAAATAAACCCCAAAGAAGCCATGCTGCAGCTCGTTATGCCTACAGAAAAAAAACCCTTATATGTTTTTGTCTGCTTCGGGTCTTTTGGGGACCATAATGGTGTGAGGGCAGCATTGTTTGGTTTTATTTTTCTGTTGTAAACTCCGGAGCAGTTATTTCTGCGCTGACATTTGGAGCAGAGAGAAAGCAGGTGTGGTAATGTAGGTAGGATTATGGTTTAAATAATGAAGGCAGGCTGGTGTTCTGAAATTTGTGTCTTTGTGAGATTTGATGAGCCAAAACAGTCCAAGGAAGCTTGGTGAGGCTTTTTGTGCAGAAGGGCTCGGCACTGTGAAGCTGATTAAGGACTAAGAGAACCACCTATTTAGTGTGGGGTGAATGTGGGCTTTTATTAATTGGTCAAAATGTATTTTGTCATGGCTTTCCTGGGCAGTCACAAGCTTTTTCTGACATTCATGATTTTGGAGTGTTTTACTGTTGGAGTAGGCTGTTGGGGTAAAGAGGACATCTGATTTCAGGTTTTCCATCTCAAATCATGCTTCCTCTCTCCCTGTCCTCCCCCCAGAACTTTCTGGTTGCCTCGATCTCCAACAAAAGACCAGTCATGGAAATGTGGCCCCAGTCCAGCCGTAAATTAAAAACTGGAGTCTTGAAAGGAGAAAACACACAACAATTAAAGAAACAAATAAACTAAACCCCCACAACAACAAAACCAGAAACCAACCAACCAAAACCAACCAACCCACCCCAGGTTTCTGGAGGTGTTACTGCGACAATTTTCTGATTTGGGGTTTTTTGATACAATTAACTGAATATGACTGAAAATAGTAATTTGACACAATTTTATTTGGCTTTGTTTTTAAGATGTCCACTTATTTCACTGTTTTTTGCTTCCAGTGAGTGGTCTTTTGATGAATTATTGCTCATTTTCTACCTAAGCTGAGGTTTGTTGTGTTGTTCTGCTTTCCCATCCCCTGGGTCTGACCAGTTCCCTTGACATTTCAATAATGATTCTGCTTTATTTGAGAGAATAAGTTGATATGGGGAGAAATGAGTGTTTGCTTTTCCTGCTCAGCTGTTAGAATTGTTATATTTACGCTTGCAAGTGTCATGCAGTGAGTGACTGTACCTGGTGTCTATCCCTCAATATATATCTGTAGACTGGTATAGCTGTGAAATGTACCCTTCCATTAAATTTCCTTTTCCACTCTGGCTTAGATAAGTGTACTCTGATATGATTATTTTTTACTTTAGTGACAATTTAACGTCCAAACTCATATTTTCTCATTATCTGTCTTATCCAGGTTAATCATTTTACTGTGTTCATTACTGGGTATTAGAATTTAGCAATTCAGATTGCAAAAGAGATAGAATTGAGGATAAGGGAAAAAAGGATAAATTTATACTGAAATTATTAACCTATTACTTTACAAGTGAATGTTTGTAGGAATTTGACTAAACATGTATATATCTTTTATATATATATGTATGAAATGTGAAAAAGTCAGCACCATAGAGCATTTTTGATGCTTTTGGTAGAAGAATTTTGTCAAGTTTCTTTAAAGTTTGAGGTGACTTTAAAAAAAACTTCTGAATTTAATACGAACAAGCAACCCATCACTGCAAAACTGATATGAATTGCATTAAATAGATGTGGTTCTTAAATAGAATTAACTATGCTTCTTAAATGGAATTATCTATTCTTTTTCATTATGCCAACACCAAGTTCTGTAACTCCCTTTAATTTTAATAGATGTTTTTTGGCTGGTGAGAGAAGATCTGCACCATGGAATATTAGAACAGATGCACTATTGCCTTGATCCTGCCTGCTGCTTTGTGTGGGTTGAGTTAAAATTGCCTCTGTTCAGAGATTTGATGTTCACTTAATATATTAATTTGTAGGTTTGAGGTCTAAGATTGTTCATCTTCTCTGCTGTACTGCAGGCTGTTGTTTACTTCCTTTGGTGCTAAAGAGTAACCGTGCGAGTATAATGAATGCATTGATTAATCATTTCAGTGTAAATCATTTATATTCCAAATTAAGTGGCTTGAAAAAGAGCTGAGAACAATTTTTTTTTTTTTAATTCTTCTTGCCAGAGTCTGACCCCTCCATTCTGCAAATGCACCAGGCACCTACTTCCTCCAGACCAGTTCCTGAAAAGTCAAATTTTCCTTTTAAGAGCATAACCTCCAGATACACATGTACATGTTAAGGAAATTCAGTCCCATTCTAATGTCTCTGAGGCAGAAGAGCTTAGGATAATGAAAGGGAAAGATAAAAAGCTTTTCTTCCCTCTTTGCTCCTTCTCTTTCTTCCCATTTTGGAAGAAGCACACACATAAAGCCTGTCACCTCAGAATGCTACCAGCTTCCTAAAGGTCTGGAGGTTCAATAACAGTGTTTCCCTGCAGGCTGAGCAAGTATTTGGCTGTTCAGCCTTACAGTCCAGAGCCAATTAGGCAACACTTTCAGCTGCATATAGACTCTCCAAGTGATCTCTCAAGCCCTTTCAGCTTCTCCTGGAACACTCTTTCACTAAAACTGATGATACTGAGCACTTGGATAGGGCTTTGCAGGGGAAATCAGTAACGTGGTGTGCACTTCAGCTGGGGAAGTTGAGGCACAGACAGGAAAAATGGCTATTAAAATAGCTGGGAGTGAGACCCAGATATCTTGACTCATTGCCCTGGGCTCTTAGGAACTCTCACAAATAGGCTCTAAATTAACAGTAGATCCACAAAGTCTTCCCAAGTGCCCTACATCAGCACTCAGTGTGAGGGATATCAGAACTGGGATGTTGTGTCATCTCAGGCCTGTTTGTGTAGGGCTGCTAAGTCTCTGTGCATCATAAAGGCAGATGAGACAGTGGCTTCCTTAGAAAACACTATTTCACCCAACAAAATGTTTCTCTACAATAGCAAGGAGCAGCTTTTATTTCTGCCAAAATCTTTACAACCAAATGGACAAAATTTATCTATAGCCTGACAACCAATATGCATTATCCTCAGGTTCTCTGCTAAACTATTAAAATTAATCAGGTGGCAAACTTTCATTATGCCAGCTCTAATAAACAAGAAATCCAGGCTCCTAGCACTGGCAACATCAGTAAATAGAGCAGTACAATAAAGTGAATGAGGAAATTCTCCAAAAGACAGTCAAATCAAATTAAACTGCATGTACACCAAACTATTTATTTTTGTTTTGAATCTTTCATACAAAAGTATCACAGCCAATTATATGCTGTGTAATAAAGTGCAAATACCAGCAGCTTGGGGGGGAGACTTTGCTGTGTACCCCTTTGGCAGTTCCATTAGTGTTGATGGGGCTGTGGGAATCAGCATCTATAGGTAAATTAAAAGCAGGTTTGACTAAGAGAACTTGCTTCTCTTTTTAGTTAGAGAAGACTAACTGAGGCCATTTTGCCTGGGATTAAACTGTGACGTGAATAAGGTCTGGGAAGAGTCAGGGAAATGAAAGGAAAATTAGGAAGGTATCAATAAGAAATGCATCCAGGGCATTGGTTAAGAATAATCAGGTTAAGGTACAGTGGTCACAAGCTTCTCAGGTCAAATAGACCTGCAATGACAGTAGAAAAGCTGAAACTGTGGCAGCTGGGAGCTGATAGGGTCAAATAATTTGCAGTATGAGCTGCACATAACTTAATAGTAGTGAACTAATCAGCTACTGGAGCCCTTGTTAGTTCAGCACAAGGGAATGGAAGAGAACGGACCAGGGAGCATGAAGCTACTGAGGGACCTCGAGGTTGTGTGTGTTTTAAATGCCTGAGAATTTATTCAGCTCACTCTGAGAAATACAACTGCATCTCCAGAGCAAGGGAAAGAATAGACTGCAGTTTCTTTTTGTGGGATCCCTGGATTTATGCAAAGCACCCAAGAAAGTAAACAGCCTGAGGAGATGCTCCAAAGTGGAAGCTGCTTGTGTGCACAGACAAACTGTGCAGCTCTTTGGAGGCAGTATCCGAGAGCCTGCGTCATCACTGTGCTGCCTGGTGATCAGACAGGGGAGATTGGGAAAGAGGGTTTTATTTCTGTGTCTGAGCCTGGCAATCCTTTTTCCAAAGGTGGTAGACTGAGCAGCAATGCATTTGTTTCTGGCACACCCCTAAGGAAACTCATCTGTGTGTGTGTGCAGCAGCCAACGCTCACACTGTGGATTGAAGCAGCCCTGGCACCATCACCAAACCCAAACCAGGAGATTTGCTCGCTAAATTGGGATCAGGCCCAACAGCTGCAAAGTCTTTGTGCTTGGCACTTTGGGAATATCAGTTTGCAGCAGATGAGGGCTCTCACCTGGCAAATTAATTTCCACTTTTAAACTGATCCACCCTGAAAAGAGCCTGGCTCCGGCTGCGGCACAGATCCCAGCACTGCTTGGCTGCTGGTTGTGCAGACTACTTTGAAAGTAGTGCAGAAACTGCTTTACTGTTTATTTAATGACTGATGTGTTGGTAGGATACATTTTTTTTCTGTTTCTCTCAGCTCACACGTATTTATGTGATTATGGTGATCCCTTAACCTGTGTTGATGGAAGGTGGCGATTTCTCACCTTGTCACTCCTTGCTTTGCTCTTGCCCAGGGGAAATGCTCTTCCCAGAAATCTGTGTAGTCTGTTCCTGGGAGCAGCAAATGTTTACCCAACAGTGCAGGACCTTCACCCACACAAGCTGAGAATTTAATAAAATAAAAATATGTATTATTTTGTGCATGGGACTGGTAGCTGAGACTTTCAGAAATGTAGTTGAATGAGGATATTTTCCCTGATTTTTGGAAGGTCTCCCTATTCTCCTTCTTATTATTTTTTTTTTTAAAGTAAATAAAAGTCTAAAGGTACACTCTAGTGTTAGGATTAGCAGCTCAGTGTAGTGCACTGCACCTCAGCAGGCAAATAATGAAGATCTACTCCCTTTCTGTGGCTACCTGCTAACTAAGGCAAAGAATCAAGCTCATAAATTAAACAGAGCTGGCCCTGCCAGAACTCTTTTACCTGAGCCCATTATTGCTGCTCTTTTACATTCTGAGCATGATGGAAAATTCTGTGTTCATAAGTTTCATATCAGGGATTGATGTTGATATTCTGTTACATTCCAAAATCCTTCTTGCTTGTTATACATTTAGGGGATGAGGGAACCTTTGGGCTTAATGCAAGGCTGCCCACAGTGTGTGCCCATTGCATCCCAAATGTGATCATTTCACTACTCAATTATGGTGTTTCTTGAACCTGTTACATGGAAATAGAAGGTGGAAGATAAATGCAAAGGGATTATGATATGGATAAACCATGTAGAGCTTTTTATGGCCTACTCATTAGCTCAGGGAAGAGTTTGGTGTTGGGGTTTTTTGTTTGTTTTATTTTCTTTCTGTGTTTTTTTCTTCCCCCCCCCAACTACAGATTAGTTGCAAAGGAGACTCTGACAAATTAGATGAAGAATGAATGAGTCATAAAGTGACAAATTAGGGGATTAGAATATTTTAATTTGGTTTTGTTTTGAATATTAAACAAATGCAGTGCCTCGCATTAAAGACTGTAATTTGCAAACTGTGCATGGTAGATAAAACTGTGTTTCATCTTGCACAACCTGCTGAGCACATCAGCAGCACATCCTCAGCTTGTGCCAGTGGCTTGGGAGGGACTTTGTGTGTGTGCAGGGAAACCCATCAGTCTCTGGTCATTTTGTACCTGAGCTTCTGGACAAGAAAGTTTTGTAGACTTGCCTCATGGGGCAGACAGAGAAAGAAGTGCCCCATAAAAAATTTATGAGTCCCAGAGAATGTTTTCCTAAGGGATGATAAAACAGAATCGAGAGAGTTGTGAGTGGCTTCAGGGAGAGGGAAAGTATTTGAGCTTCCCCTTGAACTGAAGACTGGAGAGTTCTATCCACAAACATATCACAGGCATTCTACATAAAGAGGGAGGGGGTTGGGACTTTTTGACTAAATACATTTTTCAGTTGCTGCAATGAAAAAAAAAAAGTGGAGAAATATGATGTCCAAGGGATTCAGTATTAAGCTGTTCAGGCACTACACTTTCAGACATCAGTTTAATCAGGCCAGTCAGAAGGAATATGCAGGTCTGAAATCAAATAATACACGATTTCTTAGAAGGAGATGTTGGCAGATCAGAATCTGAACGGTTTTCTGGAAACACCTTTTTCATATGTGACTTTTTTTCTGATCCAAGAGGAGCTATAACTATCAAAGAGCTGCCTTGAGAAGGAGGCTCTCCCTTAGATCAAACTATATGAACTTGGTCTCCCTGTGTAAGGGAATATTCATTTGGTTGTCTGCCAGTTGGCAAGTCCTGAATGAATAAGTCTCTGTCTTCTGTGACAGTGTCAGTTCTGCTGCACGGAGGCCTGAGCAGAAATCAGGTCTAGGCAAGGAAATGGAATTTGCCTGCAGAAGAATCACATGATACATGAGAACAGTCACACATTCAACCTTGGGCAACAGCCTTGTCAGCTCTCATAACTTAAGCAACTTGAGGTCTGCGTGAGAGCCTGGGAGAGGAAACCGGTGGAGAAGGAAGGGAAGCAGATGGTTCAGCTTTACATGAGTTGTGCCCCACTAGTACAGTGTCACACCAGGTACCCAGTCTGGGGTGCAGAGCCTCTGCAGCTGTTTGGCTGGGCCATAGCTGAACACTGGGAAGGTTGTTTCGTGTTTGGGGATTGGACTGTGACTTGGGAGAAGTAACTTTGATTCCTGGCTGTCCCATGGGCTCCCTGGGTGAGCAGGCAGCATGTTGCTGATGCACTCTGTGCCTCGGCTGGGAGCAACATGTCCAAATTCGTGCTGCTCAGCTGCAAGAGTTGTGTCATCTTGAAACACAGGTTTACTACTGATTTCTCCTCTTTCTCTGGGAATTTCCATGACCAGCCCAGAAGAATTATGTTTATTATGATGGTATTAAAGCTGCCAACTCAATATACTGGGAACAACACAGAGGGAGAATAAAACTCCCTGTTCCCCATGTTATTAATTGTTTTAAGGGCTTATCTAAAGCAGAAAGCTATTCTGGTACCAGATAAGGTGTGAATAAACCCACATAAACCTGTATAGCTTCATGAGGCTCCTCTGATACCAGATTAAAAACAACTTCTTTTTGGTTGTATTTTTTAGTTTGTTTTCAACAACTGCACTTCTTTGTCGGGTTGACAGCAAAGAAACGTTTTAGAGTATTCTCTTCATCTCCTAAATTTCAATGTGTTGAGCAGCTGCTTTCTGTTTATATATATGTGCTTTGCATTCTTCCAAAGCTGTCTGTGCTTTACCAGTGAACAAAATGATTCCATAAAACACACTCTGTGAAGAACCTGAGAATGGCACCCGCTCTATAAATGTGTGGCCAGTTGCTACAGTAGGTTTTTGTGATATGTGAGAACCTCAAGGTGAATCTCTCCCTTGTTCTGGAAGGTGGGGATGGAATGTAGGGAATGGTAGGATGTAGGTGGTGTAGAAATTGTTCCCAGGGATGAGAAGGGAAGGATGCATCCTCCAGTAGAGTAGAATCAGCTTCATTCAAGAGTTACTCCAGTCAAAGATCTGGCCCAGAAGGTATCCTCATGATTGATGTAGAAACTATTTGCTGAACCTGTTCTGCAAATCTTCATCTTTATGATCAGTGGTTTGAACTCCATCTATATTTTAATGCACTTATGATATGATTAAAAACATGAATTTAATGAATAGGGAGAAATTACTTTCTTACTTTGTTAGTATAAGGACATTATGTCTGACCTAGTTCTGCATATTAGGAAGGAAATAGGTAGGGAGGAGTATAAAGCAGCAGCTGATTTTTAATATACTCTGAACTGCTTATAGGGAGAGAACCATTCGTTCCAGTGATTATTTTCTGGTTGTTTACATATTCAGTTGCATCTGTTTCTAAGCACGATTCACAAACTGACTTAATTGTTTTTAAGCCTATAACTATAAGGGATATATTTTAAAAAGCAAACCCATTTGACTTAAATCAGTACATTAAATGGCAACATTTTAATTAACTCAGGAATACTTTCCCTTATTTATTGTGATTTATTTTTCCCCTCTTACCTAACTCTTGAGAGCAGAAGCTTATGGGTTCCCTATGGAATTCTGTTATTGTGGTGAAGTTTTTCATTGAAATTTGAACAGACAAAGCCTTGAGGGTATTGAAGTTTCCTGCCAAAATTTTCCTATTTCCAAAAATTTATAGAAACACCTATTCCAGTGATCTGCTATTCACTGTGGTTTTAATCCCTTAAAAATGTGATTCAGATTTTCAAGAGTCTGTGAAGTTGTGTTCAAGATACTGCTGCAATGCTTTATTAATTTCACAGAGCAAATATATTCAAAGAAGCCACAAGCACAATTAGGGAGCTTTATTTCTCTCTCTGAGATAGAGCTAAAGTACATAATCCTGAGGGAAGGGAAATTCTCTGCTCCCACTGACTTGTGTTGCTTCCAGGTAACAAAGGTACAGGGACATCTGACATCAAGCCAGCAAAAAAAGAGAATGATTCAGGAGACTGGACTATAAATAATTCTCAAATTCCATCAAGTAGTCAACTTGAGTTATTTAATAAAGCACCGGGGAAGACTTGGGTTTATGACTGTCACACGGGAGGAGATCAGAAGAAAATAGTGACATCTGTGTGGTTCCACTGGGCAAATTCTCAGAGTTTCATTAATGGAGCATTAATGAGCAGAAGACATATTGTCATGGCTGATCTGTGTCTCTGGAACCTGCATGTCAGGAGTTTATGATGGACCTGATCCTGCTCCTCCTGCAGTCAATGGCGCTGTAACCATCAATTATTTCTTACACTTCTCATATATAAAATATCTCTGGTCTTCATACAACAATTAAGGGCTTAGGAAATATCCCAGGCTGACAGTCCTAGAGACTGAAATTCTGTTTATTTGTGGAGTAGGCTGAGCTTAACTGAGAGTGCTACTGGTGCTCCATCTCCACTCTGCTGTCCCTGGACCCTCTCTGGGGCAAGAAGGCTCCTCACCAGCAATTTCTTTTCACTTACAGCATCCCCAGAAGTGCTCAGGAACAGACATCTTCCAGCTACTGAGCATTGCCATTTTTCCTGAGTGACAAACTAGCACAGGTATAAAGGACTACCTAAATTTCATTTATCACTAAATGTGTTCTATTTATCACCACAAAAATCGCATTACTTTTGTTCCTATTTCATCCTGTTTGAAGGAGTTTTCTCTGCCAGGCCAAATCTAACTGCACAAGAAGTTGAATTTTAAAGATCCAGGTTTGCAGACCACTGAAGAGCCCTCAAATGTTAATGAGTTTCAGTCATGACCAGCCAAGGGCACTTTGGAAGCAACAACCTCGGGGTGGAAGGTTCAATATCCTCTTACCAAACCTCTGAGGCCTCCAGTCATGTTGATGGATTTCTTTTCATGTTGCTTAGATATTAACTCTGTATACTAGAGAAGAAAAACATAAGCCATAATCTGAGAGGCAAGAAAAGTATTTTAAAAAACTAGGGAAATGTTAATAATTTTTATTATTATTTCTAAATAATAGCAGTACTTTCATAGAGCTGTAAAAGACGCCATCTACAAAACATTAAAAATCATAGACATTTTAAATTGAGATGAAATCCTTGGGGAAATCAACAGGAATTTATTACTATGTATTTAACTTGTATGGTTCATATGAGGTTATTGGTTCAAACAAAATTTTAAGCTAGATACAGTATGCCTCAGTCCTAAAAAATCATTCATCCTCTGCTAATTTACCCTATGCCATAGAGCACAATGTATGAAAATTTTTAATGAGATAAAAATTGTATTTAGGAAAGAATTCATCTGGGGCTTTATGATCTGCAAGAAATGCAATTGAAGCTCTGACATTCACTTGGAAACAAGGAAATGTAACTCATTTAAGGGACACAATTTGTTAAGCATCAATTTATACATCTAATCTATACCTATAATCATGTTTTTTAAGTCTTCTGCTGATCACAGAATTGGTTGGTGGCACTGTAAGGAGGTGGAAGGGGTTTCTTTCTATGTAATGCAATCATATCCAAAGAGTGGGGGTTTTTGTGGGTTAACATCAGACACTGCCACTTGTAACAGGCTCATGTGCCAGGACAATCTGATCCAAAGAAATGTATTTTCCCCCCAATATTCTGACAGCAGTGCATCTCAAATGGAGGTGCTGCTCAGCACCTTGCAGTGCTACTTCCTTATTTTTATGAGCACTTTGAGGTATTACATGAACAATATACATAAATAAACCACCTTCTCCCCCAACCTTCTAAATGCAGTGAATAAATGGTGATATCTCTTCCTACAACTTGAACCTAAAAGGAATAAGATCCTACTGCCACTCTTGGGTAATGGAGTTCTTTTTTTCCCTGTCAGTGATGTGGGCTGGTGTTTCTGGGATGCTGACAGGCCATGACAAAGGTCATCACACTTGCTGTCTCCAAACTGCCAGTGACTTGAATGGGAGTTTGAAGTGCCCAGAATTGAGCCCAAGAATTGTGGTTTAAGAGAAACGTGTCTGCTAATAATAATTTCTTATAAACTCCAGGTGAAAACCAGCCCTGCCAATGCTGGGGGAAGGGAGAGGGGGGAGGGAGTGGGAACTATGTGCAATTTCTTCATTTCTGCTAATAAAATTAATCCCTGCGCTGCGGGTTTTATCTGTGGACTTCTGATAATAAAGATGTGAGTGCCATAGAATAATTTTAGGCACAGGGAAATGAGTTGATTAATCCAAGTCCTTTGATAGAAACAAGAACTTGTTCTCCAGCTTCTAAACTCCTGCACAGCCCTGAGAGAAAGCCTGGGATTTTTCATTGCTTCCTGTGCCAATTTCTGTAGAATCAAACTGAAACATTTTGTGACAATACAAACTTTTTTCAAAAGCTTTCTTGTAGTGATTTTGTTCAGCTTAGAAAGAAGAATTGTTTTCCATTTTATTTTTATATATCTATGTAGGTACACATATATATGCATATATATAGCCATTTTCCAGACTTTTTTTTTATTGAGCCATATTTGGTTCTAAGTTATTTAAGCCAATAAATAATTAATTATAAATATGGTTGTCTTCAAAGATGTATTTAAGGCAGGATCAGGATAGCAGCAGGATTAACATGCTGTGTAATTAAATTATACTTAACAGAAGTCCTCTGGATTCACAGTCTTCGTGGATGACAGTGACTTGAAGATCTACAGGAGTTTATTCCAACAGAAACTCAGGTGGGTGTAAATTCTATTTCATTGCTGATTTCATCCCATGTAGCTTGTTTTGTACTCTACTTTAAAAGTTTGCTGTTCTCTTTGATTCCAGTTGTTTGTCACTGAATGTCATTTAATGCAGGACAACTTATTACTTCCTCAAAATGTTGATGGGTATAAGCAGCTAAAAAATTTCCATTTTTCAACTGGGTCTGTCACAGAGCCAATTATCAACACTAATGTGTCCTCCTTTCTTCACTCTGTCAGTCTCCACATTAGACCTCAGACCCTGGACACAGGGGAAACACTGAGGTGTGCCTAAATTTGGGGATGAAATGGGGGAGAATGAAAGGGGAATAAGCATTTCTTCCAAATTGTGAAACAAGCTCTGTCCCAGCTCTAAGAGCTCAGCAGCAGAGACGTGGCAGAGTGAACAGAAGTGAAGGTCAACCCATGGTTTTAAGCCACATCTCTCCACTGACCATAGAGAAGAAAAATAGAAAGGAATTCTGTTGTGGTCATAGGTGGCACTGCAGTCCCTGGGAGAGGTTCTGGGAATCTCCATTCAGGTTTTATTAAAGGCTGTGATGTGCCCCACAGTGTTTGTTTTCAACATGAATAGTTAGTGAACCAAACTGCTGTTGAGTGGGTGCAGGATTAAAAGCACTTCCATTTTCACAAAGAACCAAAAGCTTAGTGGCCAGGGAGAGGGAAAATCAGCTTACAGTAATCATCAGAAGTCAGCTGGGTAGGACTCTCAGATAGGAAATTTGTGTGTCTGCTGTCAGAATTTGTGGCAGTGGGGAACCTTTTCAAACCAGTCTGTTTGCCCTTGCATGCAGTGTAATGGGAACTTTTTTCTAGTGAACAAAATGATTCCTGGAAAAACATAATAAATTCAGTAATTTTCTCTTTTGTGGCATTATTATGCATATTTTATGATGACTGTACAATGTCTGCCTCCCTGGTTCTTCCTCTGTTTTCGAACGATTAATCTTTTTTATCCCTGGTTGTAAATTAGTTTGTTTCTTTGGGCTCTTATTTTGTCAAAGGGGTATTTTGACACACTGCTGAGCTGAGGGAGATTATCCCAATTACATTTTAGTGATAATGTTTGGTGTCTGATGCCTTCTATGTGAATATCTGCATGGGATGAAGTGCTGCCTTTCATTTCTATGTGATCTTGCTTTGCTTATAGGCAATTTGCACACAAATTATGAACTCCAAAGCAAGAGGTTAATTATGAAAATCAGTGACTAATGGGCCTTTGATCAATACCTGAATCACTGAGAATAGGAATAGCCGGTGCTGCTGTGGGGTTCTAGCAACCTGTGCTCATGTCCCTACTCATCCTGCCCTTATGGATGGCCTGTGGGAAGTGCTTCAAATTCAGTGCCTCAGAAGACACATTTCTATAAGGGAAGGGTGTGCAAACCTTCCCTATCCATAAGAAGGTGAATGTTCCTATCTTCTTCTTCTTTCTCATCTCCTACCCTCTGTTTTATAGAGGATTTTTGAAAATAAACACAATCATACTCTGTGACAGCAAAGATGCTAAAGGTGTACAGAAATGATTTTCCTGGTTAGATTTGGACTCTCCTGAGAGTGATCCAGGTCATCTGCTGGATCTGCTGTCTACTCCTGTAATGCCAGGTCCCAGCAGGAGAATAAGCCTTTCCGGAATGAGACAGATAATTCATAGGAGCCCTGGAGTAGGGAGGATGTTGAAGACTAATTTATTGCGTCTCTGTTAGCTTTTCCTAACTGAGAGTACAATTAAAAACGTGATATTATTTTTAGAAAGTTATTGTTAACTGTTCTTCCCAGCAATCACATTTTCCATTTTCATATTATTGTGACATCTCCTCTCTGGGTATGGCAGTTGCATGAATTAAGTTAAGTGCTGTTGTTCAGCTTGATTACAAGGAAACTGAAATATGCCCCTCACGGGCATTATCTGTCATGTCGCTAAAAACAAAACCAACATAAAGCTCTGCTTGTTGCTGTAAAAGCCTTTCAGTGCATTCATCTCTGTGAGGTACCAAAGGTCTCCTACTGCTGCCAGAGTCCTCTTGGTTTTACACTGCTGCCCTGGGACACAGGAATTTTGCTGTGTTCCAGGCTTCTGAGCTTGCTACAGACTTTCACAGGAACTCTCCTTAAATTATTTAATCCAACCATCTCCAGAATTGGAAATGATTTTTTGTGCTTCATCTGGGGAGGAATGCAGGAAGTGTAATTCATAGACTCTTTACATATATAGGCATATGTGTCTCCTGATTGTAAAGCAGGACAAATTCATAATCCAGTTGCCAGAGTAGAACAAAACTCTTCCTATAATCAGTAATTCTATTTATGCCTCACAGTCACAGTCCTCACATTTGTGAAACACCCAGAGGTAAAATTAGAGATGGAAATATCGTGGTAAGTCTTCAATGTGCTGTGTCTTTTCAAAACTTCTGTGACATTATATCCCTTCTGTCCTCCTTGTGTCATCCTTAACATGGCCTGTATGCTTCTGCCTTCTGTGCATTGTTTATTTAATACCTGTCCTCATTTCACTTTTACAACAAAGTGCCTATTTTAGGCTTCTCAGAAGCTTTTCTCCAAGTGATTCAAGCCATGTTGTTTTATATGCCCTACTTTGGAAACATGTGACTCAAGAATTACTAAGGGTCTTGAAGAGTTGGAACATGGAATAATAACACTCTCAGATTTAATGAGAAAATTGGCTGCTGTCAGCTGTAGGAACATGCTTTTGTTTTTCAGCTTGTACAGAGTGCATGTGCAAACATCAGCTAGCCTTGCATTTTATCAGAAAAATGGCACCTCCTATATGTTTAGCTGTTTGTTTGACAAACTCCATCTGTTTTATAAACGATCTTTAAGAACACGGAAAACTGAAACAACAGGTAATTGACTTTTTTTTAATCTTTGATCTCTCTTTTGAATATAGTTCTATTTCCTTGTCCATATCTGTACCCTCCCTCCCCAATTAATACAGCCATGTTTTCATGCCATCTCTGATGGACACTCAAGGTATCACAGACATTGGCTGGTTTTCTGGGTAGGACTGAGACCTGAACTGTGAGTTACTTTTATGTAAGTGTTGTCTAAATTAGTTGACCCAGTCTGCCCTGAAGAACACATCTGAGTTGCTCAGAAACTATGTCAGTGTGTGTGATATACATAATAAGAAGAGATTTTTGTCTCCTAAATGCTAGGATTCCAGGAAATGAATATTTCACTGTGACCTGATTAGAAACCAACTCTCTTATTTAAAGAAGTTGCAATTGAAACAAGCTTTGAAATTCTTTATTCATTTCATACTTTGAATTTTCAGTATGAACCGCTTTCATTTTTGGCTGTGTGTGATTAATAATAGCTGGAGAGACAGCGGCTGTGCAGTCCTATTCAGGGATTAATGACTAGTTCACAATTTAATTTTTAGCAAAGAGCACAGAGGTGTTGCTTTGTTTGTAAATCAGCCCCTGAAAAAGGCTGTTCTGGGTGAAGTCACTCATATCCCTGCTTTGCTTCTGAAGAAGGAAGGAGTAGCAGCAACAAGTTGTCACTTCCTCTATGTGTGTGTGTGTGTGTTCTGTCTGTTGATCAGAGGATGGAGGAAGGAAATTCAAGATGTTCCTGAGAGCCTCTCAATATGTTTATCTTCAAAATATCCTCTGGAGGTGGGCTAATGGTTTTGTGCTCACTTCCCACGCAGACGGGACAGTCTGTGTGGCACAGGGCTCTGAAGTGGCACTTGCTGGAGTCCTGGAGGCACCATAAGCACAGTGACTCAGCCCTCCTTCAGAGGAGCAGGGCGTGCTGCCCTGGCAGGACTCTGCAGAGCTTCTCAGCTGTGCCCTGTCTGTGCCAGTGTGCAAAGCCCAGCTGCCTCCCCACCTCCCCACTTGGTAAAAGGCTCCCAGAGCATCCTCCTTGCTCTCCTGGAGTCCTGCTCAGTGCCAGTTGTCCCTGAGTCAGCAGTGCCCTGGCAGCCAGGAGGGACATCCCTGTCCTGGGGGCATCAGGCCCAGCATGGCCGGGCCAGGGAGGGGATTGTCCTGCTCTGCTCTGCCCTGGGGCGGCCTCAACTGGAATGTTGGGGCAGTTTTGGTCCCTGCAATATAAGGAAGATACTGAGCCATTAGAGAGTGTCCATTAGATGGGGAAGGGCCTTGATTTGAAGCCATGTGAGGACACTGAGGGCACTTGGTGTGTTCAGCTGGAGGAGACTGAGGGGAGACCTCACTGCAGTTACAACTTTGTCTTGAGGGGCAGAGGAGGGGTCAGGGGCAAGACCCAGGGAATGACCTGAAGTTGTGTCAGGGCAGGGTCAGGTTGGATCTCAGGAAAAGGTTCTTCCCCCAGAGGGTGGTTGGGCACTGAGCAGGCTCCCCAGGGCAGTGGGCACAGCACCAAGGCTGACAGAGCTCAAGAGGTGTTTGGATGATCGTCTGGGGCATGTGATGTGACTCTTGGGGATGGGCCTGTGCAGGACAAAGAGTTGGACTTGATGATCCCTTCCATCTCAGCATATTCTCTGACTGTGATTCATTGTGGTCACACAACCTGGGAACATTTCCATGGAGCCACTCTCTCCATGCAGGAAAACAGATGTCAGTCCCTCTGCTTCTGTCCAAAAAACTCTTCATGCAGTAGCAGTAGCAGTTGTGTTGTTACTTTGAGTTAGGTTTCATCTTAGCTGGAGTATCTGCATAGAGAATTAAGCAGGGAACTGATGGCAGTATCCTTTGAATAGGTGACTAAACATACTGGTGTTAGTTATTCTGAGGAATAATCCATAGCTCCTTTATAAATTTGTCATGCATTTGATTCCTAAGGACCTATAGTTTTAGACCTAACTAGTCTTTTACATGGCTAACTTGACATCTGAAAAGACTTTTCAGAGACAGCCAAGTTCTAATTCTGTAAATCAGTCTTCTAAAGTGGTTTAAGTTGGACCCCTGTATAACTTCAAAAATATTTTCAAAAAGCCAGATACTATCCTCAGAAGCTTGGGAGTGTTTCTAAAGATCTGCTCCTTTGAGCTTATGTAGAGAATGTTGTAGAGAGATTGCTATCAAGCTGAAAAAGAAACTAAGTAAAGGAACATTTTATAGCCATTACCTAGTTTCAAAAAGCGTAACAAAAGGTGAAATAAAACACAAAGTGTTTTATAACACACAGTATAGTTTCTTATCCAGTCATGGTTATTTACTTTATAAAAGATGTCCTTGATGTGGTAAAGAAACTAAGGTATTGTTACATATTTTTAGACTGCACTCTGTGCTTTTTGGAGAAACTAGTGAGGAAGAAAGAGATGATAAATAAAATCTTGAGCCAAAAATGAATCCACTGTATCAGGGTAACTTAACATGCCTTGAGACATGCTTTTTTTGGCAGAAGTAGGTAATCAAAATATTCTGCTATGCAAAGTGTTTTGTTTTAAAAAAAGAAAAGAACAAGAAAAAACTTTGTTTAAGGAGAACATTAAATTTGTGCTTGACATATGAAGGTTTCAAGGCTAGTGATAGGCAAAATTTATGTCATTAATTTTCTTGCTTTCATGGTACACTCTGTGTCCTGTGACCAAAAAATTGGAGTACATTTTACACACCATTATGCAGCAGCATAAGAGCAGGGTCTACAGTTTTTTGAAAGCTTGTCTAACCAGTCTTTGCATTTTTTATTCCTTTTATGTACTGTTCTGGGACATAAAAATACACCCTACTCCCTTTACAGTTGTATAAATACTGAAGGTTAAGTTGTACAAATGGTCTGTGTCTAAACAGTTGATATCAAATCTACACAGCTTACTGAGGAAGATGCTTTAGAGAAGCAAATAAATCTCTCAGTGTGTCGAAATAAATGCAGCCTGTCCTGATGTGCAGGGTGTGGACAGGCTCTGCCAGGCAGCACATCCTGCTGTGTCCAGCTGCTGTGGGCCACAGGGACTGAGGGAGGACACCAGGGTCGAAGGAGTAAAGCAGAAGTGCAGGACATGGACATTTAAAATGTACCCTGAGCTGATGATCTCCTTCAGTGAGTAAAAAATTCCATTTTCTGTAGAAAGAAACTAGTTTCACGAAATCACAAGGAATCGAGAGCCATGGAAATTTGACTTCCTCATCACTGCGCTCTGTTCACAGTTTGCAAACTTGTTTTTAGAAAACATCTTTCATTATATTGTGGGAGAGAGAACTTATATTGCAGCCATTGTGAAGAGTGTAGAGTAATAGCGAAATAAAATGCAGCAAATGTCCATTCTGGTCAAGAAAGAAATAAAAAAAAATTACTGTTATCAGAGTTACAAAAGTGTTCTTTGAAACTTTCTGTTTGTGGGAAATAACATGGGGAATATGTTCTTTGACCGTTCTTGGTATTGAGTTGGCATTGGGTTTAAAGGACAATTTGTCTTCAGGGTATAACTATGAAATAATTTATTAGTTTTATTAGTTATTGATATGTTTTACAATGTAAAATTCTTTTGATAGATTCTCCTAGGACTTACATGTATTTTCATCATGGAAGGTGCAAGCTGCTGCAGGATGGCTTTTGGTCTGCAAACATTAAAAGAATTAAATTGCCTCATTACAGTGGGACTGTGGCTAACGATTTTCATTTATAAGGCTAACAACTTCAGTGATGTTAATAAATTGTGAGTAAAACATAACTGAATTCAGTTGTTTTACAGAGTAATTTATAGGCTCTTTTCAAAACAAGCAACTTTTTCATCACACTGATAACCATGAGCAGAATCTGACCTTGTAATGATTTGTTTTACTTGTTTCTGGACTGTTGTTCACTCAGGACATGCAGTACAGCAGCAGATGAAATCTATCTAATGCAATCATTTATAAGCATTTTATAGAAGGGTGCATTTTAATTTGATTTTCAGCAAGAGCAAAACAGAGCCTCAGAATGTACAGCTCTTGGAAACACGAAGCAGTGAAGTTCCCAGCTCCAGCAGCAGCTTCCAGGGGAATTCCTTTTGATCTCGTTAGGATCTAGAATAAGGGAATGGATGAGCATTTAGAGCTCTTGGAAATCTTGTGATGCTCAGAATGCAAATCCATTAGCAAATTAATCCATTTCCTCCTCAGGTAAAGTATGTGGTGTCCACATCCTGCAGTTCAGGATTTGGCATCTCATTTAATCTTTTAAAAAAGAATCAAATTGCCCTGATTGTGAGCAGCACTTTGCTATGGGAGCTGTAAACTTCAGTATCTGCTGCAGTTGAGTGCTGTTGATTCAGCTTGTACAAATTAGGCCAGAAATTCATATTGGAATAGTTGAAAAAAGCACAAATGCATTTCAGATAACATCAACCAGTAAAGGGATTCCAACTTTGCTTCATGAGGGCTCTTGGATTCAGCCTGTGTCTTCTCCTCATAAGTTACAGCAGTGTGGTTGTTGGATTGTGGTACTGCTGTTTGAAAAAGAGAAAAAAAAAGAAAAAAATGGATTTTTTCTAATTTTGAAAACAGATAAGGGGATAAAAGTAGATGTTGAAGTAGTTTAGTGCTCTAGGTGAAGTTTCAGGGGAAATTACCTTCTCCTTCCCTCCTTGTAACAATGCAGATTCAAACACATTATTCTGTTTCATATGTGAGTTTAGCATGACACATAATCCAACCAAAAAACCACAACACATCTATGATTTATTTAGCTGAGATCAAAGACATACAGCTGCAAAGAATCTAATTAAAGTTTGATGATGCAGCAGGCAGGCTACATCTATTATTTAATTTGGAGGTTGTGATCTTATACAAAATTAGCTTCCAGATTTCTCTTGCGCTCTCGGGCTGAAAATACACTTGTACTCAATCATTTTGATATGAAGTTGAACCACCAAAATTTCACTATGTCCTATGTGGAATTTTCTTTTAGGAAAGGAGCCAATAAATTCCAGCTTTGGACAAACTCAGGTGCATTTCTGATCACCTGGTGCTTAGCACTGGGACAGTTCAGGGTTTTTTACATAAAGGACCAAGGCTGGTGTATTTTAAAACCATGATTGATTATTGAGATATGTTCAGGGTGGACACAGTCCCAGCTCTTGGCCTTCTGAAAATACTTAATGAGTGTCAGAAACAAGCTTTAGAAACTAAAACAGAATATCAAATAAATAAATAAACCGAAAAGGTTATTAGCTTTTTGAACATTTGTAGTTCTTTGTTTCATGAAACAGAGCAGCACAGAACTAAACAATGTAATTCATGGACTTTTTTAGTTCCTTTGTTTAAAATAAGATAAACCACATCCTTTCTGTTATCTCGTTGATAGAAGATTGGATAAGGAATTACTCAAATACTTTTGGTGGAAAATTGTTACAAATCAACCAGGTTATCCCTTAGCAAAGTGAGAGTGCCTTAAATTGATGTTTCTGACCCAAGTACCAGCTCTGGGAATCAAACATCTTTTTAGCCAGTGATCTGACTTACATATGAGGGTACAGTGTATTCAACTAACCAACACTTGTTTCTAGCAGAAATATCCTTAGTATGGCCCTATGAAAGTTGTGGTTTTGAGGAAAATGTTGCTAATGGGCAGACTGATTATTTCTGAGTGAATCTACTGCTGGTGAAAGGTCATGCAAATGATTGAAATGAGAGATTTTAATAATGCAGAATGGGCCTAACATGATACATACCTTTGATTATCATCCTGTCTGTTTGGGTTTTTTAATATTAAGTTTAATCAAAGAAAAAACAAATTTCACTTAATGAAAGGGAGAAAAATGTGATCCAAATCTTTAGGGAGATATAACGGTTAATTGGATTTCAAGTACTGTAACTCCATTCTCAACAGTGTTCATTTTCTTTTCAGGATTACAGTTGTTTAGTTTCATTAGCCTTAATGTACAGGGTCAGCTTTTAAATTATACTGCATTAGTCTGCTGGTTTCTTTTGCCTCATTCCTCCTCTTCTGCCTGTCTGGCCCCTCTCACAGCCATGACCTCCCTTGGCAGAGGTCACTTGTCAGAGCCACGAGAGAGCTGCTGCTGGAAGTGCCAGTCCTCTTCCTAATGATTCCTGTCTTCCTCCCAAGCCTCCAGTGTGTCACTAAGAAGGCAGAGCTCTGCCTGTGACTCTCAAAACAGTGAACTGCAGCTACTCTTTGCTTGTTAAAATCAGTGTTTACCAGTAAACCGAGTCTTGCAACTGTAAGAGAACCTTGAATAACTTCAGCTGGAAGCACTCACTGTAACTGCTGAAAACAATTCAGCAGACCCCCAGGGATTATTTTAAATTCCAGATTAACAAAAAAAATTATTATGTGTGATGCTAGGGTAAATTTATATTCTAAGAGAAGCATTTTTCATGTTGGGAAGGAGCAGGGCAGGCTGTAATGTTGTTTCTATAGGATAAATTCCTTTCTTACTGACTGAAATTCCAGCATGCCAATATTGGTGCTGTTTGTGCCTAGAAAAGCAAATGTTAACGCATTTAGTTTAAAATCAGAGTTGCTAAATGTAGGTGGAGTTGGGTGACAAAATGTAAGTGCCTATTGTGGCGTCCTGCATAATGGGATTTGTTAAAAACATTGACTTTCCTTCTTTGAAACTTGCTGGCATTTGATTTTGATGGGTTCAGGTAGAGAAATACTGAGTACTTTGCCAAATTCCGTTTTTGGCATGTGTTTAAAATCTGGGTTTGAATTGTTAATGCATCTTCCTTATGGAAATAAGCTCTTTCTGCAGTGCAGAAACTGGAGTAATAGATTAGAATGAGGCTGACCATCACATTTATGTCTAGATTAATTGCAAAACAATGTTGGACGTTTTCAGCTATTTTTTTTTCCCCTCAATTCTACCCTTAAGTTTTTACATCCTTAAAAGAAATGTGACCATATGTCACCAATATGACTAAGAGTAAACATGGGGAGTCAAGGGAGAAGTTACAGAAGAGCTCTGGAAGCACCAACCTCCAGAGACAGCGTTTGGTTCACCCTAAGTTTTAAAAATGTGCCAGTGTTGTTTCTCTTTCAAAGAAACATCCAACGCTTCAGCGAACCTGACATCTCTTGGAGCTGACCCTATTAATTATTTTTGACTTACTGTGTACTATACATCCGCAGGGATTTGCAGAGAATCAAGTACACTATTGTCAAGGGCTTTTATTCCTCTTTTATATTTCCTTCCATGGGTTAGAGAGTTTACATGTAAGGCTGTCTAATAGCAGATGCTGTGATAGGTTTAGAGATATAAATGCATTTATCTTAAGGGAAGAAAATGCAGAGAAGATCAGTAAAATGCACTGTGAATTTTTTATCTGTACTGCTCAAAAATTCAGGCAGACTATAGGCACAATATCTAATTTTCCTGCAGATCCTAAAAGAATGACTTCTAAGGACAAGCTCCTCCAGCAAAAGCAACCTGCAATGCATTCTGCAACAGCAAGGACTGAACTCTGTTTTCAGCTACACAAATATGAAATTTGATTTCCTGCTCTAAATGGGAAAGGCTTGCTCTGCATTAAGGTTGCGTGACTGAGAGCAGATTCCCTCCCTGTGTGTCTGCTCTTTGGAGACCACTGGCATTGGGAAGGTGATAAAGGGAATGGCTTGGAAGTTACCGGGCGAAAAAAAGGGTGGGAACAGTCGGGGAGAGTAATGAGTTGAGGAGAAACTAACAGATGCTGAGAAAATTCATCCTTTTTCTGGTTCTTTTTCTGTCATTCATGGTGGGGGGGGAAGAGTGAACTACAGGGAGAAAAACAGAGAAAGAAGGCAAAATAATAAAAATGTGCCTCTGTGCAATGAAAAGTCATTTCCCCTTCGCCCACACATGCTCAGGTCTTAAGTACAGAATGTATTGTTTCACACAGTAAAAGATATATGAGAGGACAGAGAACAAAGGAAGGTGGTTTGTTGTTTGTTTGTAGATGGTTTTTTTAGTGTGTGGTTGTGGTTTTTTTAAGGTAAACGCATAACTTCTCAACTATTTTGCTTTTGTCTGAAATTCAGCCAAAGTCTCTGGGTCCATGATAGTGGCAGCTGAACCCAGGATGGTTCTGAGTCCAAAACAGGACCAAATCCTACCTGTATAAGAAGATTTGCTATAAAAGGGTGACAAAAAATATTGAAAATTAAGACATAACAGTGATAGTGTTGATTTCTGTTGCAAGACTGAATTTAAAGGAGAATAAGGGGACACTATTACACTCAATGACCAATATTTAACACTATAATATTTGCTTTTAAAAAATATATTTTATAATTTAATTGACAAGTCATGATACACCTGTGTGACTATTGTCAGTTGTCAAGAGTGTGGGAGCATAAATGGGAGTGTCAGTATAAATGAGCTGGAACAACATTGACTCCTGGAGCAATATATCCTCACAATGTAGGCTGCAATTTGACAGTCTGCTCTATGTGGATAATCTCTAATAAGAGTTTTCATATTTGAATCTGATTTCAGTATTTGATCACTATCTTTTAATTGTTCTTTTTTCTCTGAGAAGTACCATTTCCACCTCTGAACATTCCAGAGCCCAGCATTTTTAAGCAACCAACTGCTGTGAGCAAAACTGCTGTAAGAGTTACCCATAGGGCTGTTTGACTGTGCCAGATTTTCACCCCATAAAAACAGCAGAGATCAATGAAATTGAGTGCAACTGGAAGGAAAACATGGATTTTTAGTGGAATCTTTACAGCCAAACTCGAGGAAACATAGAAATGGCATTGAAGTAAATGCATTGTTCTTACACTCAGTGATGCCATTCCCGCTGCAGGAGGGGGGATGTCTGTCCAAGGCGATACTGCAGTAGATCCCCTGGATTAACTGAAGTATAGCTGAGCAAATTATAATTTTTTCCATGAGTATATATTTAATGAGTTCTGCAGAGAAGCCCAGAATTCTGCCTATCAGCCTTAACACCTGCAAGCTGTTAAACAGCTGTGGTCCAAGACAGAGCTGATGTTGGCTGAGCGTGGAACAGGGAAGGGTTGCAGAGAAATGGTCACACCTGGGTTGTGTTTCATTGCTTCTCTTCTCTTGCCTCTCTTTTTTGCCAAGCTTCTAAATAGAAGACATTTCACAAAAAACTTTTCACTTAAAAAAATGATGTTAAAATAGAGAACAGAGAGTTCTGAAGAGGTGTGTTTGAAATATTTGATAGATTGTCTCCGAATCCATATGAATCTATTCTACAGCCACTCAGAAAAATTAGCTATAAAGAGCATGGTGGATATAGGTATCAAACAAAAAAAAAGAGATCTCAGATTATCAATTCCTTTTAAACTTTCATATACATGAGACTTTTTGCCTGTCACTTGTCATAAAGGTTGATTCTTTTTAAACCAAGAAGAAAATATCAACAAAAGGTTTCCAATAATACTATGTGAATTGCTGTTTTGGTTTAAGTTCAGTACCTTCTTTTAAATGAAATAAACTTGGCAGAAAAATAATTCTTTATAATTTTTTCTTTATATTTTCCTGTTGGAATATAACAACCCACCCTTACTTCATATCAAACATTTAGTTATGAAATGTGGTATTTTTGCTTGGGATTTATTTAACACTTTATTTAGGTCCATTTTAAAACTTATGTGAAAACTTATTATTTTAAAAAATGCAGTGCTTTATTTTTACATGTTTTTAATGATGCTTCAGCCGAAGGAGTTTGAGGAAAAATCAAATACTTTCTGAGGTTCTGAAACACTCATTTTTCAGCTGAAGGCAGAGACTGAGGGAATAGTGTGTCAGCCCCTCATTCCTCACAGGTTGTGCGTGCGATCCTTCACTTCAGACACAGCTCTGCTTCCTGCTAATGGAATGTTTGTAGGCTTGACATTCCTGTCTTTCAGGCGTGGGTCTAATTGCAACAGAACACATCAAACATTTAGCATCACGTGTGGGTGGGGTAACACAGGTGGATGATTCAGTTCTCATTCCAGCGTCCTGAAGGACGGGTGTCATCCCCAACATCACCATGAACAGAGGGTGGGACTGGAAGGACCTGTAGCCTTCCTGATTCCCTGTGGGAAGGGGCAGATCAAGCCAACCCAAAATAAATCCTTCCTCCGTAAGCAGGACTGCTTGGGGTTGGACTGTGTCTTCTTCAAGCAGGACCCACTGGCCTCTGGTGACTTCCAGAGCTGTGGTTGGACACCCTGGGTTCCTTCCATGGCTCTGCCCTCACAGTTTCTGCAATAATGACATAAATTCTCCTTACATCTGCTAAGCCCAGTGCCTTGAATGCAGAAGACTTAAAAGGTACAAGCAACAGGCACTCTTGAAAGGGAGAAAATCTGCTTTCTTTCATTCTGTAGTAAATTTTCTACTTTAACTCAGATAAATGACACATAATTAATAATTGCTGGTACAGAATATGATGGCTCAATTATTTGATTTCATTGATTTCTGACTGCTTGATTTAATTTGCCTGCTTCCCAGTATTTGATAAGGAGAGGCAAGCTGAGCCACAAGAAGGTAGCTGTACTGTAGAGCTGTACTAAAATCATCAGAGTCTGGATCAGTTCTTTCCTCACTGACAGGGTAATTTTTCTTGCTGTCAACAGTTGCAAAAGTGTTTAATTTTATTGATTTTTTACTTATCCATTTCTATTATTTGTACTTTTTAAGTGAATCTCCAATGAGTTTATACCAATATCTGTTTTCTCTATGATGAATTTATTCATTCTGATACAGATAAAACCAACACCACTTGCATGTTAAAAATGAATATATAGATATTTCTCAATAGTTTTCCCTCCAGCATACTGCTGAGCATGTTTTTTGGGATTGGGCTGTCAGCAAGCAAGATAAAGTTTGACAGAAAACATACAGGCACCATCCCCCCAGCTCTCCCAAATTCCAGCCAGATGAGCCCCACTAAAGTCAGGAAAGTTTGTCTTGACTGGTTTGTCTACACCAGACTAAATCTGAGCCCAGAGTGACAACCTTTACCTGCTGGGGTTAAAAGCACATTATCAGCTGACAGGGCCTGGTTGGCTGGTGTTGTGTCACCTCCTTGTTTTTCTGAGCCTCAAGATGGAACTTGGAAGCAGTTTTGGAGCCACTGTGAGTCCATTTGAGCAGCTTCTCCACAGCAGAGTTTTAGATTAGTTGAAGGAAAAAAAAGAATTGTTAAGTATAAGCAGTTCTCTTGTGGGAATTTTTAACTAATTATCTCATTCTTTTATTAGCACAATAAGCTAATAGAAGAACTTAATTTTAGGAATTCTAAATGTCAATATAAACACTTTTAATAAGTTGTGGACAGACAGTGGAACCCTGCTCAAAAAAGAACTTCTACATTTTCGTGTTGAATCATCCTTCTATCAGGATCCTTACTCTAAGCTATAAATAATCTCATTTCTAGAGGAAGAGAATTCTTTGAAGAGTTTTATCTCACAAAGTGGGCTTAGAAGCATCACTTAATATGAGAGCCAAATATTTCTAAACTTACAGCAAATGGAAGAAGAGAATTAATTAGAAGAAGGTATGGAAACATCTTGGCTATGTCATTGCAGAGTAACTTCTCAAAGCTCAGCTGTTGAATTCAGTAGACTTCAAACTACCCTGTAATTATTTACCACATTCATTATACCTTTAATTGAAAATCTATTTAAAGTTGCTTTTTGAGTATATTTCCTTTCCATACTTCATTTTGCACTGGACGCACACATGAAAGGTGTGCAGCTGGAAGTTCAAGGAAATATTTTAGTTCAGAACTTCTGCAAAAAATATTGAAAGCACCTGAGTACTCAGAACCCATTTCTAGTCACCATTCGTCTTTTTCAGTCCTTATTGCCCCACAAAATTCTGCTGAGTTTGTTATTTTAAAGTCTTTGAGGCATAAAATTAATCTTAAATGTTGAGTAGAACTTAAGGGTTTTTTTTGGTTTATTTTTGTGGGGTTTTTTTGTTTGTTTGTTTGGTTGGGTTGGGTTGGGTTTTTTTAATTGTAAATTTATAAAGTGGTGAATCCCTTATACATGGTAACCTTCCAATCTCCAGTTTAGACCCTGGAAATTCTGGTCAGAATTCTTGACTCCCTTTATTTTGCTCTCTTTTATCACATTGGACAGTGCATGGTGAGTTCTTGAACCTCTGTGGGGGCCATTCTTGATTTAGGAAAAACATTTGTGGGACATGTAAGATCAGAACACAAAAGCCCAGAAATCGGGGACATGAACATCCATCGATGTAGAGAGACATTTGGAGGATGAGTCCCTCAGCACTAGGGAAAACCTGAAAGTGGTTACAACTTCAGGGTCTACCTGGGACTTAAAGGCAGCCTAAAAATGCATTTTCATTCCCTCAGAAAAGAAGAATGATTTCAATGAATATGTAAAATGCAAACACCATGACATCTGCAAGCAGAAGCAATGCTGGTTTCTCAAATTAGTTTAGACTTCACATATTCCACCCCCACCTTCTGTTTAACAAATGCATGCATAGAGGGTAGAAAAAAACGAAGTCTACAGAAAAGAAAAAAACCCAACAAACTGTGGGAATGAACTAATTCTCCTGTCACTCAAGTAGTTATAAAACAAGCCAAGCATATACTGAAGGTGAATGTTAATGACTAAGGAGGCAGACAGATGGTCTGACTTTTCTTTAGGTGGTTCATCATCCTTTATTATTCACAGAAAATTGTCTTTGATAAATGGATTCAATGTTAAAAGGATATTCAGGGTAAATGGGTCACCTTTTGATTATGGTCAAGCAGAGCACATCTGACAGATTCCAGCCACTGTATGATTCGTTGCAAATACAGGGTGGGGTTTCGATAGTTTTGGGGGGGAGTTATTTTGTTTTGTTTTATCAGAGGTTATCAGCATTAAACTCCATGTTTGTTTCCTGAACTTAAAAGCACAGTGTCATTCAACAGGAACCCTAATTTGTATTGAAGTCTCATGTTCACTTCCCAGTGGTGACATTTGCTCACTAACACAATTACTGAGAGCTCCAGATCACCACTGCAGGCACTGGTACCTTCAGGGAACTTCAATGTGCTCCAGGTCTTTCAGGAAGCACTTCAGTGTCCCAGAGGACTCAGCCAGCCACAGTCATGTTTTCTAGGAGCAGGGACTTTTTTTTCCCGCCTGTGTTGACTAACAATTAGGAAAGCTTTATGCATAACTAACTAACTGAAGGGAACTGAAAATGAGCTGGCTAGACACCAGCTGCTAATGCTGATATGGCAAAGGCTTGGCTTTGCTCTACAGACAGAAATATTGGAGTGTCTCAGGAAGGAAGGCAACTTGTCCCTTGACACCTTTCCCTTCCTGCCCTCAGCGTGGCTTCCATGGCTGAGTTCTGGCTGCAGGTTTGGAAAGGCATCATTCCATTGCACCATTCTTCTTCCCCACACAAATTTAGGGGCGGAGAGATTACAGTCACCCATTTGGCAGAAGTTTCCTTCTCTTCAATGAGACACAAGTCCCCTAAAAACTGCAGTTATGTGGAAATCAGCACTTGCAGGAGTGAGTTTTGCATGTTTTGTGAGTACTAAAATGCAGGTGCAACATTTTGCCTGGAGAATTTTTAGTTATGCCAGGGGAAACCAAGTCAGCTTTTTAACAAAGTCCTGTCACCACATCCTTCTGTCTACTCCTCAATTGATTTGGAAAAAACCCCCCATCCTCAACTCTGTTGACCTCAATTTTTCAGTGTTGCTATTCAATATGTCCTCAGCAGTGTATGCTATTTACCCAAAATATTTGAATATTGCTGCTTCACAGTGTATAATTTGTATTAGACTTCCCATTAATGTGTGGTGTTGAATCCTGCAAGCTGTACATTGAATTCTTCCAGCAATTCACCTGTGTAACTGAGGAGTGTCTCGTGGGTGTGGATGCTGCATTACAGAGAAGCTGAAATCCAGCAAGCTGGACAGTCAGATAGTTCTGGCCAATTTAATTATGCAAATGGGAATTCAGTTTCTCGGGAATATATTATCAGTATTACTTCAAAGACTAGCATAGAATTCTCTCCTATCATCTTTTTATGGGTTCTTTTTCTTTGTTGCAAAAGTGAAAATGAAATATTACAATCCATTGAAAAAATTTGGAGAAAATAAATGAGCCCAGATATATTTGCAAATGCTGCCTGTTCCAGGTGGAGGCTGGTAAGCTAGAAGCAAGGTGATAGAAGTTTTGTTCTTTCTTCCTCTCCTGTCTTGCAGCTATGCTTTTGCAGAAAATTTCTGTGGAATTCAGATGAAAACAGCATTACATGTATTTTAAATCACATCAAATAATTTAATGGAGTGTCTAGGTTGTACCGTTCTAATATGTATAAAAAAAACCCCTTATTGTAAAAGGAAATTTTCTCATAAAACCTTTCATTTGGTAGAAATGATTTCTTTACAATTTTAAAGGATTCCGTGTAAAGCTGTAAGGGTAACACAGCTCAAATATTTTATGCCCTTCGAAAGTTTGCTTTGGGAAATTAGCCTGGAAATTGAAGAATGGCACTTTGCACTCTCCTTGGAACCTTGGAAGTTGTATCCTAATGCATTTAAAGGCACATGAAAGATTCTCTCTTTCCACATTAAAGTAAGTCTAATTAAGAACCTCAGCCTGATGGTGGATGCCCTTTAATGTAAAAAAATTGAAAAAATACAGGTATTTAGACAATTATTTTACAAATTATTTTCACGTTTTGATGAACTATTCTTCCCTTGCCCCATCTTTTTAAGCTGCTGGTCTTTTTCTTGGGTTCACTAGGAGGAGATCTGAGAACAACACTTGAGCACAAGACTTTCAGCTTGATATATTGGGGCTGAAGAAACTCTTCTCCCACTGTCTCTTTCTCTGCATTAGTACTGGAGGTTTGCATGAATGTCTGCTCAGAGCAGACTTATCCCTGGGACTTGTTTTTAATTTTTAGGCTTTTATTTAATTAGTATGTAATTTCTTTCTGGAAGTGAATTCTTTGAAGTAGTTTCTAATATCTCATGGAAGTGGATGTACTTATAACTTCAGGTCTCATTGCCAAGGAGTGATGGGAACTGTAATTGTAAGAGCAGGTCAGAGCTTATAACACACCCCAATAGCTTTGAGTGGTAAAAAGGTATAAAGTAGCTTCCCATTTCCATTTTTATTTTGTGAGCAAATCTTTCTACAATGCAGGACAGGTTTTGGCAATCAAACTGTCTCATGATCTCTGTCAAGACGTGGACTTCTGGACATTTTTAAAGGGCAGGACCACAAAGTTAACTCAGGGTAAAAGAAGAGTTTTGCTGTCACAAAAGCTGAGGAAATTATCCTGCCATTGAGACTGACCTGACTTAATCCTCTCTCTCATGTTCTGTTTTGATGGTAACCTATTTTTGACTGCATTGAAGTCAATCATTAAGAGTAAAATTAATTTCCTTTACTTTTAATGATGTAAAAAAATAAATTATCTTTTAAAATTGTTTAAGCTCCCTCTTTAGTCAAGGAAGAATTATTCCCACCTCCAGAGCATGAATCATCTCACCTAGAAAAACACCTATTTAGTGCTCTCCATTAATTCCACAGAGAAACCAGATGAATAATGGGAATTAAGATGCTCTAGTGAGGTCAAGGAAATAATTCCTAAATGAGTAGATCTCTGCTTTGTATAACACTATAGATAAGATACTAAAGATCAATACCATGTTGGCTCTCTACAAGAATTGTCCTCAGTCCATCTTTGCCTTGATGTATTGGCATTTTATTGTAGTTTAGAACCAAGGGAAATGAAGAAATATGAGGCATATTTCTGGCATTAGGTATTTAAAAAAATAGAGTGAGTAAGAAAGAAGTCATTTAACATGTGATTTGCATCAAGATTAAGATTTGTTGCTTAAATTGACCTGCTTAATCCTTACTTATTTTATTGCTTTGTCTCATGTATAGATGCAATTACTTGATTAGGCAGGGACCTACAGTCAGCTCTGGTTTGTCCATGTGACAGGCACTTTTCCAGTTATTTTTTATTAATAATAATGTCACAGTTTCTGATCATGAGATTAGTGACTAAGCCACTGGCTTCTCTGCCATGGATTGCCTTTTTAATCCCGCATTCCTGTGTCTCTTTTGTCTACAGATCATGAGATTTTCAGCACAATGAATCATCTGGAGTACTTAGGCTCTTGTTGGCTTTTAATCAATCATCCCATTTTTATTTATTAGTCCATGTTCCATTGACATTGTACAGCATAAGGCCTTCCCCAATGAGCTTGTAATGAAACCAGTAGAACTGTGGATAATCACTCCTTGTTCAAGAGGTAGTCACTGTATCCAAGAATTGTGCTAAAAAAGTAATTATAGCCCAAACTGTGAAACTCTCAAAGGCTTTTATGAACACCCTATTCTAAATGAACATTTCAATTTACAAGGTTCATTTGAATCAGTGGCTGAAAGAACAATGCATAACATGGGCGAGAGACACCCAATATTTCAGATTTACACTTTCAGTTGATTCTTTAATGTCAGTATTCAGTGACACCATCCATTTCTTCGTTGTCTAGTTCATTGGTGTAATATTTTTGATTGAAAGGCAGTTTGACACTCTTGCTTTTCCCCTACATGGGATTCTCTTACTGTCTCGTGCTCCCTCTTTCAATCTCACACTAATACATGGTGAAAAACTGAGTGAGAAAAGCTCAAAATTCAGTCCTCATGACCGAAAAAGCTTTCAGTGTTTGAGATCCAGTAACTGCTGACAAAAGCTTGCTGGGGGGCTGCTCTGCAGAACTAAGAACACAGCCTTTGCCACACACATTGTATGGAAAGAAAAATATCTCTACATTGCCTGGCAATGAATCCTCTTAAACCACTGTTTGGTTATTTGTATGTTAAACAAGACTTAGAAGCCAAAAATCTGCCTACCATTTAAAGTAAACTGCATGTACCATTTAAAGTAAACCACATGTTAAATAGCATTGCTGCCAGCCTTTAAATTGGCAAACATACCCAGCCAGTGCCTGTTAAATATCATTAAAAAATTATGCTCAATGAGAAGTATGCACGTTAATACTTTATGATAGCAGCTAGAAGTGCCAGTCTTCAGCCTGAATGTAATTTGCCCAGAGTGTCTAAGCACAGACCACAGAGAAACACCTCTCTAGAAGGGTTTACAGACTGCAGAGAAGGCAAAAACCCAGACAGGGAGCCGAGAAAGATCAAAAAAGTAGCATCACTCAGCATAGTGAGTGATGATCTTGGCACAATCAGTGTCTGAGGCCTGATTTTGGTGGCTTCAAGCCTCAAGCTGAGAGATTTTACTTAATTTGTTGCTAATCAGCACAGGTGGAGCTGTTGCAGTTTGAGTTGCCCACTGGGATCCCCTTGGCAGTCACGGAGCTGTGCACCCCTTCCCACAGTGTGCCAAGGGTGGGCTGGAGGGGGTGACTGGAGAAGGGAAGGGACAACAGGGACTGTCAGGTGCCAAAACAGGCAGCAGGGATTAGGCAAAAATCCAGGAGGGTGGCTGAGAAAGGAATTACAGTTGATTACAGTAAATTCTGGCAAAGCAATCTCCCAACGGAAAGAATTGCCACGCTGTAAATATTGGATTATTTAAGGGTTTTTCTTTTTGCTTTTAAATTGTTTTTGACATAACCAGCCTAATTAGTATCACTTACATTCACAATGTCTACTTTAAAACATATTAAAGAGAAGAACATCCAGTCCAGCAACAAGCAGCACGTCCTGTCCTACTGCTCCAGTGCCTGGCCCAGCTGAGATGCACATTCAGGGACAGGCTGGACACATGACAAAATAATCCAACACTTGCCTCATATAATGGCATCACACAGCACTAGGAGTCAAAGGGAGAAAATAACCTATAATTCAGTGGTAATTACTGTGAGGAATTTAATACTTGAGCTTAGATTTTGCAAGATGCAGAGTGAGATTTTCATGTCTTTCCCTCCCCCTCTCCCCCCCACTGTTAATAGATCATTAGATTAATAGTGAGTTTTCTTTGATTGGTATTCGTTTCAATCACTTGCTACTCATGATGCTTCAGGTGAATTCTGTAAATACACAACAAGACAATTTCTCTTCAATAGGCATATTTCAGAGTGTGTTGACTGACCAAATTCAGCTTTAAGCCAAAGACAGACCAATGTGGGAGGAATGGAAACAGCGAGAAGGGAAATTGCAACAGTTTAAATGGTTTTTTTGGTTTTTTGTTTTTTGGTTTTTTTTTTCTGCTGTGATGGTGCCAGGACCTGGCACTGAGATTGGTGTTCTTGTGACAGTTATTGGCATGGGCAAGATCAAGAGATTGTCCCTACCCTGCCAGATTTACAAATTCAGATATATCAGACCAAGGGCCAGGGACAGTACATCATATAAGGGATGAACTGCAATGCAGAGAGATTTAATTACCTGCCCTTTGCTTCTGGAAAACAATGGAACGTTTTCACTGCAAACAGCAGCCGGGTGCTGGGACACCTTGGCTGTCTGAGCCATGTAACACATCTAAAGCAGGCCACATCCACACACCCTGCTCAGAAAAAAGAAGCAGCTCATCACTGGTGTTATGATTCAGAATTTATTTTAGGAGAAACTGTAAAAGATACGTTAATTATACTGTTATAGATGAATATTGTGAACCAGTGAACCGTGAGACAATTACTTTTTATGGTTTTATCACTTTATGGTAATTTTTCATACATTTCAGCAGCATCCAGTGCCCCCAAGTGAAGACTCCATATAGTGGGTATATGATACTCTAGGTGGGAGGAGGAAAAGAGCCACAGGTTGATAAAGTGGTTACAGTGTGGCCAACAGGTATTCCAGCAGAAATAACTCCATGTCCTGGTTCTGGCACTTGCATTTTCTACTCTAATGAATCATTGCTCCCGGGTGAATAAAACAACTTTCCTACAAATACATTTGTCTCTTGAAACCTCTTTTTTGCTAAATAGGTTTCAGCTAAGGAATTGCAGTTTAGTTATGCATTTGTAAGTGGTTTTCTTCCTGTGTGATTATGTATTAGGCTCTTTGGTATCACGTGATTCTGCTGCTTGTCTGGATGACTTTAAAATGCTGTATAATGAATAATATGATTTAATTCAGGTTTTGAGCTAAATTATATGATACTTCAAAATGTACAAAAAACTTGATTAATATTTACATTTGTGTTCTGTTAGTAATACAAGTAGTGAATTCACCACTTCTATTGATAAAAAAATATTAATGAATGGATTTTGTATCGTACAGACAGTCATAGTCCTTAAGACATTAAAGATTCCTCATATATATTTTACATTAAAGGAGAGGGTGAAATTATGGAAATGTTTTCAATGGCCAAGAAAACTGCAGGAATAGATATTGTAGAGTTTTTCAAGTGTATATTTTATTGATCTAAGCAACCTGTGAAAAGAAAACTAAGAGCAGTGATACACCAGCTCAAGTAGCAATTGTATATTTACAGTGAATTGCTCATGTTTGCTTCTGGAAATTCATAACCTGAGGTAGAGCTGAACAATGAAAGAGGAAAACCAAGCATGTAAAATCAATTGGAGTGCTGGCCAGCTACCAGAACATCTTTATTTTCTGCAGCCACGTTCCACCATGTTTTGTGCTTATTTATCACTGAACTCATTGGACAGAAGGGAAATGGTGCTGATGTTACAACCTCATGAATATGCACAGAAAATTTTCCTTTTTGCTTAAATATCAACACTTATACCAACCTTTATGTTCTTCTGTGTTTAATAGGAATGGCAGATAGTGGGTGCTGTGGGCTAAGACTGTTCATTAACATAATTCTCTTGGGTATTCCTGACATTTAATTTCAAGACCCACGTGAAACGAATGTAGATCCTGTGTTTAGTTTTTACACATTAAACAGTCCTGAAATGGGCATATCCACACGCTTTTTGAAAGCAGACACTCGTTTTTAGGGAGAAACATCATCTGATGATCAAAGTGAATCCTCACAAATGCTGGCTGGTGGTCAGAGGAGAAGGTGGAAGCTCCAGGTTAGTATGTTTGCTAAACTGAAGTACCTGCTCTGGCCACGAACAGGAACAGCCCACCAACATCAAGCTTACCCAGCACACACATGTTTTATGCCACTAACACTATAGAACACTCAGTTTGGTGTGAAATGTCTCATGAACATATAGAAAACATGCAGATTGTCCTCTGGGGTGGAAGATGAAGGAGCAGACAGACAATGTCAAATGATTTCATGTATTAGCACAAGTCACTTGTAGCAGTTCTGTGTTTGTGGAATGTCATTAAGCTTGTCATGGTATCCATGCAATCACATGTGTGTGCCTGTATGTGTATATATTTCCTGTAAGATGTGAGGTTTGAGGGGGTTTTTGAGTGCTTTGTTCCATTCCAGGGCAATACCTACAAAGTTTACAGCTACCCAGGCTTGTAATGTTGAAGTTAACCCCAGTCACCCATGTACAGAGACTGCTTGTAGAAATACTGTGGGAGCTGAAAAGGCATAGACCCCTTTCCACTCCATCAGTGCAAAAGTGTCATTTCTTGTTACAAAATGCTTGTAAAACACCTTCTGCAAACGAGGAAACTGTCAGAAGTGACAAGTGGGCCAGAAAGACCAGTTCTCTAGATGATGACATACAAAAAGCACCTCATTCTTACCTGAATTTGCCTTTGGTTCCTCAGTCTGAGCTCTTTAGGTGAGAAATACTTTGTTAACCTGCTTTATCTCCATAACTTCAGTTTGATTCCTGGAGAGAATGGAGCAGTTCTCAAAGGAATAATGAAGGACAATAATAACGTCCAAAAAATTATGTGTCCCAAAGTCCTCAATACTTTGGGTCGTCCCAGGAACTCCAGAATAATTTTTAGTGACCACACTTTAGTCCTATAGAGCAGTTGTGGATTTCAACCATGTTTTCAAAAAAAAGATTGGGTATTTACAGTAAGCACTGGTTTGCTGTGTCTAATAGCTGTGCTCTGGCAAAAGCACTGCTCTCCTGGCAGGGAGGATAACCAGCATTAGAAAGCAGTTCTTACTGCAGCAAGTCTTGTTGTTATGAATTCAAAAGTAAATTTAACAGGTGCCCCTGTGATGTAGATATTGTTACCCCTAATGCCCTGAGTCTGCTCTTGGAATTATTTTTTTTCCAAACATAAAAAAATTCATCATTCCAATCATTTAAATGAAAAAAGACTGGGAAGACTTCATGTTTTTTCTCTTTAAAACACACCTGTAGTTTGCAGGAATTTTTGTTCTCCTATTTTTTATCTTTTTAATGGAAAGAAAAGTTTTGACACTGACAATGTCTTATGTGTGGGCTTGTCTTGGTTGAATCCTCTTGTGTTCTTGCATCTGTTGTACAGTCTGCTGGTTCATAGAGAAGATTTTAAAACACAGTCACAAATGACAGTGTGTTTTTAACTTTTTTTTAAGAATCTACATCTTGCTTGGCATAAACAGTATTTATTTCTGATATATTTGAAAACAAAATGAAAAAGAAACCTTGGAAAACTGCATAGAGGAGTTATAGGAAGGTGAATCAAAATTTCCTTAGGTGACACAAGTTGTGTTGTCTAATTTCAGAGACAGACATATGCCATGATATATTCAGATACCAGCTTTCAGTGATGCTTATATTTCCAGGCTTCTGTATTTGGTTGCTTTTGCAAAGCTCAGCACATTCTCTGGAGGAGTAACTATTACTATTCTCATCCCATACCTGAGAAATTGAGGCATGGGTGTGTGACAGTAGTTGTTTAGCATCAAACATACTACTAGAAAAAGAGAAGAAATATTAATGAGATGGTGGCCTAGGTGTCTGGGGTTTGTCAGCAGATTCTGAGGCTCAAATCTGCATGAAACCACCAACCTGAAGTATTGAAATACTTTTTCCCATGATGAAAGCCAAAAGGATAAGTTTGTATGGGATACAAAGGAGAGCATTTGCTCCTGGAGCTCCCCCAGATGGTCTCTGCATGGACCAACAGGCTGCTGGAGTGATTTTTAACATTGTGAGGTTCATACAGAGTAGGTCAACTTGAGGCCAACATGAGTTTGCAAGTCAGTGAGGAAGAAGAAGGGGTAAGGGGATTATTTTCACAGAGAGAGTTCATTTAATTTACCTCCATATTCTCTCTCTACTCTCTTCTTCTCCTTCTTCAGCTTGCAGCTCAGAGTTGGTAAATAAACCTTTGTCATGAAAATGCCATATCATGAAAGCAGTAGTGAAACTTTTAAATTTATGGTAGAAGTCTATGTAAAAGATGATAAAGTATCAGCACAGGGAGGAAGATACCATGAGAACTATATACTGCAATGAATAACCAAGTCTTGGTCTGCCTGTGGTTGCAATGCTAAGTGGGTTTTCATCTCATGTGCAATCAGAGCACTCTGTGTGAAAAGAGATGCTCAGTGATGATCCAGTGTATGAGAAACCAGAGTGCTCTGCAGGTTCTAAAGGAAATAAGGTGAAATCTTCCTCCAGATGCCACTGCTTCTTTATGTGCTGTATTGTGCTGATAGAATACAGTGATGAATCATCTGTCATGTCAGTATGTGACACAATATATTTGTGATGAGTAATGTCCTGAACAGAAACTTCATTGCACCACAGCAGAATTTATCCATCTTGTGCTCCCCTTGGCCTGTTCCTGACCAAACCCATCAGGTGTGATTTTGCACAGTGCAGAGGCACAGCATTGATCCTGTGTTAGTGAGATCAATGCTCCGTGGCCTCTGAATTACCTTTGCCATGTAACAGGATGGAGGCTCAAGAGCCAGGTGATAGTTCATCACATCCTGAAGATCAAGCTGTGATGGGGTGGAATAAAGGCAGCAAACAGAGCAGCTGGTTCCAGTTAATGCCCTTGATTACAGAGGGTACAAGTAGTGCAAGTGCCTGCTTGAGCTCTGGAGTGCAGCAGAGCAGGGGAAGCTAAGAAGGGACAAAAGCTTGGTGAGAGACTGAGAAGAGCCTGGGAATTACATATGCTGCATCAGAAAAAGGTAGGTGAAGCACTTTTAGAAATTTATGATTATGCAGAACAGTGCAGCAGGGCTGTGGAAGTTCCTTCTGGGTATGGAGTTTGGCTCTCTGTGGGCACCAGTAGCTGTTGGTTTTGTTGATGGCTGATCTCAGTGAGTCTTGCTGGTCTAACCAAAATCTTGGTGTTTATTTTACTGTGTTAATATTTTACTGTGTTACTGTGTTAACACAGTTTTACTGTGTTAAGTATAGTTTGGGAAAGGAGGGACCATAACATTATATAGGTCTGTGTTTAATGTAAGGAACATGTTTGTGGTCCCTTGGGTTGAACTAGAGGGTATCTTACGAGGGAAGGTGGAGAGGCATTTTTAAAGTAGTCTTATTTTTCTTAAGTGGTTTCCTCGAGCTGCTCATAGGCCTGAGCTACCTGTTCCTAAACAACAACAGATATTATGCCCCCAGGGCTCCTGCCTTTTCCTGGCAGATGTGGCAGATTACCTTTGTGCCTCACTTAAGACTGTGTTGGAATGGAGTAACAGTATCTGAGCAAGGGAGGTCTCTCCTCTTTGGGTAACAAAGTCTTTTGTGAAGACTTGTGGGAGGAGATATGGGCTATGCAGTTGTCTTCTTTTGACTCATTCAGCTGCTTACTAGCGGAGGATTCACAACTCACAAGATAGATGCAGTTAAAATTTCCTGGGGGGAAAAAGGGAATTAAAGGAAAAATGGGAATGGAGGGAGCAAGTAGGAGCCTGGATTTCAGGTTGCTCTGTGTGCTCCTTTCCCTGGTGCCAGAGGCTGCTCACAAGGCAGGGTGTTCTCCTCATAGCTCAAGGCTATGCCTGAAGACACCTTTTAGAATTATCCATTTATACTGAGGCTGCACACCTGAGCCCAGCCACCTTGAAAAGATTTCAGAGAGCAAAAAGCCCAGTCTGCCCCATGGTTCTGCAATAAAAAATAAAACAAAAAATCCAGCTGGCTTTGTTTATAAGGGGAATGTGTCTCTTAAAAGCAGTAGTTGCTGCCAACCTGGATTTTAAACTGACTTATTTTAAACCAGTACTGTATTGTCACACCCAACCTCCCCTCATTCTTCAAAAAAATGGGTTGTTTGTGCATGTAGAACTTCACTAATTTCCTGATGCATCTCCTTCTGATATTTGGGTTAGTTGTTTGGCTTCCTTTTTTTTTTTTTAATTATTCGAATTCAGTAGTACCTGCCAGTTTGGAGATAACAGAATACTAAACAAATTCCAGATGCTTCTTTTGAAGGACCTAATTTATAGTAGCAGGATGATGGTAAAAGCTATCTGCTTTAGACAGAGTCCCCTTTGATGGGGAAAATTCAATCAGATCTCTTCAAAGTCCTGTATCAGAATTCTGAGAATTCTTTCTTGTGCTCCTGCCAGTTTCATGAATGTCTTTAGCTGGCACTTTGTGCTTGTGCTGTACATGGGTGACTTGGGAAAAAGGCTCCTGTGTAATAGTGCTAGTTTTTTTTTTAATGGAGCTACAAGAAACATCTACTCAGTGAGAAGCTCTGTCTTGGTGTAGCATTTTTGTTAAAAAATGCTCTGATGTGTGAGTGGCTGGGTTCCTGTTCTCTCCATGTAAGAAAGGCCCAGGTACCTCAACCTTCAGCTGCAACAAATCAGTTGTTAAGATGATGGGAAGCAGCAGCTCAGCTGTGCAGTCCAAGCTTAAATTAAAAGCTAATTCTTGATTAAACCTTTTCAAGGTTTCTTGGAAGACAGTTTGCTGGTTAATATCCTGTGTTTGTCCATAAACAGTGGTGAAAAATTAGTGAATGCTGGTTGAAGGAATAGAAAAGATGATGGGCATGCAACAAAATGGTTTCCCAGACTACAAGTTGGGAGTTGTTGTTGTGAATAACTTGCTATTGATTCTCCTGCAGCTGTGGTAGGTTTGTGCTTTATTAGTTTCACCTGTGCTATGAGGAGCCTTAGCCAGGGCTTTGTGCTCCTCCATGTGCAGCAGGGTTTAAGGTGGTGTAAGAGGCTAGGGAGGTACCACCTCCTCTCTCTTTGAGGAGCACAGCTGGGTTGTGGTAAGCCAAAACCTACCACAGGCAGGCTTGCCCCTGAACCTGAGAAACTTCACAATTTAATTCCTCAAGTGTGTGTTTTTTCACCCCTGCATGTTGATGTTGCTAAACTGGCTCTTTTTCTACACTGTTAAATTAATTTTTCCATGTCTGCTTCTCCAATAACATGAACCTCCCAGCTCTGACAGGGCACCTTTCCCCTGCCTGGAGCTCAGCTGCTTCTTACCATTTGGATGATAAGAGCAAAACAACAGAACAAATCCCTTTATGCATTGTAAATATCTTTGTGCTGTGTGGTGACTCAGGGCTGTTTTTGATAGGAAGAAGGTTGGTGGTAAGTGAATCACATTCTTCAACCCAGAGCAAGTTTAATATCATTGCTATTACTAAAGAATTGTGGTTCCTTTGTTTTAGGTGATGCCTAAAGCACTTCTCAGCCTTACTGTGGTTTTCATGGGGATTTGTGCTACTGGTGCTCCTGAAAACAAGTAAAAATAAACATGTAAAAACAAACAGAATAAACCAAATAAAAAACCTCAACAAAACAAATGCATAAGGAAATCTGGTTCCCTTTGAAGTCACTATATAGGCTTTAAAGGACTTTAGCAGTTCTCTGAAGTGCTGTTAGCAGAAACAAAAGAAAACAAATGAAAATAATATAATCTCTGTGCAGCCTTCCTTGTATGGTAGCTTAGACACACTGATTTTCATTGTTCTCAAAACAGCAGAAAGTCTCAGGTTGTGATAAGGACAGGATTACCTCATTTCACAGCTGAACTAGATTCCTTATTTGTCTTTTCTGAGTCCTGCCAGGACAGGGTCCCTAGGGCTGCACAGTTCCTATTTAGTAGATTACAAAGGTTCTCTGCCCAGTTTCCTTCTTGTACTCCAGTATCAAAAGAACATTAATGCCCTTTGCTGGTACCCCCTTCAGCCCAGCTGGGTTTTCCCCTGAACTGTGAGAGTTACACTCAATCACAGGTGACTTCCCTGAATTCTGATGGCTTTTCAGATGTGGTAAGAGACTAGAAATAGACCTTGTGGAGTTAGATGTCCAAAGGGAAAGGTAATAAAAAGAAATGGATTTTAAGGGAGAATGTAAATGTGCTGGATGCTTTGTGAGGAATGGTGATAGAGTGGTGAAGGAAAATGAGGAGGAAACACAGGAGAAAAGTTGGCTGCTGCTGAATGAAATACCAGTGGTGCAGAGCTCTGCAGAGGATTAGTGGCAAGAACAGGTTAAAACTTGGCAAGGTGAGAAAGGAAACATCTGTAAAGACTTGTAGGGGATGTGTGTTGGCAAGCAGAGAAGAGCTTTTCCATTTCACTGAAATGCTGTGGTCCTCAGGGTAAGAGGGCAGGGAAAGGATAGTTCAGGAGAGAAAGGGAGGAGAAACCAGAATCCTACTGAAACTGCAGGGGATGGATGTCCCTTCAGGTGAATATAGTTATACAAGCTGGGGATCATCCAGGGTAACGAAGTAAATGAAAGGATCTGGGGATTTGCTGTTGGCTTCAAAATGACTGAATTCCTTCCAGGCTTGTTGTAAAAGTCACACATGCCAGATCACAGCGCTCACCCCCCTCAAGGCAGGGGACATCCCAAGGCCAGTGTGTCAGTATGACTGGCAGCCTCTAAAACATTTAAATGGTGTGCAGCTTTCCAGGATCCCCAAGTAAATGCAAGAATAATGAGAAAAGCTGTGGTGAATTTGGTGTTCTGAGGACTTGTGTTGGGAAACTGAGCTTAAGACCTTGGGAAAAAGAGTGTATTGTAAAGCTGACTGGAATATTTCCCTCTCCCATAGCATCATATTTTAGATTTGAATGAGTATTCCACTACTCATCATATTAGTTTAAACTAACAAAAATTATTCAGTGTTTCTTTGTGCATTGAAGATAGTATTTTGCACCTTAGTTGCTGAAACAAAATATATGGTATTTTTGTGTGTTTTCAAGCATCAGCTGCCTCCAGTAGCAGGAAGGCAATAAAGAACCAAACAAACAATACAAGAAAACAAGTAACTTTGATTATATTTTACCTTCCAAAACAGTATTTCATGGAAAGGGAATATCCTGTGTTTGGTAAGTGTAGCTGGTTTTCTTATTTCTGCACAGAAAGAGTTAGGGAGTGCCATATTGTGTGCATGTGGTGGCTCACATGCCATATTTTCCTGGGGAATTTTGAGGATACCATAGACCAAAAAGGACAGGTGGCCTCTTGAGCTAAGCATGTTACAAATATAGACTCATGTAAAACGTTCTGCTCCGAAGAACTCGAAAGAGAAAACGCTGGCACAGAAAGAGGAACCTGGAAACAGGCTGAGAGTGACATAATTTCAGACTGTTGTATGCAAAGAGTGTTTTGGGTGGAGATAGTAAGTGGTATTTTATATAGCCAATGGTGCTGAGTGCCTCTGAAAAACCTGACTCCATGGTAAGTATTTCCTGGCAAGGCTGTGTTGCTGTTGTGGAGCAGCCCAACCTGATGGCTTGGTGCTGAGGCTTCTTGCTGAACTAGATCTTCCTTTTCCTTCTTCTCTTTGTATGTGCAGCTTGTGTTTTCCGTAAGGCAGTTTTGTTTATTTTACTGAGCAATGTAACTGCAGTGTCACATTAAATCCCTCTTGAAATTGCTTATCTGATCAGGCTCAAGCTGGCTGAAGACAACAGGCTTTGAATGAGGTTTGCTCTGTAAATTATTTGCATCCTCTTTAAGAAAAAACCCACTCACTACTAACCAAGAGACTCAGAAAACATGACCTTATATTATGATTTTATTTGCTGTAGAAATATTCCAACACACCAGCCTGTGATGCCTGAAAAGAAAAGATATTGCAGAAATGCCTCAAACCCAAAATAAAGCCAAGATAACCTGAATACAAGAGGTGGGGCTGAGCAGAGTATATAGAAACTATTCTGCTCTGCCCCTGTTGGTTAAGCACTCCAAACAGGCTGTGATGTCCTTGTACATTTTTCTTTCAAAAACCAAAATGCCTTTATTGTTTGTATTTTTTCTTTTAACTTCTAGTTCTGATAACAAAAGGATTTAGAGTTTGTTACAGAAAAAGATCTTGTTGTACTTTCAAAGTTTTTTGTGCCATTTAAAGCCCACAGAATTCAATTCGAGATTTTCTCATTAACTTTCCCTGCATTTTTACAGATGTCTGACTTCAGTTATGGGTCTAAATTTGAACAAGAAGTAGGAATTAATATAGTAAATAATATCTAGGAAGACTAAAAAGTGTTTTGACCATAACCCATTAGAGACCATCTGGGAGTTCTTGGAATCTGTGGGAGTTTTGATTTGGGAGAAAACATTCCAAAAACATCTCAAGGGCCTTTGCCACTCACATGATTTGAAACATTCTCTTGCTCTGTGACTCCTCTTTATTCCTAAGTTACATAAATGTTTCCAAAATAAGTTGCACAGGCAATTACCTGTCTGCACAGCCTCTTTACCAGGATTCCCAAAAAAAGCCCCCAACAACCTACTCAGATACAATAACAAAAATACATCTTAAAGCACATTTTAACAGTAGGTCTCAGTCTTTACAATGACTGAGACATATAACTCAAACAAATCAAGTCAATGTCATATGTTTAAATAATATAATGCTATGCAGGTAAAAATACAAAGGAAAACTGCTGTAAATACACAACTTGGCACAGAGGTAGGGACACTGCTAGTTGGCTTCATAATTGTGTTGTTAAAACAAGTTCAATTGTGTTGCTCTGTAGTTGTTCCACCTGTAAGGAGATGTGAAGTCTGGTGAGTTACTGAGACCAAATACAGGTTTTTCTTTAGCTGTAGAGACTCTGGAGATGCTGGCACACAATTATTTTGGTCCCCAAGACAGATGTGTACATTTAATTGGTGACTGCAGTACCTCTGCAGCTCCAGGCATGTACCACTGCACTCAAAGGCTCACACAGAGGGGGTTTGTATTTGAGAACCCCCACCACTGCAAAAAAACTGTTGTGAAACCACAAAGATGGTCATCATTGAGCTGCTACTGAACTTTAAAGCTCTTCTGTTGAACAGCTTTGCAATAACCAGATTTTTTTTTTCTTGTTTTGCTTTAAGCAAATATGTAGCTGAGAGTTTTTTGCTATGAAGGCTCAAAAAGAAAAATATTTCAGACTAAGGTGACTGAAAGAAACTCTGTCCTAAGCCTGATTCTCATGCTAAAAACAGAGTTTGGTCTATTGACAGAAATAAAACTGAAAAGGCTTGTGGGCTCAAAATGCTGGGCAGTGTGCATCTTGCAGTCAGGAGGGAACAAATTTCCTGTTGCCTGCTTTGATGCTGGAAGTTTTGGTCAGTGAATGCTCGGGAAGAACTCTGCAAGTAACAAAATAACACCCGTGTTATCCTTGTGTTTTGTATTAAGTTATTGTAAACCTGCTTACAAGCACTACAGTAAAGGAAAGAAGGTACACAATGGCATGGTTTTGGAATTTTTGGGACTTTTTCCTTAGCATGAGAAAGAATGTGAGGAAAACACAAAAATGGTTGTTTGAAGTGAAATCAAAGTGGGTGATGGAGGTGGCTGCTGTGAATCCCCCAGAGACTGGTCGTGCAGTGCAGGAGGCAGGATAAGGCTGCAATTGTGTCCCTGCTATTCAGCTGACAAATGAATTTACAATAACCTGGGGAATGTGGGATTCTTGACCTCAACACACCTTGCCTAAAAAGCCAATACCTGTGCCATGAGGCTGCCCTGACTCCCTTGCTTGTCACATCCACAACCCCCTAAGGAATTGAAGTATTCTATCTCCCCTCTGTTATTCCAGGAATTCCCTTCAGTGTTTGATAACCAGCAATGCTCATCAACCTACTCCAGCAGTACTTTATGTGTTATTTATTGGTCACTGAATGTGTCCTTTGTGGTTCTTTAATTTAATTGGATTTTTTCAATTTACCTTTGTTTGTCTCTGGTATATTGCAAACAGAGTTAATTGCATGTGGAAATATTCCTCCCAGAATAACAGTAATAGAAACTGGAATATTATGGCTGTTTTCTCTATCTACTTATCATACAACAGTGTCTCTATGTACTGCATACTTTTTTTTTATTAAACAGTAGCACAGCATTCTCTAGGATGTGAAGATGTGCCATAAACACAGATTGTGTTTCCCCCTTTAGATTAAAATTTCCTTTCTGAATATTGCCTTTCTTATTATGATCTAATCCAAGCTCACTCAGCTCTCTGCCCCTTTTCTCTTGGGCCTTTCCAGTTATGTATTGAATGCTGTTCCTTGGTAGAACATCTAATTTCAGTAGTTCAGTTTGGTGACTGATTTACTCAAGATTCTCTGCTTTATTATTTTATTGGCCCTTATAGCTGAATTTGTTGGTGTTAGTTTGCCTTGAGAAGCGTGGTTACCATGGCACTGCTGTCAAGGATTCCTAAATTCAGTCTATGTTACACTCTGGTTTAGGATTTTGTACTGAGCACAGATCTATTGTTGTATCTATGAGGTACTTAAGGTGCAGATCAAAGACTTTTATGAGGCTTGTGTCCTGAGAAATCCAAACTCTGTGTCTGAAGCAGTTCTGGCTCCCTAGAAGTTTTTTCTGCTGTTACCATGTGCCATTTAAGGAGATAGTTCTGTGTCATTTTGGACTGGGATGGACAACAGGAGCAGAAAGCCACTGGACTGTATTTGCTGTAGTTTGTTTGCAGATGTCCTTTTCTGCAGGGGAAAAATCTCAGAAGGATCATTCTTTTTCTTTTCCACAGCTCTCCGTGTGTACATGTCCTCTTCCCAGATGTACTGAAACTGAGATTTTCTGTCAATAGGGATGTTAGACTGGAGGTCAGAACCTCTGGGGAAGGGTGTAGATCAGGAGATTCTTGACGTGAAAATATTCCCAGTGCCTCTAAAATGCTGCACACGGATACAGCTCCATGGAGGTTCCAGTCTTTCTTGTTAGGTGCTTCTTTGGTTGAGTATAAATTATGGTATTTTAGGAAATCTTGAGGAGGGGGGTGGGAAATATTTCTAAATCTACCTTTTTCCTGGTGAGCTGATTCTCTCTGTTGATGTTATGGGGATGTGCAGTAAAGAGTGCAAGGCAGGCTTGGCTGCTGGTGCAGCAGGGTCAGCATAGTGAAACAAATGTCTGAATGTATTCACCTTTTGCCAGAAGGTGAGATTAAAGAGAAAATATTATCAAACTGCTGTCAAAGTCTGGTGGGTCAGGGACTTGTAACATTTGTCATTCAGCCCTGTTAGTGTTTCTAAATGACAGCTGGGAAAAATGAGGCAGACTGGTGCTTTCATGAAGGCAGAAAATTTGATTATTTCTTTTATGAAAAGGGGGTAGTGCAGAATGTACCACAGGGCACCTGCAGGTGAGCTGTGTGTGCTGATGCTTTTTGAGCTTTTAGACTAATATGATATAAGATAAGGAAGCCATGGTAACTTTTAGATAGTTTGACTGGATCTCAACATAGCTGGAAATAGCTACTGATTAAATAATTTCCATGAAAAGGACAAAACATTAAAAAAAAATCTTAAGCCCATCACAGCAGCCCAGAGGTGATTGCTCAGAATTAATTTATCTAGCAAATCCTCTTAGCAGGAATGCCCTTAATCTGACAAATGGAAGGATGTTCACTACTCTGAGGTCTTTCTATCACATATTCCATTTGTATCATGTGAGGAGTTGATTGGCTTGGAACCTTCATGAGTTCAACAGAATAGTTTTGAGATCTCATATTTGTAAACCCCCAATGAAAAACCCCAAACAATGAAAAGCTTTGGAAACTTTAGATTGGGTCATCTAGTCTTTGAGGGATAAGAAATAAAACAGGCTTTAGATTTGAGCCTGCTAAGAAGGCTTTATCTGAAAGACAAATTCAAATAACTTTGGCCCTCTGAGCCAAAGTAGAGACAAGCTCCACTCCTTTCCTATGCTGTGCCCACCCTATTGATTGAGTCCTAATCAAAGTTTGCTTTGCCTTTTTCACTAGTTCAGGTATAAGGCTGAAAATTGACTGGCTATTAATTGTTGGAAACTTCCTTGTATGATTTAAGAATGTTTGTTTTAAGAAGGAATTGGAGAAAACCCTTCTTCCAGACAGATTGACATAATACCCAAATTTACAGAAGATCAATCCCTGCTTTGAGCTTCTGGATATATTGGTGGGAGGGCAGATTTCTGTCTTGATGGAAGACAAGGTCAGCTCCTTTGTAAAACTTGGCTCCCATGTAAATCCAAATCTAAGTGGAGAAAAGAATGATTTTTTTTTTTAAATTTTTTTTTCCTGCCTGATTTATGGTGTGACCCATGTCCTGTAGTGTCCTTCAGGTCTAATTTAATGCTGGCACAATCTCTGGGTTTGACTTACCAGTTATTGGCCATTCATCAAGGAAATGGAGGAATTTGATCTATTGTTTTCTCAGGTAGGCCACTGCTTCTACTCTATGCTTCACAAAAGTTCAGAGGGATTAAAGCCAGAAGGAAGTTTTTTCTTCTTGTTCTTTCCCCCTCCTCCCTATTTTCTTAAAATTTTTCAATATATAGATGAAAAAGTTGGAAGACACAAATGCCTTCTTCATGTTCAGATGTTGTCCACATGGACCAGGCTGAAGATATGTTGAACCACAAACACTCTGACACTTCCATACATGTGTTGAAGGGAACCAGCAGGAAATGGTGGAAAAACATAAATTTACAAAAACATTCAGGGATTTTAGAAGTATCTTCTGGTGTCTTTGAGTGCACAGGCATGACCTTTGAGTAATATGAAAGATACTGAAATGGCACGTGCTGATTTCAGTGGTGAGGGTAAGAGCCACAGGAATCAGCCAGTGAGGTGAAGCCATTTCACACTGTCTTCAAATGAATCATTAACATCCTGACAAATATGCACAACAATGAGGAGGCTACTTAATTTGACACTTAGGTTGAATTGCCTGGGAAATTTCCTGCTTGCTCTATCTTGGTTTAATTATGGTTTAAATGATTAAGAAGCTCACTTCATTTGAGAGAGGGTAAAGGAGAGTTGAATGCAACCTTTGTGCCTCCTGTTGAAGTGATGGCTGCTCCTCCAGCTGCTGGAATTGGATTTTCATCTGGGGTCATTCCAGACACTACCACAGACAGCAAAATAGCAGAAGTGAGAACAGTTCCTATGTTATACCTCTGCTAAAACAGACTGCAGATTTGACTGCTGGAATGCTTCCTTCTGTAACCTGGGAGAGAGAGGGGAAGAGGTTGAATATGATTTCAACCTCATCAAGGAGAAATCTGCAATGTCTGCGTCTTGGAGGTCTTTGCTAGTCCCCAGCTGAGAAGCCTGCACAGCTCAGTGCTGACAGACTGCATATGTTTGAGCTACTAAATATTTTCACCTCCCACTGACTTCATATACCTCGACACAGAGAACCCTGCAGCACTGAGCTCTAAATCAGTTGATGCATTGTCACAGCTCCCTGAATAGATGGCCAAGTCAGAGCTGAGTTTTATTAACCTTGCCTAATTTTAACTGTGGGCCAAACTCTGCTTCCTTTGCTTCTGTAAATGATCCCATTGGTTCCACCTCATCTAAGTTACTGGAGTATTACTTGCCTTTGAAGTAGTAATCAAAAAAAAAAAATAGATTCATTGATTTTTAGTTTAATGTGAAGTACAAAGCCTTTCAGGAAGTCAGGGGAGATTTTGAGAGAGACACTAAATACTCTGTGGTTAGAAACGCCACGCTGCCATCACAGTTAATTCTGGAGAAGCTAGAAATGAGCTCTGATTTTAAACAACACAATAAGCTAAAGGAAAGCATCAGTTATGCTGGTACAGCCAGCCAGAGCTGTGACAAACAGTAGGTTTATGACTGAGCCTAAGACATTCTGGGCTTTCTGAGGTGTGAAGGTGAGGGTGCCAGACTGCCCCACCTGGCCCTGCTGGGCACTGTGGTCCCTGAGACAGGTGGCCAGTCCTGCTGGGAATGACAGGGCAGCTAATGTGCAGGATTCCTGCTGGTTGCAGCTTTCCCTTGGGACCAGTGTTGGCTCCTGCCCGTTGGGTGTTGTAATGATCATGACTCAGGACCTTCCTGGTGTGGGTCAGGCTGCCAAAACTCAGACAAGGTGTGGAATTTGTGTCCTGCCCGTGCAGGTGACCTATGGAACTCAGACTGGGATTTTCCCATCACTACCAGTCCTTTTGCAGTCAGTCCAGGTGATTTTTCAATTCACTTAACACTTGAGACTCTATTTAGCACCCTGCAGGGTTCAACATTAAAGAAACCTGGCAGAGGTCCCTGGGTGGTGTGGTGGGATTTGTTAGTTGAGGCCACAATGCAGAAAAGCATTTGGATAGAAACTGCACCTGAAGGAAGTAATGGCTCTGCCTGAAACTTGCTGGAAAAGATGCTTAAACTTTTTCTGCTGCTTTTAAAGTGGTGTTAGTATAAGATCTGTTGTAGTGGCTGTTGTGATACTCCTTCAGTAGGCTGGTAAATCTGAGATTACAAGCTTAGAAGGCCTCAGATTTAGGAGCTATGCCATAAAAGAGTCAAGGATTAACAAGTATTTTTGGAGGGGGGGGAAAAAAAGCTCTTTGACTTAACCTGAGGCTTGGATATATGGTTCTTAAGGATTTATGAAAGAAGGCTGCATAAAGACCCCTCTCAGCTTAGCTGTGCCAAGTGGAAATGAGAATAATTTTACCTGGTACCTGGAGTAGCTTAAACTACCTTCACATACTGTCCATGAAAATACATAAAATATTACCTTGCTCTGTATTAAAAAAGGAGAGTCATCAGTCTGGCAGAGTTTGGGGGTTTTAATGTAACTTGACCCTATTACATATTTAGAGAGGGAAAGGCATTTAGTCTCTCTGCCAACACAATCCAGCAGGTATCACCTGCTGAGTCAGAGGTTTACAGTCTGTAGTCAAAATTCTGTGATAAGGAACAAGCAGCACACAGATGGTAGAAGTTAATAGTCTGATCCTGCCATCAGGACACATAAAAGAAATTATCATCCACAGAAGACAGAACAGTTCTGATGGCTTGGAATAGATCTCTACTACCCTGTACTTTGCACCCTCATTTATGTACCAGTGTTATCATTCTGCTGCACTTAGTATTGTTTTTAAACTGGCATAAATAATTCCACCAGACTGAGGATAACAGGGCTGCAAGACCAAGGCAAAGAGTCTGTCTGACTTAATCCTGAAAGGAAATGCTGCCATTCCCATTGACTTCAGCTGCAATTAATGAAACTATTGGCATGGCTAAAGCAATATGTGAGACTGGTCTCAAGGGTGATGCTGCCAAGCTGTAACACGACTGATGCCCGAGTAGTTTGTTGCATGTAGGCTTGGAAGTTTGTTCTCTTTTTCCATATTGCTGTGTCTTGCAAGTAGGAGGTGTGTTGGAGTCCTGAGTTTGGTTATAGTGGCAGAATTTTTTTCCTGTTTTTGTTTCAATTAATACTTAACCTCAGGATACCACATAGTCAAAATAGCTGAGGGTTAGAATCTATCTTGTGAGGTGCTTGTAAATAAACCCTTTAGTTCCTGTGAATGTATGAATCCAGTGGAAAAGATATTCAATCCAGAAGGATCCATGTCCATACTTAAGTTATTCAGTGAGGTAGCAGTTTGTTGTGTAACTTTTATAGAGCAACAATAACTTCACCTGTACATGAGAAGGGACAGTTGTTAATTTGCATGGCTTTCAAAAATTTATGATGTTAAATAGGTGATAAACACATCCTTGCAGTTGGGCTTCTACCTGTGCTTTTAAATTACTAGTAAAAATAGCTATACTGAAAAAATCTAATTAATATGTGACGAGTTCATAAATATCGGGAGTTGGTTTACGATGTGATTTATAAGGTTTTGTACCAGCTGAAACAGTGTAATGATACATATTCAAGGCCAAAATAACTGAGTTTAAGCATCACCTTGGGAGCTGGGGCTCCTTTTAAAGTACTCCAGTTTTTAGAGGGTGCCAACTAGGAGTCAAATATGACTTTTCACTTGTAGTTTTGATACAAGAGATACCTTTGTAGCCAACATATAAAATGCCAATCTCAGACATTCCCCTACCCCTAGTCTTGAGAGTGGGGAAGGAAAAATCACTGCCTGAGCCAATTTAAGCTGATTCCCCTTCTACCTGGGTTTGCCCTTTGCCCAGCAGTGGTGGGTGTGCTGAGCACTGGTGTGTTCTTGTGGTGCCCTCCTTATCCTCTGCCATGAAGAAGTTACCTGCAGAATTATGATTTTTCCCTCTTGCCTGGAAATTTGATTCTAAAGCATCTACTGTGCTGATATGATTCTCTTCTTACTTAAACTCGTTGCCTTGCCAGTCAGGCTGCCTAGAATTTAAGACCAAAATGAGAGACACTGTTGAAGTTGAATTTTCAGTGTGGCTTTGTAAGGCTAACATTGCCCTCACACTGTGAGCCAGTGTATGATAAGTTTTGCACTAATGGGCTAATTTCAATGAAATTTAGATAAATAAGTGCCCACAGGAATGCAAGTTTGGTAAAATCACTGTCAGTGAAGACTGATTCAGTGTGAGTTCAACTCTTACTGGACATGAGGAAATCCATACCAGTTCATTTTTGGTTATGTATTACCACGAGTGGAATTTGCTCTGAATTACTTCCCCCTGAGCAATTCTGACAGAGAAGGATATTTTTCATTTACCTGCCTGTTCTTGCAAAAACATTGGTCATTTTGAATTAATGAATTAAATGTTTGATTTGGTTCAGCTGATTCTAGTATAATTTTTTTCCCCTCCAGTTCCTTAATAGTTTTTAATGATGTTCTTTTGACATGTGTATTTAGGGGGGGCAGGGAAAAGGCAATTGAATGGGGTGGTTATGTTAGGATTAGGGTCAAACAAAACTTTGGGTCAGATAATCAAATGTGATTGTTTGGGGCTCAGTTGTCTAAGAGAATTGAGGGCTGTAGCAAAGCTGAAGTTCTAAGCAGTGAAACTCTGTGCAATCAGTGATATCCTGTGACTTCCAGCAGTGGGAATTTGAACCTACAGTTTGTATCCAAATGTAGCCTATTCCCTCTAGGCTGACTCTGGAGTGATAAACCTCTATTTCAAATTTCCTTCTGACACGGAGAACAGATTAATCCATCTTGCAATATGTTGATACTTAGTTTTGAAGTATTTTTCCCTCAGTTTAGGACAATGTGCACTCTTTCTACACCTGTTTTCCAACAGTCCTGTACATGGAATGCTGAACTTAATCAGGGGTGTAAGTCTTCTTAATCCTCTGGGAACTTGGTAGTGTTGTAGGTTCCAGGTATAGGCTGCCAAAGACCAAGTTGGATGTAGAATTTAGATATGCTTTTGCCAAAGGCTTTAAATGGAATTATGTAGTTATCTCAGAAGCTGGATGAAAACTTATAAAAGAAAGAACTAGAAGCCAAATCAGGCTAAAATATTACAAGGTACCTAAAATATGAAGCTGGGGGGTTTCTGGGCTGAAGTACAGTGATGAAGTGGTGAGAGACAACTGGTGTTAGAAAAAATCAGGAGTTCTACCCAGTACAGGTGTGAGGGATATTCACTCATTCTGAAGAGCACACTAATAGATATCTTTCTGATGCCAAGCCAGGCTGTGTTCCTTTCTATAAGTATTCATGTCAGGCAGCACTAGCACAGATAGTGGTCAGCCAAACAGATGTTCCCTGATAAATAACACTCCTTGGGTTGAGCTTTTTATTGGAAGCATTTACTTCACTGATACTTGTAATGCAGCGGAACTTCTATTGCTCTTGTTTCAATTTTTATCCTTTTTTTTTTTCTTTCTCCCCTGCTGCTTTATAGAGGTCTTTGTCTTGTAATCCTTTCCTTATTGCTGGAAAATTGTCCTTTTCAAGCCTTGATTCTGCTATCAGCTGTGCCAGATCAAATCCAGAGCAGCAACCCTGGGGACAGACATTCCAATCTGGGCCCTGCACTTGTCATATCAGGGGTCTGTCCTGTCCTTTTTATCAGCACTGCCAACCAGGAATAAGTCAATAAACATCATTCTTGAGAATAAAAAGATTAGGATCAAATAAAATGTTGTGTATCTGTGTTATTTCAGCTTTATTTAGCTCACTGAAATTCTAGGACTCTGCTCAAGTTAGGATGTGTAGTTGTTTAATCCCAGTCAGGTTACAGAACATATTCAGGACACATTTCAGCTGATGATACACCCCTCCTGTACAGCACTTCTAAAAGCCTGAGAGCAGGAGGTGCAGGTGAAGTCTCAGGCAGACACAGAATAAATCAGGAGCAAAACAGACCAACTTAATGAAGCAAGAGAGACTGAATCAGTGTTTATGAACTTAATCATCAGATAATGAACGTTCTGATTCACAGTCACAAGGAGATGAAACATTGCAGAGAAATATGCCAAGAGCAACAGGAATGCAAAGGCAGGAATATTGGAGGGAGTGGGTTGTCAGTCTGAAAGGTAGTGGGATACCCAATAATCCTGAAGCCAAGGATCTCCTTTTTAGTCATGCTGACAATTTTAAACTATACAAACCACACAAAAAAAAATCAACTGACAGTTATAAAGTCACCAAAGTCTGCTTGGACTGTCAGAGTTTGTCCCATCTTTGGTAGATTACATAATTTAAGGTCTCCTTATGCATAGAGGTGATGCCTCAAATAGAATTACAGACCCTTATTAGTGTTGTTTGAAAGCTATTTTAGTTATTTTAAAATAACTTTTCCAAGCATGTCTTCAGCTTTACCTGTTCGACAAAGCTCTGACAAATTTTCTTTCTCTGGAGTGTTATGGATGTTTTTATGACTTTAATGGTCCTTCTGATGGTGACAAAGGGTTCTTAGCAATACAGGAATGTGAACTGATGGAAGCAGCTCCCTAAGATGGGCAGCTAATTAGGAGCTTTGCTGTCTTGTATTGGGGATTGAACTATGGGAGAGAGGATGTACAATAGTTGCTTTTGACACAGAAGCTGGTATTGTGGGCCTGTGTTAATTAAGGAGCATAGAATGTGACCTTATGTTAATGGGGTAGATATGATAGCCAGATTATTTGCCTGGAATGTACACACAATGAATGCTGAGATTGTGTTGGTACGTCTTGATAAGACACCTGCAAGGCTAAAATGTAGTAACAGTGTAACCATGGTGATGCTGTTGAATTAGGGTTGATGTAATGTTAAGAAGTAAGGTTGTTGTAATATTTGATTAATAAATTTCTAACCAGCACATTGACATCCTTGGGTTACACTGCTGGGTACTCTGGTGTATGATGGATGAATTTGCTGTTTCTATAGGGACTAGCTGAGCCTGTTTACCTGTGTTCAGAGGAGCCTTGGCAGTCCAGACCTTTGTTTTCATCTGCCTTTTTATATGTGGGGTGGGGCAGGGGGACAGAGTACCTGAGGCTTTTTGGTCCTTCCCCTAATTTGGGTGGGAATTTCTTGCTTCAAAACCACATTAATAACTGAAACAATTTAGAGCAACCTGTGTGTTGCTTCAGAAGATGGATCAAGCCCTTTCCTGAACTCTGAGGTGCCTTCTTCACCCCAGATATCTCACCCCTGTAGGACAGTGGAGTCTTCTCATTAGTTATGGTCAACTTTTTTCCCCTCAAACAGCTATAAGTATTAAGTATAATAGTATTGGCTGCAGAAAACAAACCCTTAATATGATTTATATTAAGCTATAATTTACTTTTCTAATAAACCTACTCTGCATTAATATAATATTTGGCATTTTATAGTCCTACCTACCTTTAGAAATGTAGTTTAATCAAACCCCTGTATTTCTTCTTATTTCCTGCTGCATTATATTTTGCCTCTTTTGTTTAGGGATACATCACCACAATTATTTACCTCTTTAATTAGCTCTGCATCATTAATCTAGGCTACCTCACAACTTTCCTTAAATGGAGTAACACTGTGCATTTCTGGGAGAGCAAAACAGTTGTGGCTGCTGGAGTTCCCTCTATCTCACAGCCAATATCTTATGATGTGTTAAGACCTCTGTGCAATTTACTCCAAGTTGATTTAGAGTGTTTCAGCCTAAGGAGTTTCTTTAGCATCTAAGATGTATTAATGAACACAAGGTGATGGTGCAGTTTTATTCATGCACATGATCATACTCTATCTCATTAAAGGTACGTGCAATCCATTTCTTCTCCATCAAACTTTGTGTTGGTGCAAAGCTGAGCTGCCAAAACAATTGGACAAGTGTGGTGCTAAAGAGTCCACGGAGTTGAGCTCCTGCAGGAAGTTCCAGTAATGACAGCATTTCACCCTTGCTCTTATGCTGCTTGAAGCTGAGGCTGTGTTGAACCCCCTGCTCCAATACACAGTAACTAATTTCATTCACTTCAATCAGTTTTCAAGGGGTCAGCTCATGCACTCCAGGCTGGAAACCCCAAAAAAGACCTGCAGCCCATCTGTGTGAAGTCTAGAACTGCCTCTGTGGGCTGCCCTTCTTCCCTCTCCCCCCTTGCCCAGCACTGCTCTTCCCCAGGGAGTTTTGTCTTCCTGCATTTGGGGGAAATCAGGCTCTGTGACACTAATGCCAGACTTTCTGTGAGGCAACTGTGCTATGAAAATTACTTCCTTCCTCTTTAGGTCTGCTCTTGTTCAGGGCCTGGGTAAGAACTTTGTATTCCTTAAGGTTTTTACTTGGAGAGCTTCGTCCTCATCTTATTCCTTGGTGACTTCAAAGTGAGGGGACAGCAAAGTGACCAGTTTTCCTTTCAAATTCTTTTTTATTTTATTTTTTTCAAACAAGAACTTTTCTGTAGAGATTCCAGACATCCAGCTAAGCTCCTACCATGCTGGGCTAACATGTAGTTGCCATTACATGCAGTAATTGGAGGCAAAGGAGGCTTCTTGGTTCTTATTTTAGAGTGTGACAAACTTTCCCTCTTTGAAGTGAGGTGCCCACTGCTGAGAAAGGGCTTGGCTGTACCTACAGGAGAAAAATGTACCCTACATGAGGAATGTAGAACATATTATTGACAGCCTCTCACTGCTTTGGTCTCTTAGAAATTATTCCCATTTTGCAGAAAGAGCATTTTGATTTCATTGATTTGCTCTGACATTCTCAAAGATAACTCAGGAGGATTAAGATGCATAGCTCCCATTAATTTAAACTGGAATTACCAACTGTTAAATGCCTTAAATGGCTTGGGAAATCTAAGTTTGGTTGGTTTGGGATTTTTTAATTATTATTATTATGTGACATTACTCAGTGCAATTAACCCACAGAGCAGGAAACCCTAAGCATGGTGAGCAGGTGGAATAGCGATTTGTGTGGGTGACAGCTCTTTTACTTTGACAATCCTGGCTTGATTCAGGGTTCAGGAGCCTCTGTGTGGCCCCTGATGAGAGGCATCATGTGCAGTGAAAGGCTGCCCAGGAAGGTCAGTCATGCTCAGAGATTAGAGGAGCTGCACTCTCAGCTAAAAGCAATTTCTGTCAGCCCATGGTGAGCAGGCACTGAAGGTGAATGGGGCTGCAGAGTTGAAGACCAGCATTTATTTTTAAATCTCGTTTATCTAACATAAAAGATCTTGTTTATACCTGTATGTCAGAGAACCAATTTCTGCTGCCCTGTCAGTGCTATACAGAACAATCTGTCCAACTGGTTTGGATTCTACTGCTCATAAAACTCACTTGTGCCTGTTTCTCACCTTGTGTACTTGTTGTGAGCTTGGCTCTGCCTTCCTTTGCCTATTGTTTCTAATATTCAGGAATAAATCTGCAGGGACACTGAAGCTATACCTGTAGCTTGCTGTAAAAGGGCAATGCACTCATTATGCTAATAGCTCAGAACTTTAAAGACCCCAATTACATCTCAGGCTTCCTGCATAATGTTTGGCAAGTCAGGTGCTCTCCATACTTACTCATCCCTCACTGAAGTCAGGCATGTTCCACATAAATGAAAGGGAAATCAGAACTGGTGTGCCAAGCTCTGGCTGGAACTGGAGCCAGTGTCTTTGTCCCAAAATCTATGGGAGTACATCCTCAGAAGTTGTAAATGGTGCTGTCAATAGGATACTGAAATGTGATAGTAGCCAAATTATAATTCATTGCGTTTCAAATAGAAGTCTGAATTTGAAGTATTTTAAATGGCAGATTCTTAACAGAGAATATATTAAACCCATGACTAACTTAGTGTTCCAGGTGTTGGGTTGTTCGAAAAACATGAGCAACAGAGAACCCAAGGACTTCATTCTGCTAAAACTGCCTTTCTTCATCATTTCACTCAAACAGTTTGCTTGATCCAAGCCAAATAAATTGTATAGGGGGGAAATAATGATTGTGAAGCCCTCACTAGGCATTAGTGAAAAATTGTCTGGGAAGATTAGGAATATTTGAAAACTGAGTTCTGTGTGAGCACTTCTCCAGGTAAGCCCATGTTGACATACCCCACATCTCTATGTTACTGGGGGAAATGGATGGGGCCAAGCTGGTTGAAGCAAATAAAAGTACATCATTTCCACAAAAAGGCAGGTAGAGGCTAGAATTAAATTTTGCATCATGGGTATGAGAGCACTACTCTGGGAAATAAGTACATTAGGGCATGCAGCTTTCTTAGCATGAGCTATTATATCCTTTTAAGCCATATTTCTGATAGTACATTTCCTTCTTGAAAACTGGGAATTTGTTCTATTTTTGTAGAAATGAGCTTATTGCAAATTGGCACAGTCTGCTGTGTATGCAGCTTTCTGTGCCACACAGGGACCACAGGGCAATTATCAGAGGCATCCATTGAAGGACTTGAGTAATTTGCCAAATGCTATTTTGTTTTCAAATAAAGTAAACAATTTTAGTACTGAAGGGCATTTTAAGTACTGTAACTTTTTACTTCGTTGGTTTAAATCGTCTTGTTTTTCTTACCCCTTTAAAAACATCTCTCTGTTTACTGAGTTTTCCACTTTTCTGTGCTCAAACCCAGTTACGTGACTGACTGCCTTTAATGTCTCCAATGAATCTGAGCATGTGGGAGCTCATCCCAGGATGGAACTGTATAAGGATGTTAATTTAAAGGAGGAGGTCAGTTAGAGACTTCATTAACATTTTAAAAACACCAGGTCCTCTGGGTGAGAAACAGAAGGATGTTTTTTGCAGGTGTGGTATTTCCCTTAAAAATAAAACACTTTCTGATACACATGGTTTTATAAAAGTTCGTCTTCTTCTGGTAGAGGATTTCTGCTTGTATTGGTCTGCTGATGGATTAGAAAAGGCTGTGAGTCTTCTTACCTGTTGCCCATCCAGATCAGCACAGGAAGACTGGAGTGTGTCCCTCAAACTGCCCAGTTTTCTCTACCTCCAGTAATAATGTGGAGAATTTTCATCACAATAACTTTATTTCTACCCTCTACTTGCTTCTGATTTTGTATTTCAGCTGTTCAATCATCTTTTCCAATGGGAAGGAGCACTGACGTGTGTTGCACCGTGTGCCTCTCCAGCTGCTGTTTTTAGGATGCTGTCAGGAATGTAACTCCCAAGCTTCTGGCTTGTACAATTCTGGCTGCCTGGGTCCAGAAGGTGTTGCAGAGGACTGGGAGTCCCTAAGCCTTGTTTCCTTAAGGAGCTCAGACTAACATTACCTTCCTATATTACATGATATTGTCTCACATTACTTAATGTGTATCTTCAGGAGCTGGTAAATGCCAGGTGGTTTCATTACCTGCAGCACTGAGTGCACTCACTGTCCTTGTGGCTGTGGCAGTGCCACAAATTTCTTACACTTGCTGCTTTCTGGAAAGGACTATACACCCTCCTGTGCTGTAAAGCTCTGCTGAAAGACCACTTTGCTTTTTAAGTTTACTTTCCTCTTCTGTTTTCTCTTTCTGGTGACCATTAATTCTGTAATAACAGGACACTTATTTGTCACCATCTCCCAGCTGGTTTTCAGAGAGAAGTGTCTCCCAGGGGAGCACAGGGGGCAGTGGAAATGCTGCAGAGCTTCCTGCAGTTGCTATTCCCTTTTGCAACCATGCAGAGAATTCTCTATGCTGGCTTCTTCCCTCTGCTTTATCACCATCAGCAGCCAGCCTTCCCTAATCCCAGCCTGTATCAATCAGTGATCCCCCTTCTCCTGCATTTGTCTTTCCTTACTTGCAGCTTTTTGCTGTTTTCAACACCTCTTTGTGTCCCTAGTGACAGGTGCTTTGGAGCAGATGCCACACTGCACCTTGTCAGAGCTGTTCAGGCACCTGGATGGCTTTTCTGCATGCAAGAAAGAATTGGCACCCTTATTTAGTCTCCTATGTATGTAACAAATCACGGATCTGAGGTAGTTTAAGTTGGGACTAAATAGGTGTGATTCTTGTGAGACTGATTGTTTTCATGGTATACAGTGATGTGAAATTATAATCATCTCAATATTTTCATATAATTACTCTTGCTGCAAGTGTAACATGATAAAGCTGTGAAACAGTGCCCACCATTCCTGAAAGGTTGAATGTCTGAAGATGATTCTGGGCACGTCCCTTGCTGTGCCAGCAAATGTAACCTCACCACAGCAGCCTTTTGAGTTGTAGGGCTGATTGTTCTGTTGATTTCTTCCCACCCCAATCATAGTGTGTTCTGCAATTTGTTTAATTACCTTTTCAGTCTTCACCAAGTTTTCTTTCCAGTCTTTGATTTTGAAGTAAAATAGTGAGAGACACAGATATTAATAGTGACTTTAGTATGAATACCTGTATGTAAAAAGGCAGATCAATAAACACATTCCTCTCCACCTTCCTTTCCATTTTTATCCACTGCTATATTCTATATCAAGGATAGGCTTTTCTGATTCCTCCCATCATTCCCCCCCCAATCCTCACTTTTATGGTATCATCTTTCCTGTTTTTTACAGTTATGTCTAAATCTTTGTGGTTTTTGCATCAGACCATCTCCAGCTGCTGAGTTCCTTTAATGCCACAATTTGAGAGCAGGATGAATGAATCCTTTCCTCTGAAATAGTTCTTGTTTAACATTCTTCATCTCTGGCAGGTTGATCCCGCCAGTGCAGGAGTGGTTGGATTGCTGGATGTGAAAACTCATCAACCCATTTTGCACATAGGTCAGAGAAGATGCTTAAAGGCTTTGTGTACATTTAAATAACTTTCATTATCTTTCTTGTCACAGTTGATTGTTGGTCTCAAATCTGCTTTAGTTTCCCTCACCTCTAAAGTCATCCTTATCACAGTGTTCTTGAGGATAACAGAGCTGTATCCAGTTTTCTACTTTTCATCTCATTTATAATTTTGTCTTGTGCTTTTATAGAATGACTCATCACAAAAAAGAAAATTTCTATTGGCAAGCTGTGCTCCAAAAAAACCAACAACTCCAAAAAACAAACCACAACAACAAAAATAACAACCCAAAGCCAAACAAAGAAAAAAACCTACAAAACCCAAAAAGTACCAAAGCACAAAACCCCCACTACAAACCCACAAAACAAAACTCAGGTTTATCTTTCAGGCAGCTAAAGTGCACTAATATAGTCACCAGCCTGGAAAAGTGTTTACCTTCTTTAGTCTCTGACTTCCAGATGCGGAATTCAGATTTCTAGCAGCATTTTACTGCCTTGACACCTGCTCTATGTGGCCAAGTCTTCTGCTGATGTGGGACAAAAGTAAACCTGATTCACAGCACCAGGTGTTGTATCTCTGCAGTCCTGTTAATTTGAATCTTATTTTCTTTTATGAGAGTTGTTTGTCTGTTACATTCAGATATTTAAGTATCAGTACAATCCTAAAACCTCTTCTACCATTTTATGGGTTGTGTTCTGGACCTCGTGTGCTGACAGAGAGCTACATTTGTTGGGTACATTCTGCTCTGGAAGGATGTTTTTTCACATCACATCTTTGAGCTGTTGTAGTACAGGGTTTTTTTTATTGGTTTTTGTGCTAGTATAGGTGCATTATACCTCATAGCAGAATTCAATTACCACCTGAAAATGAGTGGTGAGAACGGGTGCTGTTCCTTTATAATGATTTAATTCGGGAGATATTTGAGAGAGTGTATTTTCCAAAAGCCTCCCCACCTAAGTTTCCTTCAGGCACAGAGCAGAAGTGTGGTGCATTGTGCTTTCCCATTGTGATACTTGATACCAAAAGTCATCTTAACCCTGGTGAAGGCATCAAAGCAGGGGAAGAGCCTTAGAGCAGTGAGTTCCCAGTCTGAATCCCAGTGCATTCCAAACTGATGCAGGAACCAGCTTCAACTCTTCTGAGTAGCTGAGACCACACATTGGAACTGTTCCAATGTTCACGAAGCCATCAGTAATTTTCTGCTTAAATGCAACAATGCCACTTTAAAACTCTTCCTTCAGAACATGAGGTATGTTCATGTGTCTGTGCAGGGCTGGAGTGTCCACTGATGATTCCCTGTGGCACTGAAAGCAGGAAGGGTGCTACACTTGGCTTCCAGGGATGACTAAGGGGTATAAAACACAGGCTATAGTGGGAAGCCTGGACTGATGTTCTGATTCTGGATGTAATAAAAGGAGAAAATAATTAGGAGGAATTTTTTTAGACAGGGGAGGTGTTTTGAGGCATGATCTGGAGGTATCAGTCTGTACAAAGAGAGAAGCTTTGGTGATTGACCTGTCTGAATGAAGCTAAACAAAAATTGAAGTCTAGAAGCCCCCATGCAAAACATTTTCCCATCAGGGTTTTTTTTCTTTCTAAAATTACTGCTGTACCAGACATGAGGATTCTAATTCTGCTGATAGACAGAACGGCCCAACCTCTGCACTCAGAGTGCCTTGTTGATAGTCTGGTGATTGAGTTTATTTGGCTCTAACATCTGGCTTTTTACAAAATATATTTTTTTATTCCCCCTTTTTTTTTTGGTGCCTTTTTAGGGGAAAAATCCCAAACAAACCACAAAAACACAAGCCAAATCATGAACTTCAAATGCAAAATCTTGGATTCAGCTTAGGAACCTGAGCTTGCAGCTCTTGTGTGGAGCCCAGTTTAAGGCAATTAGGGGTATTTGTTTGTGTCCATTTGCATGGAACAGCATTTGGGATTGGGCAGCAGTGTAGTCCATTAAGCCATAAATAAGTGCTACAGGTAAGTTCTCAGGTAAAATCAATAGTGCTGTTCACCAGTGAAAACCTTACTCAATGGCTCTCAATGTGCACATTAGGGGCCTTGGTCTGGGTACCAAGTTGGTTATTTTTTTATTGCAAAAAAAAAAAATTCTCTTCCTGTCTGTGTCAGTGCTGTGGTTATGAGCACTGCCCTTGAAGGCAGACAGCAGAAAATGTGATTGCTTTTCAGATTGAAAGCCTCGCCTGCTGTTTGTAAACGTGTTCTTCTCTCATTTACCCTGTTGCTGAACAAACAGTCATTGATTTCTGTTGCATGTGTTTTCCAAAGCAACAACATCCAGGATTGGACCCAAATGTGGAGCCTGCCTGCTTTGAGAGTTACCCCATTTAAAACTCCAAACTACTGAAGAAATTGTAACCAGTCTTTTTCATTGGTATTGACTCTGTTAATAAGGAAAATGAACACAGCTGAAGAGAACACTCGTAATGCACACCTACTCTGGGAAATGTGAATTTGGAAATTAAATGTAAATTGAGTTTGATTTAAATATAAGGGAAGAATAGCCTTACAGCAGAAAGGTAGTTAAGACTGTATGAACATGTTCATGCCACTTCTTCCATTGGAACACAAGGAATTGCAAACCTGCTGGTGCCAGTGTTGTGCCAGAGGGCAGAGCATGTGTTGTTCTGGAATAGGATCTGTGTTTTCAGTCACAAAAAAGCAATGGATTTATCCAATGCAGACTTGGTATTATGTATATCCTTAATTGTATGTCTGCATTATTATTTTGCTTGTTGTCTGTCATTTTTGCCATGTTGCCTCAGTTATTGGTTCAGTTCTCACGTACCTACCTGATCAGAATTCCTGCCCTTGCAACTCTGATATTTTGTAATAGCACTGGGAGGCCTTTGGCTCATCCTGTGTGTAGAGTCCTTACCTGTATTAGGTACTGTGCAAATGTTTAAAGGGATATAGGCTTAGATTCCATGTGATATCACAGCTGACACACAAGACAACTTGTGGGTAAAAGAGATTGAACCAACAAAATGAAGACAGAGAAAAGCAGAAGCTTAGGCTGTGATATTTCTAAGGAGGTCAATCTCACGATTTATTGGTTCTTAATTTTTGCCAGTATTCCTAGTAATTGAAATGTGAGTACAAAGAAAAAAAATCTGCTTCAGGATGGGATTAACTCCAGTGCTGAAGTTAAGTCTAATTTGCCTACAGATCTCAAAAAATGAAATTCACTCAGCATTCTGGTCTGAACTGTCTTCTAATGTAGGTGCCCAGAATTTCCCTGTGGCTCTACACTGATGGTGTATGATATCTGGAGCTGGCTAATGTAATTAGTACCTAGAATCAAATGCAAGACTGAGTTCATCTAGTAATGAGCCCTTTGCATCCTTACGGTGCTTTAATTTATAAATGACAAGATGCTGTGTGACAATATATTTTATGTCAACCTTAAAGGGTGACTTGGTTATATTTTTCTGTAGTTAGTTCCCAGGTATTTGCTACTCCTCTTGAGAATACTTGACTTCATATCTTTCTGGGAGCACTGTGGCTTCCCAGGTGTATGTAAGGAATGCTTTACAGTAACTATTCCACACATTAAAGGATGAAGAATGTTATGGGGGCCATAAGCCACAGTAATTTCTTCAAAATAGAGCTACTCAGTGCCACTGATGTGACAATATATAATAGAGACAGGAGGAGTTACAAGCAGTTTTGTCAGAGTCTACCAAGGCATTGCACACTTGCATTAAAGGGCAGACTGCATGTTTCCTTACACAAATAACAGCTCAGTATTTAGTGATTAATAACTTGCATCCAGAGGAGGGGTCAAAATTTTCTGAATCACTAATCTGTGGAAATCCACTAATGACATTAAAACCAGGCTACTCTGCATCACCAAAGAATTGCAGTTTTCCTCTACCTCAGATGCTATTGCACATTATTGATTATAAAAGCTAATTCTGACATATGTAGAGCATTCCACCAGCTCTTGCCACCAAAATTGTGACTAAACTGTTTACCCTTTGTGTGTATGACTCTGACTTCATCAACTTTTTGCCCTTTGGAATGTTCACCAGAATGAATCAAACAGCAAGTCTGCTAAAGCAGCAGCACACCAGTGGGAGCTTGTGCTCATCTTCCAGGTCTTGCAGTGCTTGATTTGTTGCTGTCAAATTAAGTAACACCTGAGAATACCTGATTGTGTCCCTTGTTCCTTAGCAATTAAAAGCTGAAGTTTTCAGTTATGGATGTTCTACAGACTTCATCTGTAGATGCCCCTGTTGGAGTTGTAGGCACTGATTATGTCAGTGAAATTCAGCAGGTGCTCACTGGGGAACGAGGCAGCTGATGAGCCTTGTGCATGTACATTTACTTCCTGGGCTTGCCTTTTAATTGAATCTAAAATCAATTTTCAATTAGTGGTGGTTTGGCACCTCATATTAGCTGTTAGAATTGTGAATAAAGGTAAAGAAGTAAAGCATGCAAATCTATAATTACTTTTACCTTAATGAAATGAACATTAGCAGAACTAGAAAGAGATGTTTTGAGTACTTAGGAGGGTTCAGAAGGAGAGTTAACACTGGCATGTCTGAGGATGTTATCATGATTTATCATGCCAGCACACCTAAATGGAAAATATTTTGACTGCTGATGATAGAGAAACAGGGCACCCCTACATAATGTCCCTGTGGTTTAGGTCGTTTTCCCTCTTGAAATGGAACGAAACCTCATGGTAGATCAGTCAACACTTACACTGAATCAGCCCTACTGTGTGTAAAAAACTTATCTGGAAGTATAAAACTGAATTTCCCTCTGAGAGGGACTTGGTTGGTCTGACTTGGACAAAAAATAATTTTAAAATGTATATATGACACATATGTCTGAACACCTGGAGAGTATAACATCTACAAGTGAGGTTTCCATTGCTAGTTGTCTGAAGTTTCTAAGACTTTGCCTGTGCTTTTCCAGTTGTTGGATGGTATCTGTCTTTTGGAGCAAGAGTCCCTGGCCCCTTCAAATGCAGCTACTTCACCTCAGAGGGGAGATCTGGTCAATACTTTGCATTCTGTCCCACACTGCGAGTCTATTCCAGAGTGACCATTATTTTGCAACCATTGCCTTTTAGGCTATTTGTTTTAAATTGTTGCAACATAAAATCAATACTGCAGAGCAGGGCTCAAATGGTAAACACTGAAAATGGGAAAGCAGTTTCTTCTGCTAACCCTCCCACATGTGTTTTCATTATTTTTAGCACAGAGGATTGCGTGGTTCCCTTTCTGCAGTTTCCAACAAATTTTACCTCTGTGAACAGTCTGGGTGATTTTCTTCAAAGTGTTCCAGTAGAAAGTCTGCCCAGGACTTTCTCAGGCTTTTAGGATAAGTTTTAATAACAAACAGTCCAGAAGTAGTTGGGATGCTGTAAGGACAAACTGGATGGTCTTTGCACTTCATTATGTGGGCTGTCACATTACAGGACACAAGGGCAACAGTTAAAAGAAAGAACTCCAAACGTGCAATTCCCATTAATAAGTCACAAATTAGGAAAGAAATTTCCTAGTGTGTATGTGGTACCTGAAGTAGGAATGAATAAAATCTTGTCACTTCAAGCAGCCAATTCTAACAACACCTGATGTTTGCTCTGCTCCTTCGTGAGCGTCAGAGCAGCCCCAGAGCTGCACTGGTTCTGTCTGACTGCTCAAGGCCCCAGGGCTGTTCTGGGAGGGAGGGTTGAACAGGGCACTGGAGGTTCCCCCTGTCATGCCTGCTCTTCTCTGGCTGTTCCCCTCACACAGGCTGGCTCTGTACAGATCCTTTGCTGCTGCAGTGCTCCCTGGGGAGGGCAGTGGAGCTCTTGGCACTGCTGATGTGTTACTGTCCTCTGCTCTTCCTGCTCCAAGTGGGATGTGGGTAGTAATGGAAAAGTTGCAAGAGTCTGAATGCTGCTATGGATTTTCTTTGCTCTCTTAGTATGGTTTTCTTCAGGTGTAGTGTGGCTACAAATGGCCTTGATCTAGCATCCAATTTTAAAACTTTTCCAGTTGTGTCCAAGTGCAGTTGTAAGTCTAGACCTTAGGTTTCTGACTCAGTCCCACTTCTAGCATTTACAGCAGTAACTGCAGTAATTCCTAGCAAGAAGACCATCTGTTGTGCTCCAGTTAACATTGGTGTCCTGGAAGTACTTCCATGTATATGTTGAAAAGTACGTAGTTTGTATTGTTTTATAAATGGATTTTTTATTTTCAAAGAAATTTTTAGGTGTGATGGTTACAAGGAGCAAATAGGGGGTTTTGAAGGTGAGAACTCCTTTGGAGTCAGTGGCTGTTAACTGCTGCAATGCTAAAAAAGCTTCTTGGAGTAGAAGGAAAATAGGTGCCTCCTGAACTTCTGTATTAATTTTGTGTAGTTACTGCTTCACTTCCTTTTCTTCTCTGCACCACATAGACCCATACAGAGGATTTCAGTACAGTTTTATGGGCAGATGTCTGGCAAACAAATCTGCTTGTATACAAGATGTTTCCTTGTGTATTTTCCAAGCGTATCTTGACTCTTCTGTGTTGGTCCATGTTAAATTTTCTGTGTTGATGCTGTGAGCCTTCAAAGGTAAAAAAGAATATCAGTCAATAAATGCTTAACAATAGTATGGATTATGTAAAATAGAATATGCAGTTGTTGCAGGGAGGAACATGGAAATTGATGGCATTGGGTATAGAATGCCAAAAACACCCAAGTACCCTGAATCTTTACGAGACAAACAGCATTAGCGCTGATAAAATTAATGCTTGCAATTGTTCCTATAAAACTCTGGATGTTTATGGAAATGTTAAATGGGCTTTTGTGTGAGAAGCTCTTGGCAACCATAATTAAAATTTTTCTAAACATATATAATTCATGGCACACTTATTCTCTGTAATAAGTAAGAACTTAAAGGCTTAAGAAGCTTCAGATGAACTGCAGCAATGTGTTAATAACCTTCTGTGTCTTATTGAGTGCCTCAGCTCCCTTTAATGACTTTTACTGTTGAAGTGTTCTGAAAGTTTATTTACCAGTCTGTTTACATTCATTAGTATAGTTATTTAAACATCAAAAAGTGTACAAGCTCTTGAGCTCAAGATCTCTTATCCTTGTTTCGTTTTATAAAGTTCTCAAACTTGTTTCACACCAACATTGACTGCTGTAAGTAAAACTAAAAATATATATATACAAATAAAATGGACAGCTGTTATATAATGCTATGGAGAAAAATCACCCAAAGGAAAACAGTGCAGAGAACTCTCCACCATGTTTCCAGCTTCTCTTCAGCTGGTGCTGCTGTATGAATGAAGTTTGTGGTGTACCAGGCTGGTGCTGGGCACGCTTGAAAATCAGACCACATAGTGAGGTCGTGCCTTTCATGCTGACTCAGGTAACAGCAGCTTTCTGCTGAGCCCAGTGCTCCATCAGCACAGCTTTGGTCTCATCCATCTGCACTCAGGTAATGCCAGGGCTCCCAAAATCCTCTACGGGGGAATAGCTGATGTGAACGATACCTCTGTTCTTTCAAGAGCGTAAGGTAAGGAAGGGAGTGGGCTGCTCTCCTGAACCTAAAATATTTCTTCACATATGCAGAAATTCTCCTTGGAGGATGTTACCAGAGCACTGGGAGCTTTGTGTAACTGAAACTCTTTATTTCACTATGTCACTTAATCCATATTGCATAATTCTTGGTTGGTTTTTTTGTGTTTTTTTTTTTTTTTCTTCAGCACTTTCATTGACAGAGCGTTTTTATTCTTGGAACTTTCAGCTGCCTGTGGTAGCTTCACTGAAGAATAATCAGTCTGGGAATTTTGTAACTAGGCATAATTTGCAACCCTTTCTCCAGCTCTGTGCATTGATTATTTCTGCTTAACTTTTAAAGATAAATTAATGCTGTGACACAGAAGGATTAGCATAATAAATAGGGAGACTGCCAAGCCTTTCTTTGGGTTCTGCAAGAACCAGCCTGTGTGAAAACCCTGCAATTTGGGCAACGTTGGCAAATAGAGATAATAGCCTGCAAATACAGAATAGGCACCTTTATTACTCTTCTGGCAAATTCAATATTTTTAAATTTTTAGTCACTAGAGACAGGGTGTCTTGGATCACCTAAATCTATGTTTGAACCTGACAGCCCTTTACAAGCAAGGACAGCTCAGCAGTGAATATTAAATTGTAAAAATAAGTAAGAGTTCTTTCAAAGGGCAGAATACATTGGTAATGTCATGTGTTATAACCTATAAACTGTACCTGTATAAATACTTGAAAGGCTGCCAGGCTGCTTAGATAAAAACTTGATGTCCCCAGCAAATAAATCTCTATAATGTGTTGGCCCTCTATTTTTCTTGAGCCAGTTCAGCTATGGAGAAATCACTGTGACCAGGAATGCTCCATCAAGCTGTTATTTTCTGTGATAACAAGTGTTTGTCAAACTTCTCTTATAACTGTAGCCTGGACTTGGAAATCCACAGTGATGCATAGAAAGGGAGACTGAATACTCTGTAATGCTGTGAGTCATATTTGTAATTGCCTGAATGAGTATCTGCCCTTTTAGTGCTTTCAATTATGACTGTTTCTAAAGAAAACATGGTTCTGCATTGAAAGGGATGCTCTGGGTACTTTTGGTAGATCTCCTTTACTTTGTTCCACTTCAAAACACGTCATAGGCAATTCAGGACTTACTCATTGCAAACCAGATTAATGGAGCAATTTTCAGCCACAGCAACCAAACAAAAGTGGTGATGTGATGAATCCCAGAACTTCTAACAAACAAACAAACCCCAGCTCATAGCTGACTCTGATTGTTAGGATAAGCCCACACCTCATGGTTTCTGGACACCTTAGCTGGACTAAAGTTTGGGCCTTTACTCTTTGTCCAGTGAATACTCTGCATCTGCAGTGTCCTGTGGTGAAGAGTTCCAGCACTTACCTGCCTCTTTTGTGGAAGAGGCTGTGGTGAAGATGGTTTAGAACTGGGAAATGTGGGCACCTTTTCCATGTTTTTGGGAACATGCTGGTGCTTCAAATAGTTTCCTTCATTTTTCACACAGGTGACTCTGAAGCCTGGTTTACAGAAACACCACAAACAAAATCTATGTCCTTGAATGCAGGGTGTGCTCTGTAACACGAAAACAAAGCCTGAGGGATCTCAGTTGCTGCCCAGGACTGGTTAATTGAGTTGAACAGCAGCTCAGAAATGCAGCATCAGGCAATACTTGTGCTGAGTGAGGTTGTTACAATAATGAATTCCATGCACAGGGGCCACAGGACAGGGCTGAGTGATGGTTTCTTGGGTCATGTCACTTGTGGCTTTTTCTGACCTTAGAGTGCCTGGCTTTGCAGCCCTGATGATGTTATTTAAACAAGGGGCACCTGTGCATTTTTGGAGGGGGGGGAAGTTCAATGGACAATGATGAGCAGGGCTTTTCTGTTGGATTTTGCACACAGTTAGAGAAATATATTCTGAGAAATCTTCCCTAAATTATTCTTGTAACTCTCTTTGGCTTTAATTGGTAAATTACTTCTTGCAAGTCTGAGAGATGAAGAGTCTCGTTTCCTGGAGTGATTTGATTGGCAATTTAGAGATGATTTGTTAAAACTGGAAGAGTGTATTTCATAAGATTAAATATGAAATTGCAGAACTGCTTAAGGGCATAATTGCCCTGCTTTTTTGCTAGAAACGTTGTTGTGCCAGAAATGTATACACCAAACATGTTCTTGTGACATTGGAATTGAAAAAGAAACACACTGAGTTCCTTAGAGCTGAGAGTGGAATATCCACTCCATCCTTAAACCTCTTCTCTGCTGCAATCTCCAGTGGAATATCCACTCCATCCTTAAACCTCTTCTCTGCTGCAATCTCCCAAGTATTATTGTCAATAAACAAACCTTGAACCATAATTTTAGCAGATTTGCAGATAATCAGTTTCTGTTGCATCCTGTAAGGCTTTAATCTGGTAAAGTTAATGCCTTTCTTAGTTTGTAAATTCTTAATGTGTACAAGAATTTACTTTGTAACAGGGACAAGTTGATGGAATAAAAAAGTGGATCAAAAGTTTTACTATTAATAATTATGAAGAGACTGTGTAAGAGTCCCCCAAGATCTGCTCCAATCAAGAGCAAACTGTAGAGTAAACTGGTAGGGGCACAGCACAAACTGATTAGAGATGTTTTGGCAGCAAGGACAGGAGGTGGACTTTGGGTATATTAAATAAAATGATGAATACAGAAAGGCTGCAAATCACTTGAGGCAAAATATTAATAAAGGCCAGAATGTCTCTAACATTCCATGCTATAATTAATGATTAATAAGCCATGTTTATCTTATTTGACTTGATGGAGTCATTCACAAACTGGGGGTCTGTCAAGTGAATTACCCCTTCAGTCTCTGGGCTGTCCAAGTGCAGCATCTCTGATCTGTTTTCACTTATTGCTTGGGACCTTAATAGGCTTCATCTTCTCTTTTAGCAACAGCCTGACTCTTGCTGTGGTGGAGCACTGCAGCTGTCCCTGGCCAGCCAGTTAGATAAATCATTGACTTTTCTTTTGTCTTAAAAAAACTTCCTGTATCCTTTATACACACAACTCAAGACCTTGTCATTACTTAGCCCTTCCTTGTTGTACTGGGACCTTCATCAAAGCTGTCTGTGTTTTTATTGACAGTAATGAAAGCAATGTATCACTGTCCATTGCTCTTGCAAAAGCCTCAAGTGGTTGATACACTGACATCCCACTGTTGGACTCCAGTCCTAAAATTCACTGCAGTCTTAAGGTCTGTCAGGAGCAGTGCAGGTTCCCTCTTGCATAGAAAAATACTAAGCATTTAATTCTATAATGAACAGTGTCTTTTATTCTGGATTGTAGCAGTAGTAGTGCTAAACAAGTCTGTATTTTAAATGAAAGAAAAGTATTGATGGAAAAAATTTCCAGCCTGGGTAGTGTACTGAGGGGTGGTGGAGGTGAATCCACGTCAGCACAAAAGGGAGCTTCTGTTAATCCCTCTGCAGTTTCAACATCTTTTGATAAATCCCATATTTTGCTGTGAATTAAATTAATGGGTTCTCCTTGTGTTATGCATCAGAGATCTATGGAATTTGATAAGAGAAGATAAGAAGTCCCCTCCAGGATTTCACACCACCCTCCAGCATCTCTGTGGAGTTCTACAGTGCTCGCAGAAACAAGCACAGTAAATGCAGCCCTTCCTATCTCACACCATAAACCTTTCCTGCAAGGAACCTGGGCTTGGGGACGTGTTGCACTCAGGCCTGTGATGAATCAGCAAACCAGCTGAGAGAAAGGTTTGGGGGAACAAAAAAAGCTTGTCTGCTGTGGTGACATCCAGCAGCAGCAGCTGTGACACTGGAATGCTTATTCTACAATAATTTGGTTTCTTCACGTGGCTTTGGAAGCTGGAAGATGAGGGTGAAATCCTGCAGAGACAGGGAAAGTTTGCTGAGGGTGCTTTTACTAGCTGGGCTTGCTCTGATATCAGAAAGCTCTCTGGAAAGCCAGATGTAAAAACCATGGCAAAAAGGGCTTGAGGCTGTTTCCCTGGATTTCTACAGCTGTAGTTCCCATGTGTATCTAGCTTCCCTTAAACCAGTGGGAAAGAGGTAACAAAACACTTCTGTTCATTTCCTGGCAATTTAGGAGCTTCTCAAAAATTTGACCCTGAAGTCAAGGCAATATTTATATGTCACCAATTGGTATTTTTTTCCCCTATCAAGGTATATACCATTCTCTTTACAAAATGACCTTGTGCTAATACGTGCTGTTTATGGCTTTGGGGATTTGAATGCCTGGGAAGGATGGATTTTTACTCTGTGTGTCCAATGTACTGATAGAATTTAGAGCTGACATGGACTTAATTCTCTTTAGGTTACTGCAACTCAGTGTTTCAGAAGAAAATTCAGGATAAGATTCTTATGGGATTTGATTTTTTTTTTTTTATGGGATCTCCTGCACCCCCTTAAGGCTTCTTATTATAATTCTTAATGTATCAAAGCTCTCAATCTTACTGGGGGAAGTTTTTCCCTGCAATTCCCATACCAGATATTGGAGTTTCCTGTGCTGTTGAACTGTTTGTGGGTGTTTGCTGCAGACAACCTGTTGACTAATGGTGTTGTTTATACCTGAAGGTTGCTCAAAGCTGGTACAGCAGTGCCTAAGAGACTTTGATAAGAATGCATTTCTCACATAGGGGTTGTATAGATAAGAGTCCTAATTCACCACTGTGACACGGTTTTTTTTCCTGTGTTAATGCGACCAGACTGAAATGGAAGAATACAGTGGGGAATCTGCCAGGCTATCTCAAATCTTTTAAAAGCCTCCCCATTCCCAGTGCTGAAGTTTCTCTCTTGAATTGTTTTTTCTTGCAAAAGTGTTGAGCTCTGCTAACACTTCTGAAGAACAAAATACCAAGTATTTTGTGCAGCGTGGATAACTTGGATCATTTCTGGAGAGGAACTCACAACATCTGAGACAACATATTAGACATAAAGCATGTGTGGGGATCCTCGTGGAGCTGAATATAATGAGAGGGTAGAGAGGTGTCACAGATGGTGGGGAAAAAAGCCCTGAGGGCTTAGCTGCCTTGGCACTTAGGGAGAAGGCAGTGCCATCTTCTTGTCTTTAACATTGGATTTCTCATTGTGCACGGGATAATTTCAGTAAGTGCTGCCAAAGAGCTATTAAATCTCAGCCTGCTCAAGGGTTTGGCTATTTTGTAGGGACTTCAAAAGAAATTGGAAAATGAGGTATGAACAGAAAACTTTTTGTGTTATGGGATTTCATTTTGGTCCAGAAGCCACAAATCTCATTGCAATTATTACTGAAGTCCCTGTGGACCTGATAAATAATTGATTTAAGGAGGCTGTTTGTAGAGCAAAGGGGAATAGAACAGCAATGAGGTCAGCAGCAGGTTTGCACAAATACATGAGCAGTGACAAGCTCAGTGTTGTATTGATCAGTACTGGTGAAAGGGGGAGATTTGTGTGGGGTCAGGAACTACATTATGAAGGGCATAAAAACCTTCTTGGCTTTAGCCCTGTGAGATATGGAAAGAAAACAAGCATTTAGGTTTGAGGAATGACCAACACTTGGGGAAATGTGGGTGTTGGCACTGTACCCATAGGAGAGTGTGGGGTTTTTATGGTACATGGTAAAGGGGGAGGAAAGAGGATTAAGTGGTTTAAAAGAATGGCTGTGGAGCTGTTTAAATGAATGGAAAAGAAGGCACTGAACCCTAAGCCCTTGTAATACTTTGCCTTATGTTCTAGAAACAGTTGTCTGCTGTTGGCCCATGTACAATATTCAAAGGATCCTTTGGGACACTGGCTTGGTGCTCAATTCTTGATGCAGTGAGTGCCAAAAAGTCTCATAGAAAATATGGCTTTAAGTGATGATGTCTGTTTACATATCAGTGCCATCCATGGCATGGTTTTCTTCTCTCTGTAGCTGAACAACTAACCAGCAAAGGCAAGTAAGTGGTCTCAGCATCTGGAAACTAAAAGCTTCTGGGTTTATTCCATTAGTAGCCCAATTATTAACATTAAACACTTCCTAGTGTTGCCCAGCCTCTCTTCTTTGCTCATGGGGATGCACTGTCTGGCTGCACTGTGCTTTCATAGCATAAAAACAGAGGAATAGACTCCAATGGGCAATATATTTCTGGTTTAGGTTTATTACAGGTAATCAGAGCTATTTGTTCTCTAAGGGAACCTGAAAGCTCATGCAGCAGATAATTTTGGGTGCTCAGTAGTCTTGTTTGGATGATCACCCAGAAGCCTGGAGCACCTATGGAGCTTGTCAGGCAAATGGAGGAATCACACAGTGCTATTTCTTTCATGATATCTTCACAGACTGATTGGATTTCCCCCCTCCTCCCTAACTGAAATAAGGAACTATGGATAAAGCTCAGAATGGGATAGAATTTATCAAAGTTTGGACTTATGAAAGGTTCATTTTAAGTCTAATTTGAGGCAACTGCTCAAAGACTCTGCAGTGCTGGTTAAAAATTTAAAGCAAAGACAATTTCATACTCTTTTTTTTTTAAAATTACACTATTTTTCATCTAGTTCTGAGAATTCTGAAAAAAAAATTAGATTCTACAGCTGCAGAGAGCAAGAACTGAATTGCAGAAAGAAAAATGTAACAGTAGCACAAACCAGCCCAAGTTCAGTGTGACTGCACTCTAATAACAGTGGCACACTGATGGTCACTGTCCTTCCTTCAGCCCAGGACTGTACAGTCCTGTGTCACACTCATCCACTGCAGGAGCACTGGGATCTGTGCATTAATTTCCTTTTCCTTGGATGAACTTGACAAGAAAATTGGAGAGAACTGAAGCTGGTAAGCAGAGATCCTCTCGGTGCTTAAAAGGCTTCTTGCAGTTCAAGTTTTCTCTGTCCTTTTGCCACACTGTCCTGCCCAAGATCTCCCATTTCCATTCATGCCTTGGAGTCCTGCCATCCATAGGACAAGAAACCCTATCTGGTTTTCTATCTTCCTCTTCCCTCTCTTTAGCTTACATGTTCCTGCTAACCACTCACTGTTCTTGAGAGAAAAAACTGTGACAGACACAGTTGTTGGGGTATTTGCTCTGTGTTTTGCCACTTCAGGCTCAGGTTGTGTCCCTGCACTGTGGTTTATAACCTTCTTGGCTCAGGGACTTTGCCTCACTGTGCCTCTACAGAACCTGACACAATTTACCATTGATCTGGCTTGGTCTTTAGGTGCTACCTAAGAAATATGAGTAATAACAGTAATAGGAAAGGAACCTTGAAGTTATCTGGAATATCAACTTCAACAAAAAGTGGCATGAAGCTTCTAGTTTATGAAATTTATCTGAACTGAACAGCAAGAGATAGATAATCCAGAGGAAAAAAAAAAAGCATGTGCTGTAACATCAGAATGTTTTTGATCCTGAAACTGGGACTGTGCAATTAATCTGGTTTCCCAGAAGCTAGCAGATACTTCCAAATGTGAAATTATTCCTCTTCTGCAGAAATGAAAGGATTCAAAAGATCAGCCTCAGCAGTTTCTGCTGGGACTGTGCCCAGGGTATGTCATTTATTTTCTAATTCTTTTTTCAATTAGATTATTTTTTCTCTTTCCAAAGAGAGGATGTCCAACTATTTAATCTAATCTAGTTCATTTATTGTTTTTATCCTGCTGAGCCTCTCACTGCAAATCCAATAGTGCCAGCATAGCACAGACCTTGGGAGACCTCCAGGGAACTTCTGCACTACTTTTCCAGTGGCAAATCTTACTGGGGTCAGGATCTCTGCTGTGGTTGTCAAGCACAGAATGTTTCCATCCCTCTCTCACTAGTTGGGGAAGATTTGGATGGAAGGCAGGCTCAGAAATGTAGATGTAATTTTCAGATCCGAGGAGAACTTTTTTGGAAGAGAATTTCTAGAAGGTCATCTTCATCTGTTCTTCTCTAGCCATTTGTTCTGTAGCTGGGTGCTTGGTTTGGTTTTTCTGTGGCATTCAGGGGATGCTACAGTTCCAGGTTTGCTGTAGGGATCTCTGCTGCTTTAGGAATCTTCATTCAGCAATGGTGAATGTCTCAGACTGCGTGCTACTGGTGTAGCTGAACAAATACCAACAGAAGATAAATCATTGCTTGCAATCTGCTTTTTGATGTTTAATGAAGATCACTAAAACTGCAGTGTGCTCTGGTCCGTTTTTACTGTGTGATGGAGCAAACAAGTAAACTGAGGATAAATCCAGACTCTGTGGAAAGAAGTTGAAGGATTCCCATTAGCTTCTGTGAGAAGTGGATGGGTTTTTTGTGAGAAGCTGAAGCAGCTCTTGAAAACAAAATTGACCTCCAGATCGGGGTATAACTTAAATCTTCTGTGCAACTTGATCACCATCTGCTTTGAGTTCTGTTCACACTGCACAAGGTCATGTACAGAAACTCACAGCAGACTTGAGAACTGCCTGGCTGTCTTTTAAAGGAAAAAGTGAGACATGGAAAACAAAAGGTGGTTGTATTGCCAACTGGGTGCTGATATAATGGGGGAGTTACTCATCAAGGTGTTCTCTCAGAGCTGCCAGGGAGATTGTTTTAAAGCCATTGTACTTGGATATCTATATTCTTTTCCTTGTGGTTATTAGAAGCAAATGATTCCCAGTGTGATTAGATGAACAGTTTGAAACACTCAATAAATGTTTACTGAAATTAGTCAGAAATCCTGGTACCAGTTTGGGAATTATGAGTGCAATAAGCAGTAACATTGTTTGTTTACTGCCCTTTAATTTTCACATAAAATGTTCAGTAAGTGAAGATCACTGTGTTTAATAATAAACCATAAGCAGCCACATATGTTCGGCCTGATGCTCTCAAACCACATTAAAAATTACAGTGAAACTTTGCAATGCTTTGCAAGTCAGGAAAAGGCTTGGGATTGTCCTTTCCCTGATGAGGGGAACAGATCCTCCCCAGTGGGTTATTCATTTTGTGGGGAAAATCACAGGTAGAGGGACACTATTTTGATTCCTCAGCGATCTGCTGATACATTTGGGGTGCTGACAAAAAATCATAGCAGTGTATCAAAGAAAATACAACTGACCAGATAGACATCAGCAGTCTGAGCATCTTCATGCAATTTTTTTCCCCCTTCTTTCAGAGGACATGACTGATGTTCTTGTAGTGATTATATTAATGAAAATGTTACTGCTGGCAATTGGTGATCATATATTGCAATGTCCCTACAGAGTAAATCTGAAACCCAGTGTCTGCTGGTAGATCAGTAGCAGAAATCCTTATTTTCCTTATTCCTAGTGACCTGTAATTCACTTAGGCTTTCCTGCCCAGGAATTGCTCAGTGCTACAGTGTGGGGAATGACAACTCCATTAGTTTTATAGAGGAAGGGTTCATGAGCATGTACGAAACCCACCAGGAAAATAGGTGGCAGGAAACACTTGCATTTCTCAGACACTAACCTTAATTTCTGCATTTTTGGATGAATTTCTATTGCCATATTGAGGTGTAAAATTAAGGACAAAAAGGCAAGCAAAATGAAACTGTGCTAATCTAAAACTGAGAGATTAATTCAGAGATCTGGGGATTTTTTTTTTGGAGGGAACAGGTGCAAAATATTCCTTTTCTGTCATCCTTCCTCTTTTGAGTCTCTTCCTGTCATTTTTCTGTGCAGGTTTCACATAAATAGAACATGAATGGAGTTGCCTGCTCTGATCCAGATGGGAGGATACAGAGCTGCTATAATTTTAATGTGAAAGATACATTAGCTTTCATTTAAATTCTGTAAATATGCATGTTCTTCACTGAATAAGTGAAGACAAACTGGGAGGCATCAATGGTAATTGTAGATGGAAATTGTGAGCCCTTGGCATTAATACCCACACAAGCTTTTCAGTTTTGAACAACTTAATATTGTAGAAGAATCACTGACCTGATCTTGCAAACAATTATCCATGTGTTTTAGTTTTATGCACTTGTGCAATACTGTTGCAGGCAGCAGGTTAATTGAAATTTGGAGTAAGTGTACAATCGATGGATCAGGTTGGAATGGAATTCTGTGCTTGCAAACAATTTCCCTGTTGTGTATATTTGAATTCAGCTAATTTAACCTCTGTTTCATGAAGCTGCTCCCATTATTGCAGAAGTTTTTCCCTCTCTAGGTAGTAGTGTCATAAGAGATCAGGCTGAAAAAAGCAACCTTGAGAATAAACCTATCCCAGACAATGAATCAAAACTTTACCAAGGCACTGAGCCTCTCAAGTAATTTTGTTCTTCTGCTGCTGACAGAGGCCAAACTGAGGCAAATGGATGGGTTTGACAATTATACACTCGTGTGGTGTGGTGCTCCCTAACTGTGGAAAACACACAGGAACTTTACAGAGGGCAATGAAAATTATTGTGCAGTGGTCAAAGCAGTGCCCTGCTGTAATGGGCTTGAGTTGTTCTGAAGTGCAATGTGACCCAGGAGCTGTTAAGGGGCTCAGCCTCCACTTTGAACAGCAAGTCTATTTGTTGGGAGGGCTTGGAGGGAGCCATGCACAGATGTGTGTATTCATGTTCCTCATCAGAGAAATAAAATGTTCTCCCTTATTCTTAGCTCGTTTATTTTTATTTTTCAGAACAATACTAGTCCCTAAAGAGAAATAACTTTGGTCTCCATGTCAGCAGTAGTAACTACTTTGTGTTTCTAAGCTGGCTGGGCCAGCAATAATGAACGTTGGATATTTCCACAGCCCAAAATGCTACAAAATCAGGTTATTTATGTAAGTGAAAGGGAATGTATGTTGTTTGGTTTGTCTCACACTTGCATAAAAACTTATAGCACATAGCTGTGGTGAACTTGAGAACAGCTACAGTTTTACCAGCTGGGAGGATTTTGACTTTTTCTCCTTTACTGACACACAAGAAGGGAAAAATTTGAGTCCTTTAGACTTAATCACCTTTCAGATATTGATGTATTCTCTTTATAAGTGGACATCTGTGTGTACTAAATACCCTCAGAACCAATGATAATGCAGAGATTTTCACGTATGAGAGGGACTTTCGTAATTAGAACAGGCTTTACTGATCTCTGCACACTGGGAAGCAGATCTGATATTGCCCTACACAGTTTCTACAAAAACCATTACACTGTCTTTCATTAAAATATTTATTAGGGAAATGATATTTTATCTTTAAAGATAGAAGTTTGGAATTAGGAAGTTGCTTAGCAGCTGACAACAATTGGAAAGTTTATCCTATGTACATTTTTTTCCAAATACAGCATTTGGAGTAGTCAGTATCTTCATGCAGGTTAGAATGAAAGACGTATTAAACAATTACAGTACAGCAGAGACCAACAAAATTGCATTTACTTTAATATTTACTTGCTTAATTAGAAATTGCTTCCTGAACATGTCTGGAAACTTTTCTACCTCTAGTCACTTTGTTATTAATAGTTTTTTTAAAACTTATAGCACATGCTTAGTAAACATTATGCATATTTTATGACATATATAGTCAGCCATTTATAATTTATAACATATGTTGCTAAAACATTTATTAAACATTGATAGCTGGTTTCATATTGCTACTACTGTATATTATAAATACGATAAAATCACTCAAATGTTCCCACAGCCTTTCTATCAACATCCATTTATTGTTAATATTTTTGCAAACACTGGTAGCGTAAAAATGGCCATAATGTCTCATAAATGATTTATGGAGTCACCTCCACCTGCTCATTTGTCATTTAGGCCGTACATCAAAGTGTTGCTAAACCCTCTGTAAAATACCCCCGGTGTTGGAGAGAATCAGCTGTACTTCAAGGAAATGCCAGGCTTTTGTTTTAGAGCAAAACTCATTCATAACTAAGTCATTCACTGAGCTGTAATGACCTGGGCTTGCCTCTCTTAACACAGCAGTTTGTTCAGCAAACAAGTCTCTTACTTCTCTTCCCTCTCCCTCAAGGCTTTTCTGCTGTGTTGGAAACCTCATTGCTTTGCAATCACAGCATTTCTGCAGCCCTTGCTCTGCAGGGCTCTGCTCTTGTTTCCTGCTTTGATGGTGGTGTTACCACCCTGCTCTCCTCTCTGGCAGATTAGGGAGTAACTGGGGTGGAGGGAAGGAATTTGAAGGTGTTTGAGTGTAAGCTGGGCTGCTGGTTGGGGAAAACACCATGGGACAGCAATCCAGTGGGGACATGATGATGTGTGAACCGTGTTCTTTGGAGAATCAGAGGAGCAGAGACTGCTCTTCTCTTCTGACCACTACTTACATGAAAAAACCTCTTTAATATAAAATATTCAAGCAGTTCTAGAGCAGAGGTAAAGTTTAGGTCTGCACCCTCCCAAAGTACATGGACACAACTCTTACCTCCACTATTTTTTTAATCTGAATCAGAACCACATGCAAGATTGACAATTTTCCTTACTTTGCAAACTCCATCAAATATCTCCTTTGGGTAGTGCACTCTAGATTAATTTGTGATCTTTGCCAGTGTCCATAACTCTTGATTTTTGACTAACAATTTTTGAGCTCTGCTTTAATGAGCCTTTGTAAATTTGTTTTGCTGCGCTGGTGGTTTTATGACTGCAGGGCTCAGAGTGCTGGAAGGAACTGGTGAATGCTGGAGAACAGGCCTTAGTTAACTGGCCTAAGTTAAGAACTCTTTCCTTGCATCCAATTGTTCCTTACTGCCACATCACCTGCTGTGATCTCTTTGCAGTGGTGAATGGGTGTTTTGCAAATGAGGTCCCTGGACCATAGGATGGTTACTGCTTCCTTTTGGATATTTAAACTGTGCCCCTGAATCAGTACTTGCCATTTTGTGATAATGTTTCAAAGTATTACACTGGAATTCCTTGAGATACAGGAGGCACATTATTATTATTTAATTGTATTTCTATTTATGCCTTGACTAATTCTTTTAATATAACTGAAAATTGTGTACCATTTCATCTCTTCCATTCTATGTGTTTCTAACACAGCTAAGCTTCAGTGTCTGAGAGACTTTTCAGGCCTTACAGTTATATTATTAGAACTGGAATTTAATGAGATTTTTGTCTTCTGAGCCATCACTGTGCAAATGTGGGAGGTAGTCTATTTTTAGTACTACAGTGATAACTAGAGTTGGTAAGCACCCCACATGGTGTTTGAGATTCAAAGGAAATGACTTCAGTGTTATGGATTCTCCCTGACTAAGTGTAAATTAATTGCTCCATTGTTTGCATCCAGCTTGCAATATATAATTTGCCATTCTGAAGGATTTATTTTAAACAAGGGGGAAACTTTGAAATCCTGTTCAAGACATGGTAAAACCAGGCAAGATACGAGATGAATTTGCAAGTAGGGGTTCCTGTGGCTTTGTGTTTTCCTGTAGAGTGCAAATCTACAAAGCCATTGATTCTTAGTGTCTGTACCATGCTGCAAATCAGCCACATGGTTCTCCAGTGTTATACTGGAGGCAGCTCTGAGGGCTACAGCAGTGCTGTTTGTTTTATTTTGTGTACAGCTGCACTGGCTGATGCCATCAGACTTCACTTCTTCATTGTTACTCTGTGTATCTAGATTACAAATGAAAGTAATGCTGTTACTACTCTGGCCCTAAGCACAGAAGTCAGTGTATGTGACTGGAGTTTGTACACATAAATTATACATAAAGCTGTTCCAGAATTAAGGAGATCTGATTTTTAGAAGCTTTAAAGAAAAGAATTACAAAGGTTTTTAAAATCCAGCTTCTACCAAGTTCCTTTACAGAATCTCAAGGCTGAGGCAAGCGATGAAAAATCCATAAAAACAAAGCTTCAGAACCAGAGAGTGGTGTGATGCAAACATCCCGAGGCACTGTTCATTCTGAAGCAGTCTTGTTTAAAGTATTTGGAGTTTCCCCAGTGCATTTAGATTTATAGTTTGTGCTGTCTTTCACTTATTTGATGGAGTTTTAGGTGCTCACGCTGTACTCTTTCTAGGAGGAAATCATTGCCAATGAAGTTTTAGTGTTAACTTTCAAACTACTTTTCTTGTATGAGAGAAGATAAAAGATGACCTAGCAAGGTCTGTGCTGATCTGATATGAATTGCTCACCCTAAAGAGTAGACAATTTTAAACAGTTCTTAATAGGAACCTTAGAGATATTCAGAGCTCTCTGAACAAGGTCTGGCTGCTTGCTTTAGGTGCCCCAGGTTGAGCAGGGCTGTTGGACAAGGTGACCTCTAGAGATCCCTTCCAAAATCAAAAATTCTGTGATACTTTATTAATCAGGGCCCTGATTCAACTATCAAACCAATGGAGGTTTTTTTCCCCTATCCTTTTCTACCGAAACATTTGCTTAATTAGATGCACTGAAAAATCCATGTCCGTTGTAGGATCAAGACTCTCTTCTTTGCAACCTTTTTAAGCAAAAGCAAATGAAAGTGGAGAATTTTGCCATGGAGGTAAATAAATAGAATATGGGCCATATGTACTACAAATCCCACAGGAGAAAAAAGCTTTGGATGCTTCACAAATGGTAATTGTGGGAGCAGGGGTTTCTGAGCCTGTCATCATGAACTGGAAAGCACATGGAATACAGTGAGGATGAGGAAGGGGGAGGAAGACCTGCATGTGTTATGGCACTTGCTCATTGCTGGGAAATGAGTGCATGAAGCAATCAAGGAGTTATGGGTGTTGTTTTGAAGTAGCTGTTCTTATCACTTGAGGAAATTAGAAACTAAAGTCCAAACCAAAGGTCAATATCAGTGTCTGCAGTGGATTAGAGAACCAAACCCCAGAAACAGTATCTGGCAGCCCTGCGTGTTGGTCTTCAACCAACTTCTTGTGCATTTGCACTTCAGTTTCAAAAAGTTTTTGTGCTTTTCCAGGGAGGGGATAGGATTCAGCAGCACTTCTTCTATTAGGGAGGAAAGCACTGACTCGTGTAAAGTGCCCAAATTTTGGGGTTTTTTTTGAACAAATCTGGGTAAAAATGAGCACAACGTGAGGCTCTGGAAAGCTGCAACCCTTGACCCTGAGCCCTCCTCATGACAGTACCAGCACTCCACTTAAGCTAACAGGAACCACCGTGATTAAACAGCAGCAGCCTGCTCTGATGGAGCCCTGGACCCAAGGCTGAGCAGTCAGTCTGTAGGATGAAAACTGGCAGTTCTTCAAAAGAGTATATCCAAGATGTGTGTGTGCACGTCTGTCCTTCATTATGGAGAATTACAGCAGCTTCAGTGGGCTCTGAGTTGACTTCCCAGCACACACACACACACTACTCAGTCCCTGTGAAAAGTGACTTCTCCAGCCCTGTTGTTACAAAGGTCTCTTGCTGTGTATATGTTTTTCTAAAGCAATAGTCACTTCTGATTTAAAAACAAAACAAAAGCACAGCAGTTCTGGGAGGGGGTGACAGCCCTGTGTTCCTTGTGTGTAGATGCTGGGAAATGAAGTACTCTTGTTCTCCAGAGTTTTTTCCCCCCTCGGTGTTGAGTGTCTCTAACAAGGCCTTGTGGCTTTTGGAAAACTTAACAGCTTTTCACATGAAAAGCTGTAAACTAAATTAGTTGTGTATTGCCTCTTTCAGCAAAGCACTTGGGCAGGAGCTGAATTGTCAGCATGTGTTTCTGGGGTTAAGGACAGTGCAACTGCCACCGTGTTTAAAACAAAGCCTCTCCTCAGCAGTGAATCGGATCAGTGACAAAGCTCAAGGATAGATAATGCTGTTCCACTCAGGGTCTGCATGTTCTGTTTCTGAGAGTTCTGATTGAGAGACTTGTTCTTCCACAAAAACGGAGGCTGCTCTTGGACTTGTGATAACAGCACAGTGACATTTGCTTTGCAGTGGGTGGTGCAAAATAGTTCTGTGCTGTTGAAGGGCTTGGATCAGGTTCTGGTCTTTAATGAGTGTATTTCAAATCGTTAGGAAGTTGTTGACCAAACTCTGAGCCATTTCTTTCCAAAGCTGAAAGGAACAAATTAAATTGCCAAATAACATCACCAGTAAAGTCAAAGTTATGGTCTTTTTTTTTTTAAATTAGGAAGTTTTTCTTGTTAAAATGCTAATGGTAAAATAGAAGCTTAGAATACCTTATAGTCTTCTGTATCATTCTCTGCTGTACATTTGTTCTGCTAATTAGTTTTTAAATAATATATCTTCTTATTCTGGTGTTTGAAGTTCAGATTTCATTTTGAGAGTATTTAAGGACTTCTCTGTAGGCAGTTTCATAATTATGCATTGGCTTGTTTGTTATTTGATGATACACATTTTCTATTATGACTATTCTGTAAATTAAAGAGGTAAAGAACCTGACTTTATATATATAAGTAATCAGAGATTTCTTTAAATAGATAGAAGCAATAGTGAGATGTGATGGGTAATAGACAATATAGCACTTTGTGCTAGAATAGGGAATTTTCTTTATAAGGGTTAGGAAAAGTTCATCTGCCCAGCCTTCTAATTTGCTGAACATCCCTAAGTACTTTGTAATGACTCTGCTATTGTTGGTGCAAATTTAGAATTAAAAAAGCCATGCACAAGTGCCAATTTACTGAGAATCCCCTGGACAGCAATGCTGAGGAGTCTTTTGTTGGAGCAGCGCTTTTCCAAAACCTCATGGGTTCTGTGTCTGTTATGGGGCTGGAATGAGGACTTGAGAAACTATTGCTGTGGCAGGTGAGAGCTGGTGTAGGTGAAACGAGAAGAGCCCTTGCTAAAGGAACACAGACCTCGTTCATATGAAAACTATGAATTATACACTTCAAGAATGCTCTGTCTGTTGTTGTGGAGTTTTTAATCTGAGTTAATCAACACATATAGGATTAAATCTCAGTTCTTGTTCAGAAGTCTCCTGTGTGTGGAGAAGAGATGAACTCCAGGGTATGGGATAGAGCCCTGAGCACACAAAAGGCTGTTAGACTTCCCTTTAACAGTCCCAGAACTTGGTGTCAGAGGTCTCTCCTCTTTGTGTGGCATCTGGTTTCCCCTGCACTGCTGCAGTAGCACAGAAGAAAAATAAGCCTCTCAAACCTGGTATCACCTCATGAAACCCCATGGTACTTCTGAGAAAACTTTTACTTTTAGTGTGCTGATAATAATTATACAGGTGACCAGCCTGAGTCTGTGCTGTGAGAGGTGATGGAGCCACAGCTTGGAGGCTGCTAACCTGGGAGAGGTGCAACATTCTCCAGTTATGGGACCACAGGAGGCAAAGTGGGTCTGGTGGGCGACACGGATACTTTGAAGCAGAATAAGTTTGTTTTAATGGCTGTGGTAGATGGAAAGCAAGATGCTAATTTGGCCTTTTGAAATGGGAAGAATAAATGCCAGGGAACTGGCCAAAAAACACCAAGAGGAGGCAGATGATAATGAAGATGCTGTGGTAAGAATGCAGCACTTTCAGGTGCAAAGACCACAGCACCCTGCAGAGCTGGGCAGGGCTGATTTCAAGAGGCTCGTGACCATCACTGGGGCATCCGGACATGGCTGTGACCTCGAGGGTGATTAAAGTACCACTGTCCTGCTGGGTGTTGTAATTTCTTTTGATTAGAGCTGGCTGCTGGAGAGCTTCCAAATGCTGAATTTCTGTGTTCAGCCACTTTTAAGCCTGTTCTTTGTTAATCAGATTTGACTGACACGTTGGTTGGTCACCGCACTATGAGAGGCTGTGGGGGAACTCGGCTGCGCTGATGTGATGTCAAATCCCTTCATCCACTGCAGCTCCTCGTGGTTTTGACTTTGTGGCTGTGGCTTTGAACATCTGTTCTCTTCACCTTTGCAAAGGCAGTGCTCAAATGGAGCTGCTGGCTCCTGCACTGGGGGTATATCTGTTCTGGAGTTCCTTACTCCTACTTTTTTTCCATGAAAGGCAGAGTGCTTAAATCACTGCTGAGCTGTAAATGTTTGTTCTTTTGTCATCTGACAGGTTATCTGTGATAATTTTATTAATTGCAACTGGGATAATTTTATTAATTGCAAGGCTGGATACCCCCTTACCACACATGGAGAAATAATATTTACCCGTATATACGTTTTCCAGAACCACTGCTTTAGCTTTGTGGGAAGATTAGCTCTCACTGCTTGACAGGAGAGTGTGTGTTTATGTAATGTGAAGTGTTCATGACTATAAATACACTTAAACATCAGGGTTGGGTTGCTGATAATGCAGAGCTGTTGGGTTTGAGCAGCTCGGAGTTTGGATGTGAGGGACCATCTGGACCTGGCAGCTTTGGGGACCTTGGCTGCTCTGTGTGGGCAGAGAAGTGCTGTGCCTCTGGAGGGGGGTTTCTTGCTGTCTTCTCCCAGGATATTCCCTGGTATGGGAATCAGTTGGCAAAACTGGAACTGAACCCAGGAGGACCCACCACCCCCTCTCTTCTTTCTCTCCAGTACTGGGTAGAGCAGTGGAGCCAGTAAGCAATGCATGTACAATTAACCTACTGCCTCTTCATCTTGAGGGAGCTGAGAGTTGACAGCAACAGGAAAAAGTGCAATTGTAAGCTTATTTACTACATTTGTTAACCAGCTGGGATATAAAGCTTCTAAAGTGGAGGAGCTGTCAAATTTCATTCTAGTTAACCCTGTGGAAGCAAAAGGCTAGACTTTAATTTCTTTCATCAGGCGTTCGCTTTAGTAACAACCTTGGACAAAAAGCAGTACTAATGGAACTGGGGTTTTTATTCTCCTGGTGTATCCATGCTGTTGCAGGAGCTGGTTGCTGACAGAGGTCACCAGTGGTCAGCAGGCTCCCAGCTGGAGGACAGGGAAGGAGGGTCATCCAAGGGTGAGGAACTCTTCCTTGACTGGAGCTGTCAGGTTCTGTGAGAGGTGATGGATCTGTAGCTTGGAGGCTGCTAACCCAGGAGAGGTGCAACACTCTGCTTCTCCACTTCTGGGTCTACAGGAGGTGAATTAGGTCTGGTGGGTGACATGGATGCTTTGCAGCAGAATAAATTTGTTTTAATGGCTGTGGTAGATGGAAAGCAAGATGCTAATCTGGCCTGGTGAAATGGGGAATAAGGATGTCTGAGAATTCAGCAGAGACACCAGGAGGAGCCAGATGATTATGAAGGTGCTGTGGCATGGCCCAGCAGAGTGTTGTGAACTCTCCTGGAGATTGCACAGAGAGAGAACAGCCAGAACTCATTTTCAGAGTTTGCTGAAGAAGAATGCAATAAAAAATACAATGCAAAAAGAGCTAGCACAAATTGTGACAGTTTAAGGTACTAGAAATGTACCAATGAATAATGTAATGGGGATGGTAAGATTTGCTATATAGGACTCAAAAAGCTTGCTTTGCTTTTGGTCCAGAGCTATGGAAACTGGGCTGTGGTGTTCTTTGACAATTTTTTTTTTTTTATGTAACAGTTTAGAGCTCTGCTAGTAAGGTTGAGCAATGGTGCTGCTCTCCTCCCCAAACACTAGTGAACAAAAGTAAAGAAATTAAGGAAGAGAAATTACTTGAAGAGGGGGGAAAAACAAATAAGTGCAGCATCTGACAGCAGGGAGCCAGATTTTACACTGGAGCAACATTGGTTCCAATGGAGCAAACGTGGTTTAGAGGAGCAAAGTATTTGTCCATGGATTTCGAAGGCGGGGGGAGAAAGATACTGTAGTACAGATCAGAGAGAGGAGGAGAAAAAGGCAGTATTGAGGGAGAGACAGAGGTAGTGTGATTATATAAAGGAATTGTAGGGATTTCCTGCAAGGCAAGTCCATTACCTTAGTGGGAATCTCTTTTGGGATGCACTCAGGCTTGGGTTCTGGTGGTGACCCACCCTGCTAGAGGTTGCTTTACCTCTCAGCAATGTGTATGAGCTAGAAAGAGGTGTGGTGTTGCCTCCAGGAAAATCAAACTGGAAACCTGTAGACCCCTGCAGCGTGGGAGTTAAGTGTTCTGCACTACTGAGAATCAGGTTGCTTTGGTGCCAAAATATGGATTTAGTTGCTTAAAATTAAGTCCGCCTGTGTCCCAGTTTCCCCATCTGTAAAATGTATTACAGCAATTTCAGCTAATCCTATTAAATTGTACTACTAGTGTTTCACTATTAATATATCCTCAAGGACATGCATCATGGTAACTTTACCCCATGGTGACTAAAATGTCTGCAGTAGCACAGCGTGAAATAATCAGAACCTCAGGGACTCTGGAGCTCTCCTACTTTAATTGGTTGACTAGAAAGAAATTATGCCAATTTTCTCCAAGTAAAGGTCTGGTCTACCCTCACCATGAGGGAGGGAAAGCAACCTGTTTTTCACATGAAGTTTTTTCCTACTTTCTCTCAACTCTGCTGTTTTGGGGTAACAATCAAGTAGGATTTGGTGAGAAAGCTTTGTCTTTCCTTGTGAATTTTTTTTGTTTGTTTGTTTATCTGTCATTGACCAAGGAGGAGCTCAGGTGCCTTCAAAATGTAAAGACCATGTAATAAAAATGCTTCCTGCTAAACAAGGAGAAAGCTTCAGAGGTAATTATAGCTCTGTTTCTTTGGCATTTTGTTCCATTTAGTGTTTTATTAAACCTCTCACCTGATCTTTGGTGTGTGTATGATAAAAGGAAGTTTGTAGTGCAGCCACCTCTGATAGATGATATAATCCTTTTAGCAGGCAGGATGTAAAATAGGTCCCATAACACATCAGGATTTCCTCAGAAATCTCTGGCAGGGCTAATTATTTTTTTCCCAGCCGCTGAGCAATCACTAATTCTCCTGCAGTTTCTAAGTGCTCCTGACCTTCGATATTTCTCCTAGGCTTGTGCGGAGATTACACCCAGACTCANATTTCTCCTGGGCTTGTGCAGAGATTACACCCAGACTCAAGGACATGCTCCTGGGTTACTGTCTCAGATGGGAGCATCAAAAGGACACAATTTTTGAGTGATGCAGTGTCTGCTTGCTCAGTGCATCCTCCAAAGACAGAAGCATAAAACATCACACTGCCATGATAAAAAAAAAAACCCAAAACCTGTGTTGTTTGGAGTCTCTTATATTAATAGAAATCAGTAAAAGCCTGTTGATTGCAGTGGCAATGCAGTAATTACAACACATCTGTAATGTCACAGTTGGAAGGATTGTTAGAGGAAGGTTATGGCACCAGTTTGAAAGCAGGTGCTGGCAGCATCCTGCTGGAATAAATCACCAGGCCAAGGTGGGGCTAGTCCAAAGAGAATCTGGGTCCTAAATCCTGGTCAAACATCCCAGGCTGGTGCTGAAGCAGCAGAAAGAGACTACAGCCTATCCTCTTTATAATCTTTCTAACCTGAACTTGTGAATGTGATGATTTGTTAGTGGTCCATGTCTCAGATGGACTGAGAAACCTGATGAAGGCTGTGGAACAGGCAGCCAGAGCCTGGTGCTCTCTGGTTCTGGCTGAGCATGGGTGTGAGTCATCTCAACACCTCTCTGCCTCTTCTGCACAACCACTTCCATTTTCCTCTGATTAGGAGCTAAGGTTTAATTAGTGTGAGGCTTTCAAGTGTTCACCAATATCTGCTAATATTTTGGATGTCCAGATTTTTCCAAGATCTCCTGAATATACCTTCAGCTCTTCTGACTGCTAATGGATAATTGGTAATTCTGAAGATTAGCCTTAAGGTCTCCAGAAACATTTAAAATGAGAACTCATTTCAGAAATATGAAGCTTAACCTTCTTGAAGTAGTCATTGTTTGATGAAATCAATTTGCATTTAGATATCTTTACTATAATTATGTTAAATTATGTACAAGGGCTGAAATCTTAATTTGATGGGCAGGTGCTGAGAGTTTAAGACTCAGGTCATATGTAATTTAGAAATGACTAGTCTACCTCTTGTTTTTAATAAGTTAAATGTTACCTGTTGTAGTGCTTTATTTGAAGCGGTTTCACCAGAGGCAAGTTCAGAACCATTCCCTCTCCTAGGCCTCTGAACAAGGAGCTTCTGCCCCTTGAAGTTGGCTCCCTCTGTTTTATGTTCTACTTCAAACACTGATGACTGACAGCTTTATCCTTCTCTCTCACCATCTCCAGAAGACAAGCAGAGCAAAACACTTGAGAACCCCAGCACCCCCTAAGTAGGTCTGGGAACCCCAGGATTCTTTGTGAGTGGGAAATCAGGACTTGAAAAGACATGTTCCTCACTNTATCCTCAAGGACATGCATCATGGTAACTTTACCCCATGGTGACTAAAATGTCTGCAGTAGCACAGCGTGAAATAATCAGAACCTCAGGGACTCTGGAGCTCTCCTACTTTAATTGGTTGACTAGAAAGAAATTATGCCAATTTTCTCCAAGTAAAGGTCTGGTCTACCCTCACCATGAGGGAGGGAAAGCAACCTGTTTTTCACATGAAGTTTTTTCCTACTTTCTCTCAACTCTGCTGTTTTGGGGTAACAATCAAGTAGGATTTGGTGAGAAAGCTTTGTCTTTCCTTGTGAATTTTTTTTGTTTGTTTGTTTATCTGTCATTGACCAAGGAGGAGCTCAGGTGCCTTCAAAATGTAAAGACCATGTAATAAAAATGCTTCCTGCTAAACAAGGAGAAAGCTTCAGAGGTAATTATAGCTCTGTTTCTTTGGCATTTTGTTCCATTTAGTGTTTTATTAAACCTCTCACCTGATCTTTGGTGTGTGTATGATAAAAGGAAGTTTGTAGTGCAGCCACCTCTGATAGATGATATAATCCTTTTAGCAGGCAGGATGAAAATAGGTCCCCATAACACATCAGGATTTCCTCAGAAATCTCTGGCAGGGCTAATTATTTTTTTCCCAGCCGCTGAGCAATCACTAATTCTCCTGCAGTTTCTAAGTGCTCCTGACCTTCGATATTTCTCCTAGGCTTGTGCGGAGATTACACCCAGACTGAAGGACATGCTCCTGGGTTACTGTCTCAGATGGGAGCATCAAAAGGACACAGTTTTTGAGTGATGCAGTGTCTGCTTGCTCAGTGCATCCTCCAGAGACAGAAGCATAAAACATCACATGGCCATGATAAAAAACCCCAAAACCTGTGTTGTTTGGAGTCTCTTATATTAATAGAAATCAGTAAAAGCCTGTTGATTGCAGTGGCAATGCAGTAATTACAACACATCTGTAATGTCACAGTTGGAAGGATTGTTAGAGGAAGGTTATGGCACCAGTTTGAAAGCAGGTGCTGGCAGAATCCTGCTGGAATAAATCACCAGGCCAAGGTGGGGCTAGTCCAAAGAGAATCTGGGTCCTAAATCCTGGTCAAACATCCCAGGCTGGTGCTGAAGCAGCAGAAAGAGACCACAGCCTACCCTCTTTATAATCATTCTAACCTGAACCTGTGAATGTGATGATTTGTTCGTGGTCCATGTCTCAGGAGGGCTGAGAAACCTGATGCAGGGCTGTGGAACCTGATGCAGGGCTGTGGAACAGGCAGCCAGAGCCTGGTGCTCTCTGGTTCTGGCTGAGCATGGGTGTGAGTCATCTCAACACCTCTCTGCCTCTTCTGCACAACCACTTCCATTTTCCTCTGATTAGGAGCTAAGGTTTAATTAGTGTGAGGCTTTCAAGTGTTCACCAATATCTGCTAATATTTTGGATGTCCAGATTTTTCCAAGATCTCCTGAATATACCTTCAGCTCTTCTGACTGCTAATGGATAATTGGTAATTCTGAAGATTAGCCTTAAGGTCTCCAGAAACATTTAAAATGAGAACTCATTTCAGAAATATGAAGCTTAACCTTCTTGAAGTAGTCATTGTTTGATGAAATCAATTTGCATTTAGATATCTTTACTATAATTATGTTAAATTATGTACAAGGGCTGAAATCTTAATTTGATGGGCAGGTGCTGAGAGTTTAAGACTCAGGTCATATGTAATTTAGAAATGACTAGTCTACCTCTTGTTTTTAATAAGTTAAATGTTACCTGTTGTAGTGCTTTATTTGAAGCGGTTTCACCAGAGGCAAGTTCAGAACCATTCCCTCTCCTAGGCCTCTGAACAAGGAGCTTCTGCCCCTTGAAGTTGGCTCCCTCTGTTTTATGTTCTACTTCAAACACTGATGACTGACAGCTTTATCCTTCTCTCTCACCATCTCCAGAAGACAAGCAGAGCAAAACACTTGAGAACCCCAGCACCCCCTAAGTAGGTCTGGGAACCCCAGGATTCTTTGTGAGTGGGAAATCAGGACTTGAAAAGACATGTTCCTCACTCCTATGGATTCATTTTCCTTTGAAAACAGTGTTGTCAAGTGTCTGACCACCATTTCAATAATCACCAGAGCTTTGTGTCCATTCAGTTGACATCCTGCTTCTTATCTCTGTAATTTTTATGGTTCCCCAATCAGAGCTCAATATACCTCATATACAAAATAATTACACTGAAGCAAAGTGTTCTTGTGCTTTCTTTGAGGGTTACATTTTTCAAACATCCCCTCAGAGGGAGCTTTAACCCAGGAACTGTCAGTGCTGCTGAAGCTGTAACTGAAACCATAACAATGTGATTAAATATTACATCATCAATCAGATGCTCTGGGTTGTTGCTTCATTAAATCAGGAATACCCAGACTAAAAGGAAATAAACCAGTGCAAAATGCAGAACATAAGAATACATGATTTCTACAAGTGTAGGGGTCCTTGGGAGAGTTTACTGCCACCAAACGTGACTGAGATTCCATTGAGGATCCACAGTGAGAACACCAAATAATCAGCAACTTGCAGTGCCTGGCACAAGGCATTCTGCTTCCATAAGGGAAGAATTAAAGTCCTTACACAAACAATACATTCTTTAAAAAAACCCATTTCTGATGCAGGGTAAGCCAGCTTCAGAGATGGGAAGCTGCAGCACAGACACGGAATGAATTTCTGAGAATTGTGGAGGAAACTTGAGCACAACTGGGATTCAAACCCAGGTGTTGGAACCTGTTGAGGTTGTCTGGGAACTAATGGATTGTCTTCCCATTGTGGTGACTACCATATCTTTATGTGGCACCCAAAAAAGCCTGATGTTCCTGAAAACTATTCCAAAGGCATGTCTTGTGTCCCTGCTAAAATCATACTATAATGTTGATATAATAAAGGCCCAAAATACGTTTCCTGCCTGGTTGTGGAACTGGCTGGTTCATGTAATGAAGGTATTCTATGTATTCTGGAATACCTTAGTTATGACTCAGGGGTTCTTTCCCCCCTAATTGGGGCAGAACAAAGCTGGAGAGATTCTCCAAAGTATGACACCATTCCTTACTACTTTTAAGGTTCTTATACAGCTGTAATAGCACAGCAAAGCTCCTGTGCAGTGAAAACCTGAGTCATTCAAACTATGATATTACTTCTACCAAAGGTAATTTTTAAAAGTGCAGATACACTCAGCAGGGCATGATCCTTGTAGCTAATGAGATCTTTCCTTTTCTTTGCATTTACCTGGAGTTTTGCATTTCAGAGACATTTCTCCAAGCTCTCAGCAGAGACCTCCTTTACAGGCTTTTAAACCAGAGACAGTCTGTGGCCTACCCCTTCATCTCTGACAAATAGATTCTTTCATCATTATTTATTGTTTATTTGCTTTAAAGTTTTAAACTGGATATTTCTTGGACTAATGGTCCTCGCTGTGCCTTTTTGTCTGTTTGTTCGGTTTTTTTGTAGCAGTTCAACAATTGTGACCTTGAAATTTCTCATCTTATTTTCCTGAGTGCTTGAGCTCCTATCACATTAGAAGTGAGGGAGGTTGAATGAGTGAAGGGTTACTTTTCCCATCTCCCGTCTCTGGTACAGTTTGTATGGGGTAACTGCTTGCAGGTGGACACTCCAGTGGCTGCTGCCTTTCAGAGGTTCTTAGACTCTCCATTTCTAACCGAAAAGCCAGCATTTTGCTGCAACCCTGGGAAAGTGCATATATTGTGATACCAAAATTGCAATGTGCTAGAAATTGCTTTCATCCTGTCCATTCTTTCTCCACAATGAAGCTTATTTCTGTTTACTTCTGTCATATTGGGGCTCCATTTTTTTTAATTTTTTTTTTTTTAAATCTCAGCATTTAGTTGCTCTGGTGGGTAGATATCTGTGACCTGTTTCTGCTTTCAGGGCTATTGAGGGCTGGACTAGATTATTGAGGTGTATCTTAGCATGGGTTTATTGAAATCAAAAGAGCAGTGACAAATGAAATAAATGGCAATCTGGCCCAAAAAAGTGATCCAGCCTGTTGGAGTGTTCCGGCTGATAAACAGGAATGATATGTTTGTTTTCCTACTTTGTAGAGTGAGGGCAAAGCAGGCTCTGCAGGGATGCTGAAATTGCTTGCAGCAATATTTTCTGTAATATGAATCCAAATAAACCAACAGACAAAGCTTTCCATAAGGGTAACCAGCTCACAGGGGAAGAATGCCTTAGGTATATTTTTATAGTCAGGGAATTCCTGGGGATAAGCAAAGCAGCTGGTTGGTGCAGTCTCCAGTCCTGCCCTGGTCTTGTTTAGAGCCCAGGTGGGCAGGTTCCAGCCCTGCTGCACAAATGGCTTGTCCATGGCCAAATCCCAGCACGTGGTGCCCAGTGAGGGCAGTTCCAGAGAAGTTCCTGGCAGAGGGAAGATGTGGCTGAGCAAAGCACTGCACTTTCCACACTGATGAAGTGTAGGCTTTTCTTTCATTTCCTAATTGTAGGCTGTGGAGTTTTCCCCTATTTCCTTAGTAGTGTGGGTACAAAGCCTCTGAGCAGTAGGTTGAAGAAGCTTAAATCTGTGTCTCACTAGCATTTACCTGTAGGTTACTCTGAATAGTTCAGTATATGTAACAAACTCCAAATCCTGGGGAATTATAAGAGTACTGTCATATATCACTTCAATGTTAGATGATACTGCAAATCATTCAAAATCCCTCTTTTTTTTCCAGGGACAACCATTCTTTGGGGTTTTATGTATCAGTGCAATATGTAACTATATGCCTAAGTTGGATCTGCACCTTGCTGGATCTAGGTTGTGTTATGGAAATAATTAAGAAATAGTGGTAAATAGATCTCACCATAAATGAAAGTAGTTGCACATGAATTCATTCACAAATTGCTCTGATTTCAGTCTGGATCACCAGGTTCTGGTCACTAAGAAAGAACTGCAGTAGTTAAGGAAATTGGAAGCTCATAAGGGGGAAGAAATAGTGTCTCCATGCTGGTGTCAAAAGCCAATTCTTCACATCACCTTCCAGGGGAAAGGGCAAGTACCTCTCCTGGGCACCTCTGCTAGTTTGGGAGTCCTTTACCTAAGAGCAAGGAGTCAGAGGAAATTGTATTTCCTCAGTAGTGTGCCAGGTATTGTATCCTTCTTTAGTCTTTCTTCATGCAGCTGGTAAAACTGGAGAACTACTTAATTTGTTGCTTAACTCACTGGCTACCTTAGGACAGATATCCTAAAGCAAGTGCTATTGAGCAGAGCTGATAATGCAGAGCATTTCTCCAGCATGGCTTTAGCTTCAAAAGCTTTCAAGCAATAATTAAAAATTGCAAGTGAATGCAGAAAAACGTCAGTGAAGCAGTTGTGTCGTGGCTGAGTGTGGGGCAGTGTCGACAGGTGTCAGCCAAGTGCCACCAAAGGACTGTCCAGAGCAAAACTGCAGCTGTGCATTTTTCACCTCCCATAGAAGGCAGGGGAGGATTCTCTCAGGTGGAGAAAATGTCAACCTTCTGGATACTAATTGAGCTTGATAACTGGGCTTCAGTCACATAACTTGGAGAGAAATGTAGAAAATCTGAGTGCTGCTCTGCAAATTGCTGCAAATGGTGTTAGGGCAGTGTGTGAGTGTGAGCTGAGCCAGGCTGCCTCCTGCCCTTCTCTCAACCTGTTTGCACTCTTAGACTGATGAGGATGGATTTGTTCCCAGGTGACTGATGATAGATTCTTTCTCAGGTGATTGGCACACTTTTCACAGCCTTAGGTGTGTCTGCTAGAGGTCTGGTAGCATATGTGCTTCCATGAGCAATAATCAAGCTGATTTAGTTATCAGTGTGTTGCTGTGAGCGTGGTGGGCATCTCCTTGGGCTTCCCGAGGTGTGAAGGCAGAAGCAGGTGTCTGTTAGATCAGCCTGCTCTCAGAGTGTAACAAATACCAAGGTTATAGATGGGTTAGGTTATAGGTAGGAGAAACACTGGCATTGAACTCTGCCCATGTGTTGTAGACTACTTGTCATGGAGTTTGCTTCAAGCAGCTTGAAAAGCCAGTGCATGTGTCAGCATGATCATTTTGACATGCACTCCATCTCTGGGGAGGGAGTGCATCTGTTTGCTGCTGCTCTCATGTCAACCCCATCAAAATCAATAAGAATAGCTCATCACAGGGATATTATTGGTGCAAAGGACAAGGGTATCTATTTCCTGTAAAATACTCTCAAAGCATTAAAATAACTTGTGCTATGATCTGTTGTTATATAGCAAGGTGTATAAAGAATATCTGACTAGACAATGCTGCCATCTCTGCTGATTCAAAGCTCTCTGAAATTCTACCTGAATACATAATTATGAATCTGATTTAAATGGATGTGTATACTGCATTTCCTACCAACATAAAAAAAGGCAACTAATGACAAAATAAACTAACCAAGCAAACAACCAGAAGCCTTCCCCAAAAACCAAATACACCCACAAATAAAGCCAAACAAACCTCCAACAACAATAAAAAA